>CM035407.1:159281151-159661151 GCA_020310875.1 Ceratopteris richardii
GAAAGAACTTGGAGAAGCTTGTAGAAGGTAGAAAAAGTGTTTTGAAGCAATGAAGTTTGGTTTAGCCAGCCGGCACAAGACCAGCCCTTGAGCTTATGGAGACTCAAATAGACCTTATGGGCATGCGATAAGTGCAAAGAAACGCACTATGTACTTTGGAGCATCAAGGAGAATGAGTCCATACAAAACAAATAGGTTCACGGGTCGACTAGCTCAAAAAAGTTACTATCTATGGAAGAGACAATGAACTTCAAATGCCCATACCGACCAGCGTGATTATAATTAGAAAAAATCCTTCTATGGGAGTGATACACATAGGGTTAAGTGTATAGAATGCACAAAATTATAAGGAATAAGCAAAATATGCTATAGGAATTAATGAGACATTCACCGGTGGTACTTCCTCTTTTTCAAAAATATGCAGAGATTGACCCCGAGAAAGAAAAACTCAAATTTCTCCAAATCTACTCAACCAAATGCTGTGATCATTTATATACATAAACTAGACACTAATACCTTTCCAATGAGCAGCAACCTCTGCAAGATTAGTATTGGTTGCAGCTCTGGAGAGATAGCAGCAGCCTCTGCAAGATTAGTATTGGAGAAGAAGATGATGCAGAGAATTGAAGGAGCAAGACAATGATGGTCACAAGTGTATGTATATATTGCTTCCATGTAATGTACAAGTGATTTCAAGTCTTTATGTAGAATCTAGGAGTGTTCCACGACTTCTACAAGTGAAGTTTGAATTCAAATGAAGGTGGGAATGGTTGTTGGAGGGAATCAATTCACTTTCCTACAATCTAGGAAAAGTGAAGCTCTAGTTTGATCTACTTTTAGGTGATTGATTGGTTGATTGAATGCAACTTCAACCACCACAAATTCATGGGATTTGGGCTTTATCTTTCTACCTTTACATGTTTAAAGCTCAAGGCTTTTACAAGTCTGAGGGAAAAACCCTTAGTTGTAAAGATTGTTTTGAACACTTGAAGTGAGTTATCATGAATCTTGCTTCTTGAGCTGATATCTTCCATCTCCTTTTAGTTTGGAGATCCTATGGTGTGCTTGAAGTGTCCCAACCTCATCTCCACCTATGATAAGTGTTTTTGCAAAGTGTGTATTTCGTGCTATTTGTGCACATGTTTGGGGTTGATCTTCTTCAAGACTGTTTTTGAGCTCCGTAGCTTCATGGTGCCATGTCTTCATACACTTGAATATGGTAAAAATACATGGATTGAGAATTAAAGTGGATCTAAACCATTAAAAGCAAGTTGAGCTTTGTGCTAGTAGGTCTAGACACCATAAAAAAGAACATGAACTATAGACTTTCTCATCACCAAACTTTCCTGCGAAATCTAATCTTGGATAATGCTAAGATTGATAATAGGTTTTTCTAGATACCTTGCACATCTGAAGCATTCGATAATGTGAATGTGCTAACATTAGCAACAATTAAGGAAAATGTTTCCGATTCCAAAAGAAATTTCATTAAGAGGAAATATATTTGGTTGCATCAAAATAAGGTACCAAACATTCAAGTCCACAAGAGACATATGATGATCATGAGATGATGGATGATTACTATGTTTTGTAGTCCATCCATAATCTTCATTTCACACTAAGTTACTAGATTCAATTTTAGAAGAAGAAGTGTCTACAACAGTCATTATTCCTCTTTCTTCATTGCCTCTTTAACAGAAAGACTTAGGATATTTCTTTATGATATGATTGATTGCCTTATAGTATTTGATATAGTATTTGATATAGCATTTGCAAGAGTAATTCTACTTAATTTCCTTCTTTTCATCAATTTATTCCTTCTTTGATCTTGAAATACTTACATAGTTTTGCTTACTAGAGGAAGAGCCATCTTTACCCTTGCCCTTTCAACTAGCAACATAGGCTTGCCGTGTAACACACATAATAGACCTCTTTTTCACTAGACTGGGGAGAAAAAAACTAAGTCTTTAAATGATAAGGCATTTGGATTGCTTTCATCATCAATAAAGAGTAGAAGAGAAAACTTTGATAGAATCAAAGATCTCATTGAGAAGAACCTATAAAATTTAACTATTTGACTAAATTTAATTTGCAACAATTAATCGGTCCTCCAACTATTTTTAAAGGTAAGAAACATGAGCATCATTCTTTGTGTCATACAATGTTGCAAAAGTTTCCCAAGCAAATGTATCTTCTCTACATCATCAAATATGAGGTCTAATGGAATGCTTCATATACAAAGAAATCAAGTCATGTGCCTATACATCTCTACCAATGTCCTATCAAAGATGCTTTATAGTGGTCAATGGTGCTCATGGTGTACCTGACATACTCAAATATGACATTCCTTCTCAATTGCTAGCCAGTATCTTCGAAGTGCATTCCCTACTTAATCTAAATGGTAGACCCACAAAGATCATTTACAACCATCTATGGTGACGCATAGCCCTCATCTAACATGTAATCTAGGGTTTCACAAATGTCAAAGTTATGAATAACTTCTCTTCACAATTGGGGCATTATAGCATAGATTACCATGGATAGTTTCATGAGGTTGGAGTATCCACTATATTTAACTAATTAATCACAAGGTTTCTCCTCATAATGAAAGTTCTATTAAATGAAACATGATAACATAATGGTGATGCTTCAAAAGATGAGATATTAAGTATATTTAACTCTCTCTCTCTCTCTCTCTCTCTCTCTCTCTCTCTCTCTCTCTATATATATATATATATATATATATATATATATATATATATATATATATATATATATATATATATATATATATATATATATATATATATATATATATATATATATATATATATATATATATATATATATATATATATATATATATGTATGTATGTATGTATGTATGTATGTATGTATGTATGTATGTAGAGTTTAAAGTCCGAATCTTATGTGCATGTTCATTTTCCATAATTTCAATATATATATATATATATATATATATATATATCCCTTCTGATAAAGCCTTCTACTACTACTACTAAGTTACTACTACTACTGAAATCCGCATTGTACCTTCTTCAGCTCAACATAAATTGCGATTTTAAAAAATGGCTACGTACTATCACTAAAACTTCATCATGATTTGTGTCACAACTCTATAAATGTTGAGGGTTTCATCGATCTAGTTTATGATTCTGGAATGAATTCTTCTTGTAGAAATATAGAAATTTTGTGATGTTCTATGCATCAGAAAGAAAGGAATAAAGACATTATCTAAAGGATCTTTGAGCATGTTCTCACATGTATGGTTCATAATATTTGGTGGCCAATTGTAGAAGACTCTTGGGCAAAAATAGATTTAAGCTATCCAAAGGGCCAAAATGGAGAACCTTTATAGAAGACTCTTGAGACTAGAGACTGAAGTCAATGAAGGCAACACCCACCTTCAAAAAGGATTACTTAAGATTAGAAGCTCCTCAAGATATGATGAGGATATCAAGCATAAAAAGTTACAGGTGTATATTAAATATTGGTGGGTAGGAAAGACAAACAAGCCAACTAAAGAAATTTGGAAACTCCTAAAGAAGAAAAAAAAAAAAAAGAAAAGAAGCTCTTACTCAGATGATTGAAAATAGTGGTGTGAAATGCTCCTCGGATGAGGAAAAATTGTGCATTGATCATCAACCATTTTAAGCATGTTGGTGGCTTGACAACCCATTTTTGTCTAGTCTTAGTAGAAGTTTTTGCTTTTTATTGATGAGTGGGAATGATGATGATGATGAGTCCTTTGTCTTTAGATGATGATGACTCCTTTGTTTTTGTTTGGAAGCCATGAGAGTTTGAGTTGGAATATGATTTGGCTTTGGCCTCCAAATATTTTTGTCTTGGTCTGACAAGCGAATTTGCTTTTTGCTTTTGAGTAATCTCTTTTGATTTCAGAAAGCGTATTGCTTTTCGAGCGTGAAAGTTTCACGTTTGGAATAAATTATGAATGGTAAGTTGATGTGTGTGTATGTATGTGTGTGTGAATGTATATGTACATATGTATATGTGAGTGTATGTATGTGTGTAAATACATGCCTAACACATATAAGTAGCAGATGAAAATAAAAAAATATAAATGCAAAATAAATATATGCAAGATAAAGGACAAAATAAAAGCAAAGTAGAATAAATGAAGTGGGTTGCCATAAAAAGCACATCCATAGAAAGCAGTTCAAGAATGGTTAGTAGAAAATTAGGGATGGTTTTTAGAGAATGGGGTTGTGACAGAATATAATAGGTATGTATGTATGTCTATAGGTATGAAGTTAGACACATATGTATGTGTGTGTCTATGTATGTGTGTGTCTATGTGTGTGTGTGTGTGTGTGGAGTTTCCAAAGGAATTTCATGCCAAAAATTGTTAGGGGATGATGTTATGTACCTTTGTTCTTGTATAAAGTTGTATATATAACCCTTCCATATGACAAAGTATGTATGTATGTAGGAATGTATGTATGCGTGTGTAGCCGGCCTCCTCCTTCTTGAGGGTAGGCCACATGGTGAAGGGTGAAGTCCATCATGTGGTCTATCCCCACCAAGAACAAATGAGATTAAGTAAATGATAGTCAAAAGAGCCATCCAAGATAGTACAAAATCATATGAAAACTTATTGCAAAAACTATGTAAACATAAAGCTTTACTTTTACACCGATGTACTTAATTTGTCAAGTTTTTTATGTACTTGTGATCAACAATCTAAAACTGCCTTCTTTAACCTTATAAAAAAATTTATTGGAAAATTAAAGTGTTATTATCAACGAATAAGTTTTCAAAAATAATCCAAGTAAAGTGAGAGATGATGTTTTTTCACCAAATCTGCATATAGCCTTGCGCTAGAGGTCCAAAATAGGAAGCTGAGAAATTTAAAATATTTGTGTATTAACTTGCAAAGCCACTCTCTATGAATTTTTAAAGACGAGAATTTTAAAAATTTTAGCACATACCCAAATGGAGAAGGAGAACATTTACAGATTGAGAAAAGTCTTGAATTGGAAAATTGCTACAATCAATAAATATAATACAACTAATGTATGAGCAATGTGTAGTAAAATTCATGAGAACATATATATTTGGTTATATAGACATTGAATATTGGATATATTCCCTCCAACATCTTTCTTGAGATGTTGGATATATCCAATATTTGGTTAAATATTGGATATATTCCCTTCAACATCTTTCTTGAGATATCCTTTGTCTGACCTACCACCATCCCAAACAAACAATAAGTTGGAATTCAAAAATCTATGAGGGATAGACCAATACAGGGGTAGGTTAATTGTTATCCTCTTCATTCAAACTAGATGAAGAAGAAACATTCTCCATACAATGAATCACTCTCATGCATGGGGTATCACAACATTGTCAGATGCAAGGGCATGTAATATGGCCCTAATCGGATGCATACTTGAAATGCAAATGATCTTGAAATTTGCAGAAAAAACAAGGTTGTGCCATGTGCACATGGTTCCTACATGAAGACGCTGGTCCTTCTCTATTATAG
Organism: Ceratopteris richardii; assembly: GCA_020310875.1. Lineage (NCBI taxonomy): Eukaryota > Viridiplantae > Streptophyta > Polypodiopsida > Polypodiales > Pteridaceae > Ceratopteris > Ceratopteris richardii. Next base: position 159,286,682 of record CM035407.1, read on the forward strand.
CTTCTCCAAATATGATAGAAAATCTATTTCTAGTGTGAATTTTGGATTGCCATGTATTGATGGTGCTATTGGAGAGGATAAATGGGTCTTAGCACCCCATATCTCTCGAGTTAGTGTGTGTGACTTAGAATGTTGTCTTTCAAAGGTTGGTCCTAGGGTTGCCACTTTAATTCCAAGAATGCACTCAATGTAGTGCTAAAAAGTCCATATCTATATTCAAGGCTTACTATACATCCTAGATCCCTAGCATTTTCAAATAGTGGACTCCATAGATATTTATCTCTTAAGAGTTTCATAGAATTCACAACGATCTAGAGACAATATCTGCATAGCACTAGAGTAGATTTTAAGAACCAAACCTTGCCCAAGTGATTGCCACATTCAATCTTGTAAAGTCCTTTAGAAAACTGATATTTCCAAATCTATTTGATATTTGCAAATCTATTTGGTTCATCAAGTGGTCTTTATTACTAGAATATGGTGTGACGATGCCAACACTCTTGTTTGCAAGCTGCATAGAAACATTCGTCACTTGCACCCTCAATATCAATTAAATAGCCACAATTTCTAACACGTAAAAAATATCAAATATTACCTTTCTTAGTTTTACTTATATCCCTAGTTAGTCTCAAAACAAGGTATGCTACAACCAAATTCTTCTTGCTCTCACTTTGCTCATCAACTCGCTCAATTCTAAAACTTGCATGAATGAAGGTATAAGGACCAAAGATTTTTTTAGCATGTGCTTTATATGTATCATCTTTCACATTGTTACCATCACCTAGTTGATCATAAAATTTCTCTCTCAAAAATAAAAAAAAATTAGGATGCATGAGATACTTCGTATTGAGAAAGTGTGAAGGATACCCTAGTGATATCATTCTTGCAAACAATCTCCTTCCATATGAAACATCTTCAACAATATAAAATTGGGCATAAATTAAGACATCTTTTATGAGATCTTACTTCGTAATACTTTTCATCAGAGCATTTGTAGAGTTTGATTGAAACATTCTTGTGAGATGGCTACCTTGCTAACAAAAATTGTAGGTAGCTGGTGGCAATCTCCCACTAGAACAACATGTTTGAGTGCATTAAAGTGGGTCACTATTGCAGCATGTGCCTCCACCTGTTGTGCAACCTCATTTATTACAATTTACAACACAATTGAATGGAACAACCTTTCTCATGAACTCTCTTCTGATAGAGGAGACTCTAAAAAATATGATAGATGCATGTCTAAGATAGAGTTTCTCTACTTACCCTATTTAGTCAAACCCAAAAGAAGAAAGACATTTTTACATTTTTTAAGTGATGCATTGAGAGCCAAAATTAGTTTTGCAATTGCAAGCTAACTAAAAAAAGCATTTACATAGATTTTGATCTATAAAATGACACTATGAAGCTGTGCAATCAGTATATGCAAATTTGAGAATTCCTTCCCCTATTTGCTAATCATGTCTCCAATGAGGAAATTGCTTTGTATCTCACGAACCTCCACAATGTTCACCAAATTTTCAGTTTCAACATCTCAAACAAGAGGGAAGGGCTCTGAGAATTCTAACATGTGAAAGTTATAAGGTGACTCATTTGGTTTAGCATAACTAGGAAGCGAAGATTAGGCTATAAAGAATTCCCTTTTAAAAAAAAGGGAGGTTTGAAGCATGCAAGACAATCTAGGATAGGTTGACATGGAGTGAAAGAGAGACAACAATCCATAGAAAGGTATCCCCTTGTGATTATGCCTCCTTAGCTTTTAGCATCAACTATGAGACATATTTTTCCACACGTTTAGTCCTTCTTAGTAAATAGATACTAGCAAGACCATTATTGATAAGGATCTTTTGTATTTTATCATCTACTTGCCTAGTTTATAGGCACTTAGAGAGAGCTATATATAGAAATACTTGGTTGGAAGAAGAGTCACCTCATTTGAAAATAGTTTCCTAGATTGTAGGAAAAGTAGAGTTTCTATACAAGTTGTTATTCAACTTGTGTGCGCATCCTCATGAGTTTCTTTGCATTTCATCTCATATTAATAGATTGTACTCAACTCTAGGAAGTAGGATCCTAAATTAAGCACACCCCCTACTTGCTTCCCATCCATTTGTACTCACCCCTACCTCTATATGATAATGTCTTCACTAGTTATCTTTGTTTATAGAGTAGGTTTTCTGCTAGACTCATTGTATATTGTCTCAAATTATGCAAAAGCCTCAAGTTTGATCTCTTTGTGAATTGTGAGGAACATTCACCTAAGTGAACCTATATCTCTTCACATAGGTGGAGAGTGTTAAATGCAAATTATCTATTTTGGAGTGGATGGTTGTCACTAATACTAGAACATCAAATTATATTGCTTTAAAGCACATGTGGTACATCATACGGTCTACTAGAAGATTGCAAAAACACAAGGTTGATCTTAGAAAAGAAATCATAAAACAAAGATCATGTATCCTTGTGTAGGTACCTAGTTGAGGGCACTCACCTTCCAAAGTTATGTTGGGTTTTTAGAGTCATCCCCCATCAATATGAAGATGATCACAGAACTTGACTCAAAGTTTTCATGAGTTTCAATAAGATTAGATCATTTCACCTTGACATTTAGCTTATGTATAACCAAAAATTCTATTGATTTTTACGCACGCATATGAGTCATGTAACTTAATATTTTCTTGTGTTGATAACTAAAGTCCAATTTCTATTTTCTCTCATAAGATGGTAATAAAGAACTATGCATCTTCCTTGGCTATCTTTGTTACTCTATTGTAATATTTACCCAAATCCTTGATTATACCTTGCATAGCTTTAACATTGTACTCCCACTTCATAGAAATCAAGAAGGTGAAGCTGTATTGTAAGCATTAATGATTCCACCCTTCTTTATTTTAGCCACATGTTGCCAGTAAATAATGAGCTTGTTCTCAAAGACTTAGGCAATCAAAATCATGCATGAACATTACCAAAGGCGTGTGATAAGATAAAGAAGTTATAACATCTATGAAAGCTCTTGACATGGTGTGGAACAATAAACCATCAAAGTAATAACATCTATTCAACTTTTTAATTGTGGGACTATGAGATTTAGAATGAAACATGTATCTATCAATATGCCCTCCGTCCCATATATCTTATATCTTAGGACAAACAAAATTTCATTCCAATATTGAACCGCTTGTAGTGTAATGAGAGAAGATGTGGTCATAAAATCATTTGGATTCTCAATCATATTAAAATCTCCCATGAATAAGATTGAGGCATAATGAATTTTCTCTCACATCATGTAATGGCATGAAATAATCTTGTCCGAGTTTGCGCTTTGTCTGATGGCATGTTGGTTGCATAAACATTCACAATAATAACTTTTTCACTCTAATAATGAGTAAAATATTAAAAAATCATATATATATATATATATATATATATATATATATATATATATATATATATATATATATATATATATATATATATATTTATTTATTTATTTATTTATTTATTTATTTATATTTATATTTATATTTATATTTATATCATTGTGTACAAATGGGTATGTCTTTAGTGCTTATAAGTAGAAAGCTTGAATATCTTGATTTTTGCCCATTGTACATAATCCCATATTCCTAAGTGGAGGTCAAGATTCCTCCACAATCACGCTTTTATGTTGTCGAATAGACAATATCTCTAATTGATGTTTCACAATCCAATGCCATAACCTCAAACATTTACCTTCCTAACCCAGTCCTTGGATATGCCATGACACTAACCTCATGTAGGTATCTTGATCATCAAGATACATTTCAATCAAAGTTGGAGCAATGCCTCATAATAGTACCACATCCATACTTTGGAGCTAGAGTCTATGTCGCATTATTATTTGTAGGAAAATTCCTTTCATTAGAGTTTGGTACAAATCGTTCGACTCCATAATTACTATTCTTATTATTCCAGTTGGGCATAAAAAAGAGGTCACATCCAGTAATTCAGTCCATACAAGACACATCTAAAGCAACTTCTCCTGCATGGCTTTAACTAGTTTCCTATATGATTGTTTGTGCTCAAGAAAATGGGCTTTGTGCTTCACATCTTTACATATAACCTCAAAAACATCTTTGAATATGACCTCAAAGCAGTGATCCAAGTAAAATATCTTATCTACAACCAAATAGCCATATTCTACATCTATTGCCTATGTTACTTAAATAATTGATGGAATCCTAGCTTCAAAAAACAAAAGAATCTCTTTGGGAGAACATACGAGTTGCATCCCATCCTAAGGATGGATCTACATTGGCAAACAGCTCCCCCTTAATTATTCCATCTTTTGTGAGAGAATCATTGATTATATCCCTAAGCTTTTCAACATCCATTGTTGGCTGAGTTTTTGCTTGACATACTCTCTTTGTTCGAGCAATAAGCTGCATTTTGTATCACCACTGTTCACCATCTTTCTTGTATTCAATTTTTGGAGAAGCATCACGTAAAAGTGATATGCATCCACCATGTTCACGTGCCTTCTCCATGAGCTACTGTTATCTGTAATCGTTGAAAAGAGTTAACCAGCGCTCTCTTTTCCTTTTTAACGTAAAACGAACTCTCCTTCACACGCCCATGAAACACAGAGGTTTCGGTGGGAGTTGAAATATTCCCAACGTGAACGTTTTACGCTCGAAAAAGTTTACGCTCGACACCCCGAGCTGCTATGAGTATTGTGGGCACCGTTCTCCAGCGACTCTAGTCTCAGAACAGTAACAATTCAGTTTCACGTTGTTGGTGCCTCCCCTCTCTTCGTTGTATACGGTCAGCCGATCATCATGTCAGGGTTGATGCACAAGGTATCAGGATATGAAGCTTCAGTGGCAAGCAGTAGCAGCAATGCTTGGTGTTCCATGGATGAGGACGCTGAAGTTAACCACGCTGAGGAGTTCGCCCTTGCAGAACTAATCCTTGCTTGGACAAAAAAAGACATCATGAACGATAACTTACTGAAGGACAAGGTTCTCTCTCTACGCATGCATATTACGTATACTTTCATATGCGCACACTGACATACGAGAGCAATTATATTTGCTCGCTTATCACTCATGTTTGCGCTCTTTCTTTCACACACGCACATAACTCCACACACACACACACACACACACACACACACACACACACACACACACGCACGCACACACACACACAGAACCACATGTGGGAGAGTTGATATACTCACAAATTAGATGACTATAGGTATGTTTCAGTGTCAGCTCTCAGAGTTAGATATGTAAGCTTACGCATAGGCATAGACAGCCACCTACGGAGACACGTACGGACACATAAGAACAAATATCAACGCGAGAATTGTTTTCCAAGACATCTAAGCTTCTGACGATGGACAGGTAAAACAAATTCCTGAAACATTCAGCATGCTGGACGAATACTTCAACTATTTCAAGTGGCCCCTTCTAGAGGAAGTGAGAGCTCAGATTAAGCAGGCGCTGCAGTTGCGTGATGGGGCACCTTGTCTTGGATCCTGCGACGTACATGAAGTTTGCGATGAACGTAAAGTTTGCAATAAATGTAGGGCTCGCAACATGCCTATACCTTCAACCAGGCTGATTGGAGTTCACTGTTTAAGATGCGTAGAAACATCGAGGCCCATGGAATGGAAACGGAATGATCTTGTGCTTTTGGTTCCTACTGTCAGTCATTCAGGGCCGTCACAACTCCAAGAACAGAGAAACCTGTTTGGTTTTGTAGCTGCTAAATCAGGCGTAGATCAGCTCGAGTCTTGGACCGTATTCATAGATAGACTGAATTCCTCAGAGATGAGGCCGTTGGATTCCCAATGGACAGTATATTATTTGTTGGGTTTGTCTACATCATGCAGGATATGGAATGCCCTCGCAAACTCGTACCAAGGAAATCCTCCCATCGTGATTTCAAAGACTCTAAAATACTATCCTGCACAAGTAAGCAAGAAAGTGGCTATCACATACTCCACTTGCGTGTTTATATGTATACGTCATAGATAGTGAAACCGTCTGTACTAATGTGGAGCTTGTTTGTTCTTTCATATTTATCACAAAATAGTTCCAACAGACACCTCTACACGATCAAATATTGAAGGACATGCTCACAGACTATTGTTCCTACCTTAACCTCAATGATTCTCAAACAGATGCAATATCAACAATTGTGTGTGATCTCGAGTCTCAATGGAATCCAGGTGTGCGAATCATTCAAGGGCCTCCAGGCACGGGCAAAACTTCAACAATTATTGCACTGCTTTCTGCAGCAGCAAGTACCGGCATGAAATGCCTTGTAGCATGTCCTACTAATACAGCCGTAGTTACAATAGCATCGCGTTATGTGGATATGCTGCAATGCCACAAACAAAGACAATTTGGAGTTTTTTGCAAGTCAGCATACAGGACAAGTACTTACAACAGTTTCAAGAAAGGAGATATCATTCTAGTTGGATCAGAGGAGAAGCTCCTTACAGATAACAGTCTTGAAAGCATCTACTTACTGAAAAGAATTAAACGTGTGCAAAAATGTGTCTCACAGTTAATGCTAAAAGCTGTGGAGTTTCATAACTTCTGCAAAATACAGCTCTCGGAATGCTTTCTGCATATTGACAATGGGGCTCCTTTCTGTGGATTCATGTCCTCCATGAGGGAACACTTAATAGCTTCATCCTTGCTTCCCTGTTCTGCTGTCCCAAATGAGTCCCCTTCTGACTTCGACATGTTAGAACTCTCGCAGTGCCCTCTTGTCTCAGATGTTGAATTTCAAACTTTGGTGAAAATTGTAATGGATCTCGAGGTTCAGGGCAATGCCCTCATTGGAGACCTGCCTACTAAACAGGGAAAGGCCTTCTCATGTTTTGTAAAACGCGCTGCACAGCTCTATAATGTCATTTCAGAGATCAGAATTTGTGAAAATGCTTTTTGCAGTTGGCCTGAAATTGCTCAACGAATTTTGGCTCTTGATGTGCAACTCAAAAAGTGTAATGATGACTTTCTTCGTCTGGGCTTGACTAAGCAAGACAAAATAGAGGAACTCTGTCTTAAGGATGCATCTGCCATATTTTGTACAGTGTCTACTGCTGGCAGGAAGTTCATGAGAAGGGCTCTTCCATTCAACTGTGTTGTTATAGATGAGGCTGCACAGCTAGTGGAGGCAGAGGGTGCAATAGTGACCCGCTTGCATTCACTCAAACATGTTGTTCTGGTCGGAGATCACCACCAGTTGCCTGCAACTGTCATAAGCAAGGTAATCATTTCAGAAGAATGTTGCAAGTTGTAACTTGCAACTAAACTCTACAAGTGCTCTGATGAAAAGTATTATGATATAAGATTGGATAAAAGATGTCCAATGTCCAATTTCAGACTGCTGAAGATGCTGCATATGGAAGGAGTTTGTTCGCAAGAATGATGTCACTTGGGCATCCTTCACACTTTCTCAATACGCAGTACCGCATGCATCCTGAAATTTCATTGTTCCCGAGAGAGAAATTTTATGATGGTCAACTACTTGATGGTGACAATGTACAAGGTGATTTGTATAAAGCTCAGGCGAAACTTATTCTTGGTCCTTATATCATCATTGATGCAAGCATTGGAATTGAGCAAGTTGATGAACAAAGTAAAAGCAGAAAGAATCTGGTTGAAGCGCTCATTGTTTTGAGACTAGTTAGGGGATTAATCAAAGGTAAGCATCATTATATGAGATATTGTTTAATTGATGAAAAATGTCGTTTCCTGATTGCTTTTGAGGTTTCAAATGGCAAATGCTTCTTTACAGCCTGCAAAAAGGATGGTAGTAGCAAGAGTGTTGGCATCATCACACCGTATTCTAGTCAAAAAGGAGTATTGCAAGATTGGCTTTCCAAGGAATCAACGATGCCCTTGACTGTAGATGTGAATTCAGTTGATGGATTCCAAGGTCAAGAAAAGGATATAATTATATTCTCAACAGTCCGTGCAAATAAATTTGGAAATATTGGCTTTTTGAGCGACTATAGGAGATTAAATGTGGCAATCACTCGAGCAAGGTTTGGGTCTTAAACTCCAAAAATTGTGCCCAGGTTACTCTATTGTTAACAAGGTTCTTATGATGTAGGTATTGTCTCTGGATTGTTGGGAACTGCAAGACGCTGTCAGAGGATAAATCTCTGTGGGGTCCACTGCTTCAAAATGCCAAGCATAGAGGATGTACTTTAAGTCTTCATGATGGAAATGGACTTCTTAGCGCTGTTTTGAGTGAATTGTTGAAGCAGGATCTTAACAAAGATTCTTATCATTGTATGGATTTCAGTAATCTGTTCCGCAACATGTTGTGGAAGGTAAACATCTTTTGATGTACACCATTCCTTCTTACTTTCGTGATTTAAAAATAAGAGCTCTAAACCTGAAAATGTAGAGTGACTATCCATCAGCATATATATTTTACATTTTTGCCAGGCTTTTGAGTGCAAGGGAGTACAGTACTTACTACTAGCGTATAATGTGCAAATGTTTTTCTGGTTCTGAATGTAAACCATTTCTTAACAGCATAAGTGCACATTCAGTAACAGACATCTATGAAAGTAACCAGGACTAGCTGTATTAGGTGAAGCTGAAGATGAAAAACTAATTCCTGCAATGAATAGATGCAAAAGTTATGGCATTCCTTCCTCGATTTAGTGCTTTAGAAAAATGGAGAATACTTCACAGGAACCAGTTCAAAGGAGGCAAATATAAAGTAATTTCTTTTTAATAGTATCTAAAGATAGGATGGCATCACGTTATCTGTTTTCGGTGCAGCTGACATAGTTCTTCAAATATTCATGTAGTAGTCTCTCACCTTGATATGTTTCATCGAATCAGTGGGCCATTCATGGGTTCTGTTATGGTTGGCTCAGTTTAAATGTTCTTTTGATGAATTTAAATGCACAGGAGTTTTTTTTATTGTATTCCTATGAGCTTTTTGACAAAGCTGCCAAGGAAAGTTTTTCCCCTTGCAACCCTACATGACTGCTTTCCTGGAGTCACTTCTTGCATGATCAAGATGGTTTGTCTGAGTACTCAAGCTCATTCCAACTCAAACAGAAACGTCCAGTACACATGAAGGAATAATTGTGTCTAACATTATAATTTATTAATGATTAACTAGTGATGATTTTGTCATCTGGTTATTTTATTCGAATGTATGCCCAAAATAAGCCTGAAAATTACATATCAATATGTGAATGTGATTATCTACTTGCAGGTCCTCCTCAGCAATGACTGCAAGAATTCAATGAAAAAGCTTACTCCTGAAGGAAAGTTTAGAGTACTCTGCAAAATTTCCAGGCTTGCATCAGGTTATCATGCTTCAAAGTATAAGATTGATATCAAGGATTTGGAAGGCCTTGTGGAGGTCCACATGGTGATGGACATGTGTCTCGTTTGGAGCATTGATATAGATAGAGATTCAGAAGTTCAGCAGATTATAAAAATTTGGGATCTGATTGATAAGTCGAAGTTATCGATGTACATAAGGCGCTTACAAAATGCATTCAAGGTCTACTCTGAAGGATACATAGACAGATGCAAAAAACGTAGCTTTTCTGAGTTAGACGTCTCAACTTATCTTTGTTTTTCTTCCCCTGTGCTCAGTATTTATGTTTTTCCTTTTTTTCTCTCTCTAACTAACGATCTTAAACACCCAGTCTCAAACATCATCATTCAACCACCACCATACAGAAAGTGAAGCTCTCACATAACTCATTTGTCACTAATCTTTGAATATTGCAATATGTACACATGCACATAGACCTGAAGAGAGGTTTATTAAGCTAAAGCATAAATAATCCAACTGGTATGTGCATTCTGGAGTGAGAGAGAGGTGTATGTATGCGTTAGGGAGAAAGAAAGAAAAAGGGAAAAAATAGGAAAATAGAAAAAAGTGAACGTTTGGATTCTTCTAGATGCATATGTATGTGAGTATGTCCTAGTTGCACATGTATGTATGTGAGTATGTCCTTAAAAGGCCACTTGGCCGGTTTCTTAGTTCCTTATAGACACAACAATCAAATTCAAAGTTCACCACAAGTAAATTTCACCATAGATTATGCCGTATTTAAATAGACTGTATACCACACCGATACACACCAAAGCGCATTATGATCATACAAAAGAGAAGATAAAAAGGAAACAGAATTCACTTCTGTATCATCACCATTATACAGTGCACAGAGTACACAACTCTAGCTAACAAACTACATAGTTGATGAGTGTGTAACTTAATAGAACATACAATAACCAGTATGTTATTCTAAAAATAGAGAATTCTTGGCAAGGAGCTCATCTTGAAGATGGAGTGGGATGAGTGGAATGCTCAGCTGAAATTATGAGTCAAACTTACGAGTGCAGTTGAAGTAAAAGCATGGTAGAGAGCATGTTGTAAAGAAATTGAATCAAGTACTCCTTGACCGAGAATTTCAACAAAGCAATTGAACATAGTGAAAGGGAAATCAACCTAGGGAGTTAGTTTGAAGATTATGGGACTAAATCACCCTCATTATGTTGGTGGTATTAAGAGATCTGTTCCGGAACTATAAATTAATGAGCAGTAAGATAAGTAATGTCGTATGCATATCCGATGATAGACATAGGAAATCTATTGTAATAGAAACAACAACCAACAATGTGTATTTAACTGGACCAGTGGAATCGGAACAGAGTGCTTCTTATATACAGTATTGTGTGTCTGATGATTTTACATTTCCTTGTCATCAACTGAAGCTGAGTATGTCTCAATGACTCTTGCACTCAAGGAAGGCTTCTGGTTGAATAACCACTGGAGGAAACCAAGTTCATAATTGACCGGCCCCTACATTTGCACTTTGATAATCTATCTGCAATTACTCTTGCCAAGAACCTCAAACACTCGGAAAAGACTAAAAACATTCCACTTGAATTGCAGTTCATCCGGGAACTGGTACAAGATGGGAGTATAACTCTTGAGCATGTGCCCACTGATTATGAATGAGCCGACTTTCTTACAATGCCACTGAACAGAGAAAAACATATGGAATGCTGTAGCAAACTGGTTTAGGCCCTGTATAGTACTGCTTATCAATGAAGGGGGTGTGCCATGGAGTTCGAAATTAATAAATAGTAGGATAAGCAATGATGCATGTATATCGGAAAACAGGGTACTCCTTGTCTACAGTACTGTGTATGTGTGTCTGATGATTTTACAGCGAGATCATGGAGTTTACTCGGGGGAGATTTTGAAAGACTTGTACTGAGTTCTGTACTGAGTTCTTTATATACAACTTGAAGTTCCTCATTGATTGTATAAAAACAAAGAAATGATATTATATAAATATATATATATATATATATATATATATATATATATATATATATATATATATATATATATATATATATATATATATATATATATATATATATATACACATACATACATACATACATACATACATACATACATATGTATGAATGTATGTATGTATGCATGTATGCATGCATGCATGGGTGGATGGATGGATGCATGCATGCATGTATGTAAGTCAATCAGTCAGTACGTTTGTATATATGTAATAATGTATGTATGTATGTATGCATACTTGTTTACTCGACGTTTTTGACTTCTGATGTTTAACAGACGTCTGACGAGTACGATAAAACATTACTGACGTTATCTGACACCACCTAATTTTTGTTTTTACTATATCTATCTCTATCTCTATCTCTCTCTCTCTCTCCCCCTCTATATATATATATATATATATATATATATATATATATATATATATATATATATATGTGTGTGTGTGTGTGTGTGTATGTGTGTGTAGACAATAGATCCTCACTTCAAAGTCAAGATCATGTTTCAGAAGAAGTCATAAGGTGAGGCAACATAATGTCAAATGATCATTGATTGATAATCTCGTGATGAATATCAAGTGAGAATCCAATAATAATATCACTCAAACAATGACACAGTCACTATTCACACATATCATATATGATATGTGAGATGTCCTTGTACTAAAATGTACATAATGTGTTTATGCCACATATGTTATTCAACATTGTATATATTACATATATCTATACACACGTGACACTGCACAGTATTGCATATCATATATGGACAATTGGACTTGTGTGTGCATGTGTGTATATGTACATAGTACATGTGTACATATGATTAGTTGTGACATGTGTATTATGTGCATCATTACAATCTATGGAGATCATACATGTGTTGTAACCTCTTGTACAATATAACAACACATGTATGATCTATGTAAATTGCAATGATGCACATAATAAACATGTCAGAGTCACATCCAATCATATGTACACATGTACATAATACACATGCACACACAAGTCCATATGCACATTATGTACAAAATTATAATCTAGATGTCCCCATTGCAAAACATTAGCAAGAATATCCGAGAACATAGATGATAGTTCCTCTACAGGTCTCAGCAAAAGAGTTTATTGGCAACTTCAGCACACCTAGATAGCTTTAGAGTACCATGCTAAAAGATAGGTTGTAGCAGTGAGCAGTAAGCTCTATGACTTCAGGTTTTGTGGGTGCTCTTAGTTTGATGAGAACCTAGAAGAGATGGTGGGGCATGATACCTCTTCACAAGGAGGTTGAGAGTGGTCGAAGAAGTCGGCACAGCGGTAGAAGAAAATAAACCCCTGATATGTGCCCAGACGATTTTAAAAAAAAGCCCAAAATCCATTACCTGCAAAGGTCTCGTTAGGAACCCATCAATAACCGTGGGTTTACTAACACTTTACCTGACCTCAAAAATTTTTCTTTTAGAAAGTAAATGACAAAGATAGATCCCACCAAGATGTTTTTTCTTCTAGTAACTCATGAGCACATGAATTGTTCTTCATGCGTGCACTTTCATTGAAAAGTGGATACTATGTAAAGAATCGATTTTTCCATGAAATGATTTGGATTGCTCATTGGTTTCCATTGATCTAAAATGATCATTATATACATGGATATGTCTCCATGTTATAATCCATCCAAAAGAATGGATGAGCATGTCTAATCATAAGGATTAACATGTCTCGTCTTTTTTGGGCTAAAAAAAAAATAATAGAGGAAATAGTTGGAGAGATAGAAGCCTCATAGAGATTTGGATGCTTCTCTTTGAGAGAATACCCAAATTTATTGAAATTTGGAGGGCAAGTAGCTCATAAGCTTTTCTTTAAGCTTTCCAATTTTCAAGTAATTTGGATACTTTTACAAAGGGCAAATGACCTTTGCACTAGAAGTATTGTTAATAGTGGTAGAGGCCTGAAACAAGTGATAGAGGCCTGTTAGAAAGGGCATTTCCCTTAATTGGTAAATCCAAATTACATGTTTTTTATTGCATTGAAAGTTTAATACTTGAGCTTTATACATAGTGATTTTCATAGATTTTGAAGATTATTGGATAGTTCAAATGATCTCTACACGCGAAAGTGTAACCTCTGGAATTTATGCAATAACCAAAGACCATGTCACCTAGAGGTGATTGGTTCTCTTATTTCATTTACTCAATTTGGATGATTTTTCTTTCTAACCTTAGTTAAATACTTGCTAGTATTTACCAAATATCAAGATGAAATGTTCCTCCATTTAGGAGATATAAAGAAAAGAGTGAAAGTTAGCCTTTGCAAATTGTTAAAATGTTGCAAGTATAGAGGCTTAGTATTTTGGCCACTGTGAAAGACTCAAATATCTAAATACTATGAAATTTATATCAATGAAAGTAGGTAGTAGTAAAGCTATATGCTATTAAAATTTGGAAGAAATTAGACATCAATTGCTAGATAAAATGATCTATTCTTCTCAAAACAATCTCTAGCGAGGATTTACCAAAGATCGCATGTGGTTGATGAATAAATGGTTATTTCATATCAAAAGTTCCAGTTTCAAAAATTTTGCTTGGAGAAGCTACTCTTGTATAGACCCTATGATATACCAATAATTCAAAGATTTTAGAATTTATCTTCATAATTAGAAGATATTCTAAATGTGTTAGTGCATTGTTTCCAGGCTTACCTAAGCACAGGTGCAGTAGAGATAAAATGATACATTTAAATAGGTATTTGATTGAATTTTAAATTGAAAATTTGTGAAACCAAACTAGATAAGTCTAGATTTTGGTTCAAAGAAAATGAAATTTGGAGTTTGTTTCATCAGTCTAAGGGCTTCAAGAAGATGACCATGTACATTTCTAGAGTTGGTCGTCAAGTGTTCGACCCTTCCAATGAAATGATGATAAAACTCTGAGACAATGTCCAAATCAAGTGATTTTACAGCCTAATGAAAGCTTGAACAAAGTTTTGCATTAGCAAAACCTATGAAACTTTGAATTTCATAAGTTTTGCATTAGTAAAACTTAGTAAAAGTTAAGATTTAATCTTCCGTTGTTGAAAATTGTTTATGTAGGAGATGTTCTTGAAAGGAAAAGATTTTTCACAGGTTTTTATGATATTTTTTTGATATGGTGTAATCACCATGGGCTAGCCATGCCCTAGATATTTGTTTTTTGATCATTAATTTATTATGACAATTCTCAATAGGATAGAGGAGACTTTGTCGAAATTTTCAAATATATATATATATATATATATATATATATATATATATATATATATATATATATATATATATATATATATATATATATATATATATATATATATATATATATATATATAGTGCCATGAAACTTGAAAGCGTGGAACGAGAGAGCTTTAGTAGTTGTTCTCATTCCATATATTATGGATTGATACAAGTTGTATAAATTCCAATTTCTTGTGAGTTAATATTTGACTCAAGTCCCATGAATTGATATTTGATGCAAGCTTCATCCTTCACGACTCTAATTGAGTTGATTTATCATATAATTTCTCATTTCTCAACTCAAGATGATTTGATGTTAGAGATAATTATGAGTGATAGTCATAGGAATGACTCTGTCCTTTCCATAGAGGGAAGGAAACACTTCAGGAACACTTCATGATTTCATTTTTTATTTTTTAGGATTGTGAATACTCGCCTATTTATTCTTATCATTTTGAGAGAAGTGTTCAACTTTAATCTCATACACGCATCTATGTGGGATATAAAGTTTGGTGGTATGGAACATCAAACTTTGTATTTTACCTAGGTGTAGGATAGATAATATGGGAGAGAAGTCTCTGAGATTGTATATTTTATGATTTAGAGTTCATTCGTATGACCTTCTTATTATTAGACAACAGAGGGGCAATTGAGACAGTCACTCTATATGTGATTGCAAACAAGGCAAGTCTGCAGGCAAGTAGCTTAGAAGCGGAAAGGCAAGGTTTGCCCATAAGAACTAATGAATAGAAAATTGCATTAAGAAGAAATTCATAGAGTATGTACTACTTTATTTGATATGCCTGAGGTTAAGCCATGTTTCATACATAGTGTGTATGAAGTGAGCTAAATGCTTAGCCTAGTGGGCTATGAGTGTGCACACATCTACTTACCATTTTTTCAGTGTATTTAGTGGACTCATATTATGATCCTTATTATATCTGGGACTTCCATTGTATTATAGTGGTTTACTAGAGATATATTTGATCATAGTGATGATCACATAGTGATGATCAGACAGTAATCATCAGCTAGTGATGATCAGAGATAAAGCAAGTTTCATCCACTTGGAACAAGTTGCATGTTATTATTGAGAAGGCAGTGGTAGTTCCACTAGTTGTTGTAGTTTCTCAGCACGTCTTTGCTTGGCATGAAAGACTTAGTTCCACAGAGTTGATTGGGATCTACTTTATACGGGACATATTTTGATCCAGAGTTTGGATTATTATATATTCCATATGATAGATCGAATCCGTAGTTTGGATATGATAGATTGAGATCTTAGTCCATAGTTTGGATCATTGACAGATTGTCATCTTGGATTCATAGTTTGGATCATGATAATAATTTTCTTCAGTTTCATTTCATTACAATGAGTGTATGTATGTATGTATATTACATATATATATATATATATATATATATATATATATATATATATATATATATATATATATATATATATATATATATATATATATATATATATATATATATACATATATATATATATATATGTATATATATATATACATATATATATATATATCTATATCATAGTTGGTACTCGTACCAGTACGAGTAGATTCGTACGTACCTCTCGTACCGTATGTACTCGTACGTATTCGTACCAATTGGTACCAAAATTTTTATTTTCCATTTTGACTTGAATTTATTAAGAAAATACATTGGTTTTGAAGCTATGCTAGTTAGAGAACAATTATCTTCATGCATAGATACAATATTATGCATATTCATGGCAAAAAGTACCCTTCATATGTGTACACTCCCACGAACATGAAAAGATGGAAAAAAAAAATTTGTACTAATATCGTACGGATTTGTACCTCATGATTAGTACGTACCTGGCATCGTACTATTACGTACCGTACCTATCGTACGGATCGTACCTGACCAACTATGATCTATATATATATATATATATATATATACATATATATATGTATGTATATATATATATACATATATATATGTATGTATATATATATATACATATATGTATGTATATATATATATACATATATATATACATATATATATATATATATATATATATATATATATATACATATATATATGTATATATATATATACATACATATATATATATATATATATATATATATATATATATATATATATATATATATATATATATATATATATATATATATATATATATATATATGTGTGTGTGTATGTATGTATGTATGCCTGGTTGGTTCCTGACTTTTTATCTGACCTTTCTGACTCGTTCCTGACTCGGGCGTCAGATATAGATAACTGACTTTGCCTTTTTTTCTACAGTTCTTATATTTTTTGGCTGAATTCATGGGATATCTGCACTTTTCTCATGTACTGTATGCTACAGTACTGTGTGCATCCTCTGTAGGCAGCTATGCGCGCATCCTCTGTAGGCAGGTATTTGTGCAGGATTTGGGCAGAGCTCCCCTCCAATTTTAAAGGTATACCTCAGTGTCCAGTCCATGACTGCCAAATGATTACTGCTTGTACTGTATACAGTATATGCTATAAAATGTACACTGAAAAGTCTAAATTAAAATCATTAATGACAATATTCTATGACTCTATAGCTTACAGTAAATGGAAAAAGAGCTTATATCATGTGTCAGGGCATTGTATTTTTTCTAAATCTGAGGACTGTTTGGACAACCTACATGGAAGAATCAAGATACTTGTAGGCACTATTATCTGCTGTTTTTGCTCTCTACATTGGAGTGATAAGAAGACATTTTAGAAGGCAGTTAATGCTCTCTACATTGGAGTGATTAACCTCAAAGCGTTCCTTAATTATATGTGAAATGTCCAAGAGTAGAGCAGTCTAAACTCTTACTCACAATGTGTGACCAAGGATATTGTATCTTCCTTCACTTTTACCCAGATTTGATTTGTCTTTTGCGAATTTACAATATGGTGAGAGCCTTAGGAATGACCAGAAGGAAGTAATAACAATTGAAATCACCTATAGGCAACAAATAAAGGGGGATTAATATTTAATGAGCAGATTGCATAAATGAATATTAATTGTAAGCAAGCATGGCCTCAAACACTAGCAATATTAGGAACAAGTTACAATTGAGTGCATTTCATGATGTGAATATAAAGATGGTGATAGAGTTAAAGTTTAGGAAGGCTTTATAGAGGCCTAATTGGCATGCTCTATATGGATCCTTGCACTTCTTTTAAGTTGTTTACATGAATGTACTGACGAATCACGGATCATATAACATATCATATCATAGAGACTCTTTTCTCTATGATCGTGTAAAAAAATGTTTATTTTGTTGAAATATGTAATGTGCACATACAAATAATATATATATTCAGCTTTTTATTTTGAAAAAAAATAGCAGCCTCGAGAAACGTCAGAATCATTTTACCGTACCCGTCATACGTCGGCTAAACGTCAGAAGTCAGAAGTTAGAAAAATGTCGGTAACAACTATGTATGCATGTATGTATGTGTGTGTGTATGTGTGTGTGTATATATATATGTATATATGTATATGTGCATGTATATGTATATATATATATATATATATATATATATATATATATATATATATATATATATATATATATATATATATATATATATATATATATATATATATATATATATATATACATACATATATACATACACATATACATACATACATACATACATACATACATACATACACATATATATATATATATATATATATATATATATATATATATATATATATATATATATATATATATATATATATATATATATATATATATATATATATATATATATATATATATATATATATATATATATATATATAGTTATAGTTATAGTTATAGTTATAGTTATAGTTATAGTTATATAGTTATATAGTTATTTATTTATTTATTTAAGAACAAACTCTCGTTTATGGTCAATTTATTTTGTTATTGATTATGTTTTGAAATTCTAGGTGTTTATGGACATCTCGTCTGAATTTGGTCATAAACATGTTTTTTCATTGCAGGTCCTTAGAAGCACTATTCTCTTACTATAACAGTTTATTGCTACATGCTATGCCATTTGACATGCCAAACAGTTTAAAGCTTTTGTAATAGTGATCAAGCATAGTGAAAGCCAAACATGTCTCTGCACAGTTTAGTTTGCAGAGATCAGTCAACATCGATTCCTCAAAATTGAACTCAATAGCAAATATTGTCAGTGTAATCATCCTGAATATCACTATGTTAGTTCCTAGAGATGATTCAGTACCATTACACCTTAAAATTCATGAAATTTACAATTTCACTACACTAAAGATCATCATAGAAACAGTCAGAAGCTTAGTTTCCTATTATCCTTTATCAATTACTAGAAAGAATTTGCAAATCAGTTCAACGATTGAATGTTTTTTTTTCATGAGTTGCATTCACATTGTCAAGATGTCTGACTTAAACATGTGGATAAATTCATGAAAGGCATTCATGCCTTTCCAAATTCAGTCTCTTCTATGAAGGATGCAAACATTTGCCTACTTCTGCATTCTGTACCCTTTTATTATTTCTTTCCTTTGTTTCTGGTCATATTCTCCTCTATTTCCTATGTACATAAGTACTATCTAATGCCACTGAAATCAATGCCTACCCTCAGGAGCACTTAATTTTGTGTCGTTCCCTTTTTTTAATTAAAACGTGATAGTTGGACATTTTATGATCCTGTCATTCTTCAAGAAAAGTAGTGTGATTAAACAGGTAAGGGGCAATATGCTCTGTACAAAATTGAAGCAACAGAGGAGCAATGTGTTTTGCCATTTGAAGTTAAATCCTTGTGAAACACAATACATATGGAAAAGATGATTGTAGTCTATGCATCAATCTATATAAAACAGTGGAAGTAGCAGATCGTGAAGTAAGAGAATATTCTTATCTATATTCATGACCTATTTTTGCTGAAATAGCACTTGATTTCTCACATGAATTTATTTTTAAGACTCGTGCATTTTCAGTCAACAATTGAACTACTCAGCTTTTATCAGTCCAAATTTGAAATGATTATTTTTCCCGCATGTATTTATGCAGGGATAATGTTCTGATGTATCCAACAAGATGGGAAAAAGACCCTGGTTTTATTTGGCTGAAGCCTCATGAAAAAATAGCACAACAGCAAGGAGCTTATGAAGCCGGTGTTGAAACTGAGATTTCTACTGTGAAGGAAAGTCTTCAATTGATGAAATTCTATGCCCTGTCATACAACACAGCAGAGCATCTTCTTAACGCTTCAGACAGTGTTGAAGTAGCTCTTCCATTTGAAATGAACGATGAGGAGTCCTTCATATTGAATTATCCATTTAGTTGTTTTATATTAGGTCGTTCAGGCACAGGAAAAACAACAGTGCTGGTAAATAAGCTTATTCAAAGGGAACGAATATCTCGAAGCTTAGAACACGAATTTGGCTTCTCCGAAAATCCAGAAGGGCAAAATGCTTCGAGATCATCTGGTGTGATAATCAAGCAAATGCTCATCACTCTTAGTCCTTCTCTGTGTTCTGCGATTAAAAGGGAAATCTCAGGAATCCCAAGGTAGTTTTCCTACTTCAATCAATATGGTTTAATGAAGATTCCTGAAATGTATCCCTACAATCTATAAGAAAACAGTTTTGTACAATATTTAATGCAGTTTTTCTACTTCAATCAATATGGTTTAATGCAGATTCCTGAAATGTATCCCTACAATATATAAGAAAACAGTTTTGTACAATATTTTAGTGATAACCCCATATTACAAATAACATTATGAGGTTAGAAAATCTCACTGTGACAATATGCCTTTCAGGACACTTGTTGCAGAAGGAAAGCCATTGGAGGAAGCTGCGGAAGAATTGTTGATTCATTGTGAGAATGAGAAACAGGTGTTTGAACACCTCCCAGATAATTTTGTTGAAATAGAAGGGGCACTCTATCCAATGGTTATGACCTTCAGAAGATTCCTGGGAATGTTGGGCAATAGTCTTTCATGTGCCTCTCCTGCATATGGTTTCAAGAATAAAACGGAGGTTGGTTATGAGGAATTTGTGACTGAATACTGGCCACACATGGACCAGAAATCTACTAAATTGTTTGATTCACACACCATATACACTGAGATATCATCCACTATTAAAGGCAGCATTCAAGCTATGAAAGCTAAAGAGGGCTATCTCAGCAAACAATTTTATGTTTTTTCCTCCAGAAAAGGACAAAGCCTGAATCAGAGAGAAAGAGAAGTGATATATGAACTTTTCTTGAAATATGAAGAAATGAAGGCAAGAAACAATAGTTATGACATGTCAGATTATGTCAGGCACATCTACCAACAACTAGTGCTTGGAAAATACCGTGGTGATCAAATGGATTTTCTTTATGTTGATGAGGTTCAGGACTTTACAACAGCACAAATTGCATTGTTCAGCTTTATTTGTCGTGACCATAAAGTGGGCTATATGTTTGCTGGAGATACAGCTCAAACAATAACGCAAGGTGTCAACTTCCGTTTTCAAGAAGCCAAAAGCCTCTTTTATCAAGAATATGGAAACACAGGTTACATGGATGCAGATTCAACTGCAACAGAGCAAACCAAGGAATTTACTAAGCCAAAACTTTTTCAGCTTAAGCACAATTTCAGAACTCATGTGGGTATTGTTAAAATGGCAAATAGCATCATACAACTACTTTATTACTTTTTCCCAGACTATCTTGATAAGCTTGATCCTGAAACAAGCCTGGTGTGGGGGCAATTGCCAGTACTGCTCAAAGCAGATGAAGGAGATCTCATGGAAAAAATATTCAAGGTGCACATGGGCACAGCTAATCAAGAAAATGCATGGGGAGCGCAACAAGCTATCATTGTTCGAGATGAGAAACAGAAAGCAGAACTTACTAACAAGCTTGGGAAGCAAGGACTCATCTTCACTATAAGCAACTCTAAAGGCCTTGAATTCGAGGTAAGAGCTTCTCATGTTCATGTTAAGAAGTTTACAATTATGTAAGATCTTCAAAACAATTGCATTTGTAATTCAATTCTGGAACAATGGTGTATTTCCCTATTTTGAGTGGATAAACGTAATTACAAAATCAAACAGCAATCATTCCCAAATATTCTGTTATTAAGCTAGATGATACTTTATGTTCTTTCAATCTTTTGTGTGCATGTCCACAAGGCAGAGCAGTATATAACAGAGATAAAAAATTGGTAATGTGTTCCTTCACACTGCTTATTTTCAAGAAAACTCATTGAAAGTGAACTAGTCTATCTACCTTGTTCTCTCCAAGTTGCTCATCACAATTGTCATCTACGCCCATCCATAGGTGTGCCTTGTCTTCATCATGCATCTTCTCTTTGCGTGTGTATCTTGTGGTACTCTCTTCACTTGACCTCCTCCTTGGCCTTTTCGTTGAAGATGAAGTGTAGCTGATCCATGTCCTATGTTGAAGCTTGAAGTCCACTCAAATCCATGCACGATTGAGTTAAACTTTAGCCTTCTCTTCTATATGTTTCATTTTCTACTTGCATTGAATCATCTTTCGCATACGATACCAATAATTTATCAAACTTTCAATCTTTTGATACCTTATTCTTTTGTTTTTGGATTGAAACACCTATAACGTTTTTGTTTATTTGCATAACTATCAAAGACACACTTTTTTCGCCTCAACTCACTAGGAATATCCACCTGGCACATACATCCAAAGATCTAGTTTCTAAGCATAACAAGCTTCATAAGTTATTTTTCGATGAGTCACTTAGATTGGAGCTCTATTCGTAATTGTAATATACACTTCCCAATTTGCTCGTCTTTCGAAAAAAATATTAGGTGGACTCATTTGATTTAACATATTCACATTCTATTATATACATTTTTTCCTCTTTGTAACCCCAATTTGTTGGAGGGTATACCTACTTGTGAATTATCTTTTTTATTTCTTGAGTTCATGAAAAAATTGAGAACTCATTTGAGTAGTAATCTTCCTCTCCATCTGACCTTAAAACTTTCATGTACCTTTTGATTTCCTTTTCTACACATGATTCTCTCTTCATGCAATATGACCATACCATCCTTATGAAATTATCTATAGAGGTCATGAGATATTTATTGCCTACAAGAGCTTCTTTGGGTGGTCTCCATACATATGTGCACCAATCTCAATGGATGAAAGCTCACATGCCCACTCTTTTTGAGTGGTAGCTTGTTTTGCTTTCAAGATTGACACGACTCACACAAATGCATTATATCTTGCGAGTTGGAAATTGGTAGACCATCCGCTAACCTTTTCTTTTGCATCTCTTTCATCTTTAGAATCTTGATGTGGGCAATCTTTTTATGCATAAATTTGTCTTTGTGATTTGTTTGATTCCACAAGTCAAATAGATAATGTGAGATGAGTTAGGTTTTACCTTCTATGTGAATAGTCATCTTTTCTTCTTTTCTCTTGCTATGAGATTGTAGTTTTCTCTAAGACTCTCCACAAAGTATCCTTCTTTATGAAACTTCACTTCGTACACTCTATCCAACATTTGTCCACATGGAACTAGAACTTTTGAGATGGCTGGAATTGTGATGGTTGGTTTGGGAGTAGATATAGCTACCACACACATTTGTGAACAGTTCAGATGGAAAGAATGTGAAGGTGTCTTTCTTCTTCATGTGGATGGCAAATCAATCAGGGGTTGACCTGATGGGGATCATCAAAGACGTGCCAATCATACTACAGAAACTACCTCTCTAATGGTGTTTGTAGTTCTTCATTTGAGTGGTATCGAAGAAGATTATGATCAGTTGTCGATCAGCCATTCTAAACTAACAATCTAAGGTGATTACAAGATTGGCTGATCAATTGTATTATTTTTAGCCAAGGCCATAATAGGTGTGTAGTTCAATCCCATGAATCCAATAAATGCGTAAATTGACGTACCCTCCCTATAGTGGGTGTTTTATGCCTTCGACCACTGGTAAAAATAAAGCATATATCTTAACATGCATAGAGTAGGCAACTAGAAGGGTCAATGTTTGGGTTCTCAAGCATGCTAATGCTATTTTAGTGGCCATGACATTGATGAAGGAACCATTTCCATGTTTTGGCTTTCCTTAAGAATTGGTATGAGATAGAGGGGCCCACTTTTTGAATCACCTCATCAAAGTAGTCACAAGGTACTACAATATTAGACATAAATTCAACTCATCCATTGTCCTAGATCTGATGGAATAGTTGAAATTCCAAATAAAGTCTTCTTACCCATACTACATAAGTTAGTTCTTGAGCATTAGGGTGACTGGGACTCGTACATTCTTGCAATTCTATACTTACTACATAACATGTAAAGCAACAATAGGGTTCTCTGTTCAAATTGGCCTTGGGATTGGATGCTATCATGCCAATGGAATCAACAGTAAACAGATTAAGGGTAGCTATGCAAGAATGCCTTCTGTTGGAAGAGTCTTTGGAAGATAGAATGACAACACTCTGCACTCTGGATAGAGATCAGTACTGTAGTTTTCAACTACTCTAGGAAATATATCTACGCACTCCGATGATTCAATGCCATTTTTTAATTCAAAATTAAAATGAAGGGCATGGTAATCCAAAATATGGTGGGCAAGACTGTTTATGATTAGATGAAAAGGTGGGTTGATGACATACAAATTGTGGGCGGTGACTTGAGTGCTTCTATCAATGCGAATCACTGGTTCTAAGTTGCACCTTTTGTATGTAATGTCACATTGTTAGCGTTACAGATTTTGAATTTTAATAAAAATATCCTAACTACCCCATTAGTGTTCCTTCCGATTTGTTTTTGTTTACCCACTAGCAACTTGTCATACCATCATTTCTTGGCATTTATTTTTATTTGCATGGCTAATATGTTTGAACTCACCACTACCCGAGTTTTTTACTTTTTTCCGTCCTATTTGCATGCACTTGTTTTCCTACTACAACAAAAGATGGTGACGCACCTCTAGTTCATGGTAGCCCTCTATAGAAGTGCCCGACTTTCTCGAGAAGCACGGCCTTCTCAAAGTTGCACTCTTAGACCCCATAGCACGTCTTTGCATACATATGCCTTAAAACTTATATTAGGCAACATAACATAAGATAGATATGTTAGATGCTATCGCTAGAACAACACCTAGATGCTCTCTGCACTCCTCACAACTTGCAAACCAGCTTGTGGCTGCCCCAACAGAGCATCACAATCTTTCACCAATCAATTAATATCAAAAGAGGACATGGAAAGGATTTTTGGTGCCCTCATCAACAACAATGAGTATTTAATAGCATCACAGCAAGGTTGAGAGGAAAAGGTCCTAAGGTTCTTGGGAGAGATCAAGAACATAAAAATCAAAGATTTCTCAATCTCGCGAACGTTTTACTCCTACTCCTCACCGAGATCAATTATTATTTGAAGGCTACATGGTAAGGACTTTGGGTGCCATCATCTGATCATCAGCGACAATGAGTATTTAATAGCATGAGAGGTAGATGTCCTATGGTTCTTGGAAGAGAACTTGAACATACAAAGCAAACATTTCTCAATCTTGCGAAAAGATTACTCCTTCCGACTGATTGCCAGCACCCTGTTTAATAGGGAAGAGTATATACTCTTGAAAAACTTGGAGTTAAGAGGTCACAGAATCTGATGGAGTCCCCAAGCACACTGTCTAGATTCATGTCGGATGTTTCTCGTCCATCATTCTACATCCTCTTAATGTGGAATCCATACTGTTAGGAACACTGCTAGTCACCCCTACAGCTTGGACCAGAGTTCAAGTTCAGCAGCAACCTACTCCATTGGGTAATCATGAAGGATCCAATGAATTTAATCACGAGGTGTTCACAACAAGCATTCACCCAACAAATGCAAGCACAACCACATCCATGACAACCCCAACCAATGCCATCCATCCACTCCATCCTCTTATCAAACTCCGAACATCCAAACAAAAAAGCAATTGGAGCAGCAAGCTACTGGCCAAAACATAGACCAGGTATTTAGCACCTAAGACAAGGACATGCAAGACCAAATAGAATATGCTAGAGGTAAGGATCCACAACATGATGAAGAGCATATTCAGCAAGCTATCAAGGACCATATGATAAAGTTAAGCTTTGTGCAACCATCAACAGGAGACAGAAGACCAAAAGAAAGAGACAGAGAGAGAGTAACATCTACATCGCCAAGCATGATGAAAAATGAACAGGAACCAAGAAAAACATGGCAACTGAATCAAAACTAACTAAACAGAAAACCAGCTACAAATGCATGCCCTCAGCCATGAAGGGTGACTGAAAAATGAGAGAGTTCATTAGATCAAAGTGATTATTTTATACACCATGAGGGACATTTAAGTCTCTTCCCACTCAGCTCTTCTCCACCCTCCAATACAACTTTAGAATATGCCCTTTTCCTGAAAGCCCAAATGTACCCTTATAACCTGGCACAGCCTGGTGGGCTTTTTTTGACTCTCAAGAAAAAAATTACTAAGTGACCCACTATCCCTTGATGGATACTGTGCTAGAGCATGCCATTCATACCACATTCTCATTTTCCCAATCAAAATATTAATTTTCGAACTATGAACGGTTTACATGAGACCTTCATCTTGCTAGGGGAATGCACCTACCTATCTCAACGTAATGGGAATAAATTGGTTCATTCTCTCTAGAAGCTCTTCATTTGCACTCGTCTTCATCCATTCATCACAAACTGATTCAGCATAAACAATGCTGCTAATCAGGTGGAGACAGAATATCAAAGAGATACCTGCAACTGAGGTGCAAGAATTGAGCACCAAGCCGTCCAGACTGATAATGAACTGGCCATCAGGTGTGGTTAAACAGAAATGCATGAGCTTTATTGAACTTCCTTCATGCTTCGTCCAAGTCTGCCTATGACTTGGTATCTATGCTTTACCTTCTCCAAAATCTGCTGCTGAAGACTCTAGTAAGATAGATCACCTTGTTCTCCTTTCTCTGAGCCAAGTTTAAGAGATCTCTGAGTTGTCTCTGGATAAAGAATGCCACTTATCTCCAACTTTTTTCTCCCACCCCCCAAACTATTTGAGAGAGCAGCATCCTCTAGCTTCTTTACCTTGGAAGATGAGCTCACAACATCATCATCCTCTGACATCACTCCCTGAAACACCTGAGAAATGGCTGATATGTTCCCCGAAACCTTGTTGAATCCATCCTTCCTTCTGTAACTGAATTCTTTTCTGGAGCTACAGCTGACTTGAGCTCATTGTCTGAATTGTTTGTATTGCCCAATCCATCCAAAGGATTTATAGAACGAGCCATCAATGGGAATTTTTCGTAGCTTGACCTTTTGTCAAGATTCTCTTTAATTGCATACTACTCTTCAGAGATAATGCTGCCTCAAGTGTGCCTCCATATGGAACATTCTTGATCTTTCCAATCAGACCTTGATGTCTTGCATCATTGTCATAAGAACTCTGCTCTAGATCCCTTAATACCATGCTGAAGGCTCTAAATCAGACCTATTCTAGACAAATGGCTGCCAGATGAGCTAATCCATGGCAACTGAATTCAGCATCAATTTCTCAGTATGAGATTGTTTCACATACAGAGCGAACATTTCCCCTTCCACTTGAAGCCAAGAACTTAATTTGAGTATATCTTTCACTGGTTCAAGCAACATACTACTCTGTGTAATGGCATTTACCATGTAATCAAGGACTATCAAATACCTCATATGTTGATAAGTCCTGTAGGCTACCAGGACTTAAGCTTTGCATAGGTGTCATATCCAATATGAGAGCCAACATGTAGGGCAAAGCATTCGAGCATATTTGTCTCTTGCATGATCTGGCAAAATTTGTTGAGTTTAATTCGTTTTAAATGAGATTTGAACTCAAAACGTTACACTGCAGAAGATAATTCTCCACCATTAGGTTAAGAAGAAGAGTTGACTATATTTATACAACGAAAGGATTTCGATCTGTTTCTGAGCAAAAATCTTGTATATTAGCAAAGCAAAAGAATGTTATTTTCTGCAAACATAAAAATTCGATCTCTCGACCCATTGCTTGCAAAGGATTTAACTTGACCACTTATCTCCAACTTTTTTCTCCCACCCCCCAAACTATTTGAGACAGCAGCATCTCTAGCTTCTTTACCTTGGAAGACGAGCTCACAACATCATCATCCTCTGACATCACTCCCTGAACACCTGAGAAATGGCTGATATGTTCCCCGAAACCTTGTTGAATCCATCCTTCCTTCTATAACTGAATTCTTTTCTGGAGCTACAACTGACTTGAGCTCATTGTCTGCATTGTTTGTATTGCCCAATCCATCCAAAGGATCTATAGAACGAGCCATCAATGGGAATTTTTCGTAGCTTGACCTTTTGTCAAGATTCTCTTTAATTGCATACTACTCTTCAGAGATAATGCTGCCTCAAGTGTGCCTCCATAGGGAACATTCTTGATCTTTCCAATCAGACCTTGATGTCTTGCATCATTGTCATTGTGCAATGAACTCTGCTCTAGAGCCCTTAATACCATGCTGAAGGCTCTGAATCAGACCTGTTCTAGACAAATGGCTGCCAGATGAGCTAATCCATGGCAACTGAATTTAGCATCAATTTCTCAGTATGAGATTGTTTCACATACAGAGCGAACATTTCCCCTTCCACTTGAAGCCAAGAACTTAATTTGGGTTTATCTTTCACTGGTTCAAGCAACATACTACTCTGTGTAATGGCATTTACCATGTAATCAAGGACTATCAAACACCTCATATGTTGATAAGTCCTGTAGGCTACCAGGACTTGAGCTTTGCATAGGTGTCATATCCAATATGAGAGCCAACATGCAGGGCAAAGCATTCGAGTATATTTGTCTCTTGCATGATCTGGCAAAATTTTGTTGAGTTTAATTCGTTTTAAATGAAAATTGAACTCAAAACCTTACACTGCAGAAGATAATTCTCAACCATTAGGTTAAGAAGAAGAGTTGACTATATTTATACAACGAAAGGATTTCGATCTGTTTCTGAGCAAAAATCTTGTATATTAGCAACGCAAAAGAATGTTATTTTCTGCAAACATAAAAATTATCTCTCGACCTATTGCAAAGGATTTAACTTGACTACTGTTGTCATGTATAGGAGTTAATAGTTAAGGTTGAACTGAACTGATGTTGTACAGTAACACAGGTTTTAAATTTTTAAGTCCAAAGAAAATTGTCCAATTTCTGTTAGTAACAGTAAGCAAATGCGGTATTGAATCCGAATAAGGGAAGCGATTTGTCTTAAGTTTTAGACACACAAATCAATGGACATATATCTTCTAATAGCAATTCGATGTATTAACACAGAATTGAATAGGACTTTGACGCTCTACAATGCTATTATCCGCTTACAATGTGTCGTTATCAGATATAGACGAGAATATGAGGAATGCTTTTAACACTCTTCTACATTGATGAAAGGTTCCAATGGATATGTGAGATTCTGAAGCAAGACAGATATATTCCAAATCTGCCGAAAACGAGGCTTGAACTCAACATCTCGTATACATAAGATGCTTTATGAAAACCACAGAGAAAGCAAGTTCGCGCGTTTGGAGGAAAACAGAGATAATAATCGGATTATAGAAAAATTTGACGGAATTTGAAAATCAACCACTTCATCCGGGAAATGTTTCAATAAATTTCTTGATTCTAAATTGATGCGCACAGATATGAATAACAAAGAACCGAAGTGATCGATGGAAACAAAAGAAGCTTTGCTCAGAGATTTCAGTGAAATATATCTATTTAAAGTATAAACTTACAATTTTTCATTCAACTTCTACAGAATTACTTCCATGAATTCTGTTCTCGTCACAGATAAATAAACCCAAAGCATCATGTTCAAGCGTCCTTCCTTCAGAGTTGAAGTCTATAAGACTCACGCTAAGCTCACCAAACTTGCTAAATCTGTTAACGTTTCCGCCTTCTTCACTGTTCGTCATTGCTAAGCACATTGTATCCTAAAACTCTGGCCCCAGAATAAAGTGCAAGTTTCTCTTTTATAATTAGATCTTCTTATTTTATCAAGGCTTCGACAAGCAAAGGCCGCCGCCCGTTGCCAGTCTCCTGCAGACATGTAATGGCTTTGGTTTTGTTCAGCTTAAACCAATTGTAATCCAACCTAGTTATTGTAACCTAATTTAATTTTTTCTTTCTGCAATACCAGAGATCCGGCGGGTACTATGCTCATTCACCTGTATAGTTGTACTTTCAAAGTTAAAGCTTAGGGAGGTGCCTCGCGAACCTCTTTTATGAAAAAAATGTTTCCATCGAGTCCACGTCTCATAGTTCGAGTGGTTTGGCACTGGCCTCTTGAGGAGGAGGTCCAGAGTTCAATCCCCGAGCTTGACATGTAAGGCCTTGGTTGGATTAAACCAGTTGAAACCCATGTAATCTCGTCTAACCCCACCTTTATGAGATATGGGATGTCCCATGGGTACAATGCCCATTCATATGTACAATTATACTTTTAAGTTAAAATTGGGGAAGTAGGTGTCTGTCGTTCGAACCTCCATTTAAAAAAAGGAATTCTTTCTGCCAAGATCGACATAGACATTGATGAAGGACTCCCTCTCGACCAAGAGTTAGTTTACAAAATTAACTTTACTCAATATCATTAGATTTGTTATTCATAGACAAAGTCTGAGCATGAATTTTGGAAGTAAGAGCAATATTCTATATGAAACAAGCATGGTACTCATATAGCTGCATTTACAATCACATGCAAGGTTGCATGAATGTTCAGAGCAAAGTTCAATTGTTGTAACAGTTGTATACACTTTCACAATGCAAAGCATTCGAGTTTATTTGTCTCTTGCATGATTTGACAAAAGTTTTGGTGAATTCAATTTCTTTGGTAGAGAGATTAGAACTCCGAACCTTAAATCACAGAAGAGCATTTGCACCCATTAGTTGAAGAAGAAGAGTTGACGAAAATCTATACATCAAAATGATTTCAATGTGTTTTTGAACGGAAATCCTGTCTATTAGCGAAGCAAAAGAATGTCATTTGCTGCAAATATCAAGATTAGAACTCTTGACCTATCACTTGGCAATTCGATGTATTAGCACAATATTGAATATCCTATTGTTGTTTTTTTTTTTTTTACAAAACGAAGTTCAGCAATAGCTTACTCTCGCAAACTTTAATTAATAGAAAGAACAATTGTACAAGTGAATGGGCCTGGCACCCATGGGACCCCCTGAAATTCCACAAAGCAGGGGTTGCTTAAAACTTGCTAGAAAGCATTACAAAGAAGGTTGATAACGCTTTTGTCCCCCTCATGTGGGGTCCACTTGCTTTTGATCTTGTTCATCTCGAGGAAAAACACTCTATGATGTCAAAAAGACAGGGGCTTCCTACGATTGGAATTGAATCTTGGACTTGGAGTTCACTATCTCCTCTTTTAAACAAACTTTCCATTCACATTACCATGTGAAAGAATTGCTTTCACACCTGTTTAACCTTAAATGATTGTTTTAGAAATGATTGTCATTTTACAAGTATATAAGAAAACAATGTTCCTTTGCTGTTGAAGTGCTCTTAAAAATAATCCACACATTCCTCTCAAATTGTTTTACTCTTCTCAAGCAAGTACTACTTGGAAGGATAGAGAGAATGAAAGTAATTGTAAAAAATTGATCAATGAACATCATATGGTGAATGGAGCTTTGGCAATTTTTTTTCTTCTTCTTAGATCAAAGTGAGTAGAGGGATAACCTTTGTCTTTTGCAAGAGGAAGAACACTTAATTCACACAGCTATGATATTATCCAAATTTTTTGCACTGTCATTCTTGAAATGTATTTATAGACAACAATTTGTGAGCTTCTTCTTTGTCTTTTCCTTTAAACTATCATAAAAACCTTTCTCCATTAATTTGCCAATTCTTCAAACCATTTCATCCAAAATCATTCCACACAACTCTTAAAAAGTGAGAGGGGAGGGTTAAACTTGAGTGTCGAGGGTTGTCACTATCCCATCATATTTATCAAGAAGAAATGGAACACATCTACGAGCCAATTCTTCAGGTGTTATCACAACACCCAAAGTAGATAGATGATATTGGTTCATTCGACGAAGTCTTTGGTTGTCATCACTTAGAATGCTTCTCATTAGCTAATTGATCCTCAAGATTTTGAATTGAAGTGCCATTTCTTGGGCTGTCATCACTTAGAATGCTTCTCATTAGCTAATTGATCCTCAAGATTTTGAATTGAAGTGCCATTTTTTGTTTCATTTTAATTTTTCATGTGCTGTACTAGGGTAAGCATGGATCCACTTACACTTGTAACAATTGCACAAAAAGCATTTGCATTTGGGCTCTTCGAAGCTCGAAGAAGATCTTGTTCAAGTTGAAATCTTACTTAAAAAATTGTTGTATGTTCCATTGGAGTAGGCTTTATATCAAGTCCTTTTTTGTCCCATTATACTATCTAGAAACTCATATAAGTCTAAAATGGTGGAAAATTATGAAGTTCCATAGTGAAACTTGTTAGTGTAGTAGAAACAATAGCACTAGAACTAAGGAGGAAGGTGAAGCCATTACTAAGTCTCTAAGGTACCTGCAGGCACCTTAATTCTTTGATATCATATAAAAATTCAACTTCACAAGAGAGGTGAATGTTGTGGAAGAGAAAAGATATAGAAGAACTTGAAAGATTTCTTATTAACAACAAACAAAATAGCAATGGCATTGTCCCCTTGTGTGCTCTCAAGGTAGAGCTTAAATGGCATAAGAGGTATGCTTGCTCAACTCAATTTCTTGACTAATGCAAAACTCATCTGTAAATAGCCCAATGAAGAGATGTGAATCTTCCATAGATGGCTAGATATGAGTGGTTGTACATGGTGGCCATCTCCTGCAACAATAAATGCAATGTAGGTTGGTTCAACTGACATAGTGAATATGAAGGCACCCTTAGTTAGATGATATGGGACCTTGATGACTCCCTGTCTCAATCCTCCACTTCTAATTCTATATCTAACCCAAAGGTTAAATCCATGAATGGACACCCATTCTAAATCATTGACCTCATCTTACTATTTAATAATGATTGGAACAAAAACTTTGGGCTCTCAAAATGGCTTCTTCTCATAATGGGGGGGCTTACAGATGTGCAATATAAGATACAATCATGAGGCTAGACATTGTTCATATATTAACATGAGTAAAATTGAAATTGATATTTTATCTCATGTGTTAATACCAATTGTTGGTGTTAGAGATGTTGAAACACCCAAATATGAGCTCATATGAACCATGCGAGAAGTGCAAGACGTACATGAGGATAAGTCGTAGATAGAACATACAATCAATAGAGATAAGAGTAAAGCTAAGTGAATATTTGCATTAGTTACATGAAACATACATTAAGGCAGCCAATCTGAAGTAATGGTTAAAATTAACTCATGGTGAATCTAACAAAAATTAACTTATGGTGAACAAAAATTAACTCACGGTTAAACTTAACTCATGGTGAACAAAAATTTCAGTTTACTCTACATAATCTTTCAATTTTTCAAAGCATACGCTTCAATTTTATAGGAGTACCTTAATTTGTAATGAAGAGTCAAATGTTTGTGTTTCCTTTGCTTGTGAAAAGGAAAATTCATATATGTTTTGAAAAAATGATATTTTATAAAAAGATACTTTATAGAAGTATTTAGGAATTTCTAGAAAATTTCTTTTCAAAGGAAACTTTTGAAACCCTTGAAGAGTTCTCTTAAAGTTTGTTGTAAAAATGAAGGATCCCCTCATTTATTTAAAAAGGCCTCTAGGGCTCACATCAATATAAGAGAGAATAACAATTGACAAGACCTTTTGTAAATCTTGTGTAGATGTGTTTCTCTTTTTCCACATGCATCTCTCCTTATCTTTTCTCCCCCCACTTTCTCCATAATTCGAATCTTCTCCCAATCCTCTTTCTCCATTCCTCTGCAACCTTTCTCCCTATCTCTCATCAACAAGCTCTATGCTCTTGATACAAAAAAATGCTTCTCTTGTAATGGTCCTCTCTCATCATCTAATGGCAACATCTCATGATGATTCCTATTAATTTTGGAATCCTCTCTCTTCAGTTCCATCAAGTCGATTGTCATTGACATGAATGATTGCATGAGCAAGAGCTTAAGTATGTTTGCAACACTCTTGAAGACATTGATGGGGATGCAAAACTTTTGTTTATACTTCTATTTTCGATGTCATTCAGTCTTATTTGTTGATGGAGTTGTAATTCGCTCGCTCAAAATAAATGCTTCACAAGATGCGCTTTCAAAGCAAAGCATGTAAGAGAAACAAAAGGAAAGAGAACAAGAGAAGAAAAAGAGAAAACTCAAGTGCAAGCCAGCTTAACCAAGTGGTTTGACGCCTTGAGTCTCTGGGAGAAAGTTTCTGAGTTCAAGTCTTGGCCGGACATGTATCTATGAGTTCCTCATGTTAAGAGTTTTGGTGTGTGATTGTGTTTTCAATTCATTGTACTCTCACAGATGGGTGCCTCTACGTTAAGAGGTTTGGTGTGTGAGTGTGTTTTCAATTCATTCTATTCTAATCAGAAATTTAGAATTTGTTACAAAAGACAGACAAAGGTTGTGGATTTATGAGGAGAATGATACGCAATCTTGATTATATATAGGCCACGACATAGTCAGGCCAACCTAGCGTAGGTTCCAGCCAGTCTTCACCTACTTACAGGAGCTACAGTTGGTAAGGGAATACTTGCTCTACTGTGAGGTCAAAGACCCTCCTAAAAACGTCATCATAATGGACTTTTGGCCCTTCATACCTGTTAACTGGAATATCGATCCAGATTACATGTTCAAGGGCCCTCTAATCTGTATGGTACATACAAAATTTTCGGCTAACATTCCATCATTTTGTAACTGTACACAATCACATCACATCTAATGTCTAAACTAGGATCTCTGTTTGACAACCATAAGGCTCTTTTAATTATAAGACATTGGAAATCTGTAAAGTTTAAGAGGCTGGAATAAAACTGTGATAACTATCACGACTTATCTCAAATCAAATCCCTCATTTTAATACATGCCAAAGTGCTGTCATTGACATTGACCAATTCATACATGCCTGATCACTGTGCTTGTGTTTTGCAGGATGTGCTTATATATAACTTCTTTACAGGCTCTATCCTGCAGAACAGATGGAGAGTACTTTACAGCTACTTGAACGAGACTGATGATACAATTTCCAATAACGATGTAAAGTGCTCTCAACCAGCAGCATTTGATGCCAATAAGCACAGCCTCTTGTGCAACGAACTCAAAAACCTGTATGTTGCAGTTACAAGAGCCAGACAAAGGCTGTGGATTTATGAGGAGAATGATCAATACTGTAAACCAATAGTTGACTACTGGATGTCTCAAGGACTGCTTGAGAACCAATACCTAGATGAATCTTTTGTCTCACAGATGGCATCATGCAGTACGGCTCAAGACTGGAAGAAACGGGGTCTAGAGGTTGTTTAATTAGCCACATTTCTCCTTAAAATTGTTGATCCCTTTCTCTTGCATGAACTGAGTGTGATATGTACAGGTCCTTGAACATCATAATTATGATGCTGCCATTTTGTGCTTCGAACGTGCTGGTGAACGGCGATTGGCTGAACTCACCAAGGCTGCCAGTTTTGAGCGTTTTGGTGAAAATCAAATGAACATAAACAGGGATGTCGCCATATCAAAACTTAAGAAGGCATCAGAGATGTTTCTAGCTCTTAATAAACCTCAGAGAGCTGCAGAATGCTGCAAAAAATCTGGAGACTACCTCAGGGCTGGTAAGTGAGATTGATAATACCTGGAAATCTTTCACGTATGACAGGTTCCAAAATTTCTCTCCTTTCTATACTAACTCTCTGATTACTCACAGGAACGATTTATACAAAAGAGTGTGATCCTCCGATGTTCGAGAAAGGAGGTGACTGTTTCCTAGAAGCTAGGAGTTGGGTTGATGCAGCAACTGCATACTTTGAAGCTGTGTGCATTGAGAAATGTCTGAGTGCATGCATTTCAGCCAAACAATATGAGCTTGGCCTTACATTTATTACTAAATGGTCAGAAAAAGGTTCTGAAAATAAAATCGTCAAAGCAACAATGAGACGAACAACTGATATGGAACATGTGAATGCCTACCTCAAAGAATGTGCTGATGTGTTCTACAACCAAGAAAACATTCCCGTCATGATGCAGTTTGTCAGGGCAATCCCTGACATACAGTTAAAGCGCATGTTTTTGGAGGAAAGAGAACGCTTTTCTGAGATAATAAGCATTGAAGAGGATGCAAACAATTACATTGAGGCAGCAGAAATATGTAACATTATTGGGGACTTTCTTCGAAAGGCAGAGTTGCTAGAGAAGGCAGGTGATTATGATGGTGCTATCAGAGCTTTGATTTGTCATACACAGAAGAACTTTTTTTGGAGTAAAAAGAGGCATGGATGGAGGTCTGAAGGAAACATTAAAGTACCTGAAAAAGTGCTTCAAAAAGTCCACAAAGTAGGAGTATTGGCTCAAGATATGGTGCGGCATGAAGCAGAGCTCCATATCTCTTTACTTACTAGAGACTTCAAAAGTTTGGATGATATACCTGTCTGTACAGAAACAACATGCAGCAAAAGAACTACAATATTAGCAGCTTGGAAAGGAATCGAGACTGTTTCTAGGATTATCCGTAGAGATCGAAACACAAGGAGAGACAAGATGGGTGTAATAGAAGAGATTGAAAGAGAAAATATTATGTTTCAAAGGGCAGTGAACATGTGGATAGATTCACTGAAAGCAATAACGGAGTATAAACAACGAATACTAGGTGAGATGCAAGACAATGATAGCTACGATTTTTTTTCAGTTACTGCTGGCAGAGAACGTCAGACTTTTGTCGTTCACAATTTTGAGGCATACTGGTTAAGAGGGCACAAAAGAGCCGGGAAAACAAAAACAATTTCTAGGCAGACCCTATTAGAACTAACTGCTAAATTTTGGGATGAACAATTACAGGACTCAGCTGAAAGCATTGTAGAATCCATGTTTCACTGGTTCGGTTCTCAATACCATTTACTTCAGGGACTTGCCATCTCTTATAAAGCTAATCTGTTTTTGGATTTAGAAAATACAGCCAGCACACTTGCCATAAGCTTGCGATCATTCAAGGATAACCAGAGATTCATAAGCAGGTTGCGAAATGAAATAATTGAGCTGATTTGGCCCTCTCACAGGCAGGAAAAGCAGATGATCTCTATTCATAAACTACGCATGTCCGTGAAAGTTGGAGCTTTCCTTCGCAATATAGCAGAAGTTTTCATCCAATCGCAAGAATCATGCACCGTACAAGAGATTGCTAAACTGCAACTCATGTTTCCTTTCCTTAGCGAAGAATGGAGGTCCTGCAATTCGGGAAAGCTGCTAGAAGTAATTGTGCTTTCAAGATTCGAGTTGTGGAATGATAGCAACATGTGGCCCTCTTATACTTGCCTTGAACGAATTTCCATCCAGAAATACGTGATTCAGTTTGGGGAGCAACTGTGTCGGGTGTTCGCTATGGATTGGAAAGCTGTGAGTGGGTACATACATCCATTGACTTTTGTCACTTTATTAGAAAGGGCGACGCTAATGGCATGTGTATGTGATGGAACTCTACACGGAATACTTATACCATTGGCAATGGCAATAGATTTTATGTGTGGAGAGCAGCAAGAATTCATCATCAGAAAAATTTACAGCTTGAATGACCTTCGCCAACACAGGATTCCTGATATCATTCAGGGTTTTATTGGTATCATCCATCGCCTCCTCAAAGAACGAAAAGAACTGAGACAGTGGTTCGAACTTAGTGAAGTGAACTCGAAGACAGGAGTCCCTCAAATGATACAACGTTTGTTCACTCTGTTGCTCTTTATCTGCATAAACTCGGGACAAATAGAGATAGTACAGAGTATAGCAGCTGGGATGAGGGACATCTTTGACAATGAAATAGAACTGCAATATATGCTGAAAAGCGCTGTGGATGCACTCAGACTGGTTCCAAGAAGTTTCACGATGCAGCAATGGATCATGAAAGGGCCCAGGAATGCATTCATAAACGTGCTGTTGAGAATGCAAGGACCATTGGTTAACATGATGAGATGTCAAGATCCATTGAATGCATCTCCGATAGGCTTCCCACTTAAGAATCATATCCAGCCTTTGTATGTGGATGTGCAGACCAGTCTTACAGACCAGCTCTTTATGATACATGAGTGCGTTTATGGAAAGGAGAACATGAGCAAGGAAGTGCCGTCGGCCATGCCTCCCAAAAAAGTGTCCCTTACTGGAGATAAATTGGGTGCAGCCAAGAACCCGAATGCTCCCAGGGGTCCCGAGACTGCAGATGGAGTGACATTGAGAAAGCTGGCAGATCCAAGCATGCCCATAGATCAGACAGCTGCGGATCCCAGCAGGTCTGTCGCTGAATATGTAGAGGAACCGACATCGAGCAAGTTTATAGACCACGCAGGTATAGACTCCCGCGGACTTGTTAGTACTGAGGATTCAGATAAGCTGACACCGAGCAAGCTCACAGATCAGGCAGCTGCAGACCCTAGTGGATCCGTTGCTAAAGATAAAAGTGCGTCTAGCTCCAGCAGCCAACAACGCAAAACTAGAAAGAAAAAGGGCAAAAAGAAGCACTGGCAGTAGTCGCAATCCCATGTGTAGCTCCAACATCAGAACCAATGCCATTAATATCAACTATTTCAATGTCTATATGTACAGGCATATGACCTGTACACTCATATTTTTCTGTTTCTACAACAGTTGATCAATGTTTTCCAACCAGGTCTCCAATTACTGTTTTTGAATTGATTTACGTAATTAGATGCGCCCACGAATCCAATGGCTGAACTCACTAATTGCCTGTGGCATGCCCGAAAAACTGTTCTCAGATAATGTGATTAAGACTTCCTGTGCTTATCCTTTTTACTTGAAGACTTGTCAAGGACAGTGTTTTTTTTTAACAAACGAAGTTCGACCTTAGTCTACTCTTCCGGACTTCTATTAAATAAAAGGAAAAAAAGAGTACAAGTGAAGGGGACTAGTGCCCACGGGACCCCCAAGTCCCACAGAGCGGGGGTAGATCTTACAGAGTTTAGATGGCATTACAAAGAAGGTTAATCATCTTCTCATCACCCTCATGCATGACCCACTTGGGTTTAAGTTTGCTCTTCCGGACTTCTATTAAATAAAAGGAAAAAAAGAGTACAAGTGAAGGGGACTAGTGCCCATGGGACCCCCAAGTCCCATAGAGCGGGGGTAGATCTTACAGAGTTTAGATGGCATTACGAAGAATGTTAATCACCTTCTCATCACCCTCATGCATGACCCACTTGGGTTTAAGCTTGTTGATTAGAAGGAGCACTTTATGATGCCTGAAGGGGGGGGTTTCTTACAGTTAACTATTCTTTTACCGAGGAGGAACAATGATTTCTCAATTGACCACTCATTGGGGGAGTCTCCAAAGTTATAAGCACCAAACTAGTATAGTCGTTGTGGACAAACACACTCATATCATCAGCAAAGAGTCTCATGGTGATCTGGCCATGGTTACGGGGCAACAAGAGGCCTTTGATATTACCATCTTTCACCTGTTGATCCACCAGCCAGCTAAGCCCTTCCGTGGCGATGGCAAAGAGAAGGGGAGCCAATGGGCACCCTTTTCTAATCGATCGGTTTAATTTGATCCCCTTCGAAAGTTGGCCGTTAACATTAATTTGAGTCAACATATTTCCCAATAGGGTCGAGATCATCTTGGTGAATTTCTAGCTGCAACCGAGATCTTTAAGTGATTGCAAAATATAGTCCCATTCCAGCCTGCGTATGCTTTGTCAAAGTCAATCTTGAGGAAAACCATATCTTGTCTTGACTCATCCGCGAAGTCGAGACCTTCCCAAAGCCCTCAGATGGTTGGAAATTTTGTTGGCTATGACTTTAACAATGATCTTATATCGCATTTGAAGCATTGTAATCAGACACCGATTCTCAATTTTGTTCTTTTGCCCTTTTTTGTGGATTAATTTGATAATGCTATTGTTGAGACAAGTTGGAAGCGCGCCGAACTCAAGCACCTCTTGCCAGACCAAGCAAAAAGAGGTGGCCAAAACCAACTTGAAGGACTTGAAGAATTCATTAATGAGTCCATCTGGCCTTGGGCTTTTCCCATAGGGAAGGGCATCAATGACTTCAATGATTTCTTCTTTCGAGATAGGGGCAGCAAGCAGGGATCGAAGATTGTGTGGGATCCTATGAGAGGATACCCTAGAGATGGCCACCATGCAGTCATGCCTATGAGGGGAGAGGGGAGTTGACATCCCCAAGAGTCTTGTGAAATGATCGTCAATGACTCGGATATGTTCTTCCATATTGCATACATTCAACATAGACACATACACACATAATGATGCATACACACACATACACATGCATACACACAAACAGACACATATATACACACACATACACACACATTAATACATATGCATACACATAGACACATACACACACATACACACACATTAATACATATGCATACACATAGACACATACACACACATAGACACATACACACACATAAACACATACACACTCAGACACACACACATACACATAGACACACACACATACACACACATATACACACACACATAGACACATACACACGTAATGATGCATACACACACATACACTTCCATCCACATACATATGCATACATACATGCATACACATACACACATACACACACATAGACACATACACACACATAAACACATACACACTCATAGATACACACACATACACATAGACACACACACACATATACACCCACACATACACACATAGACACATACACACATAATGATGCATACACACATATAGACACATATACACACACATACACACATACACACACATATATGCATACAAACACACATAGAGAGACATACATACACATACACATACATGCATACATATGCATACATAATGCATATGCATATGCATACATAATGCATATGCATATGCATACATACATACTTACATGCATACATAATGCACATGCATACATAATGCACATGCATACATAATGCACATGCATACATACACATACATAATGCATACACACACATATGCATACATAATGCATACACACACATACACACATATGCATACATACATGCATACACATACACACATAGACACACACACACATAGACACATACACACACATAAACACATACACATTCATAGACACGTAGCGACACATACACATAGACACATACACATACACACACACATATACACACACACAAACATACACACGTAGACACATACACACATAATGATGCATACACACACATACACATGCATACACACACATGCATACATACATGCATACACATATGCACATAGACACATACACACACATAGACACATACACACACATAAACACATACAAACTCATAGACACACACACACATAAACACACATACACACACACACATACACACATAGACACATAAACACATAATGATGCATACACACACATACACATGCATACACACATACGGACACATATACACACACATATATGCATACACACACACATAGAGAGACATACACACACATACACATACATGCATACATAATGCATATGCATATGCATATGCATACATACATACTTACATGCATACATACACATACATAATGCATACACACACATATGCATACATAATGCATACACACACATACACACACATATGCATACATACATGCATACACATACACACATAGACACTGATACACACACATAGACACATACACACACATAAACACATACACACTCATAGATGCACACACATACA
Organism: Ceratopteris richardii; assembly: GCA_020310875.1. Lineage (NCBI taxonomy): Eukaryota > Viridiplantae > Streptophyta > Polypodiopsida > Polypodiales > Pteridaceae > Ceratopteris > Ceratopteris richardii. Next base: position 159,328,310 of record CM035407.1, read on the forward strand.
CATAGACACACACACATACACACACACATATACACACACACATACACACATAGACACATACACACATAATGATGCATACACACACATACACATGCATACACACATACACACACATACGCACATACATACACACACACATGCATACATACACATACTTAATGCATACACACATACATATGTACACGTATATACATTGATTTCTAACCCATTTTGTTTTATATGTTAGGTATTATGGATCCTAGTAGAGAGAGAAGGCGAAACTCACTCTCATAAAAAGTCATATGAGAGCAAGAGTTCCGTCTGATACTCTAGGGGCCATCATGCGTGATTACTCAGAGATGTATGATGACGAGATGGACTATACGATCCACATGCTTACCCAACGATCAGAGGAGGGCTCTTCTGTGGCTCCACATGCAGGAACACAACTATCTGCTCATAGGTATGCTTTTTTATCATAAACTTTTTTAATGATATTATAACACATATTTTTATTTATTTTTATCTATCTATTTTCAGGACACCTATACCACCTCTAGATCATCATAGCAGAGCAGAGTTGCCTATGAACACATACATGCACATTTATACATACACACACATACATGCACATTTTTACACACACATACACATGCATGCAGTTACACACATATAATGAATACACGTAGACACATACACGTACACATACTCAGATACACATACGCATGCATATTCGTATGTACACACACATAGACTCATATAATCATATTTACATGCATATATACATATACACATGCATATATACACACACACAACACATGTATATGCAGAATCAACGAGGATCATAATATATATAAAGATATATACACATCATGTAGATACACATACATAAATATAAAATGGAGTAGATATATTATGCATCACACATACATGCCTAAATGCACACATAAATATATATATACATGCATACATATTTACATGTACACATTTACACATAGAAACATATACATATATACATGTACACATCACAGATACATGCCTACATGCACACATAAACATATATATACATGCATACATATTTACATGTACATATTTACACATAGACACATATACATATATACATGTACACAATTATAAGCACTTGCATATATTACATGAATACATGAATATTTTACATAAATGCATATGCATATATACACATATGCATACTAACACATGTATACATATATCACACACATGCAAACACATACATATACATGAAATACATATATATGCATACTAACATATGTATACATATAATACACATGAATACACACACATATGCATACATACATGATAAAAATTTGCTCCTCAAAGATAAAGCTATATATAAAATAATTAGGCATACCCCTTGAGCTTCATGTTCTAACTTAAAAGAACATGATTTCATCTCTCTAGTAGGATTCATCGTTATTCAAATTCATAAAAAAATCTATTATCTAATATCCATTCAGAGGCTTCAAGTTATTGATCGATAACTAGAGTAGAATTTACTATCGCATCTACTCATATGTTTTCATTATTGCCATCATTTTGGTAAGACATCAATATAGTCTCATCTTCATTATCCTTATTGATTTCATTTATTTCTTCTATTGTTAAATCTATGTTCTCATGAATCACATCATCTATTGATGGATTAATATCTATTTCTGGTAATTCCTCTTCCTCATCAGTAGAATCAGCATGTAGAGAATTATCCTCTTCATCAAAAAGATTAGTATTCTCTTTCAGATGTTGATGTATCAGTATCTTGATGTTGAATCATCAAGAGGACTTTCTTCGATCTCTCTAACAATAAACTGTTTAAACAATGACCTACCTCTAGGTTGCACATGAATGACTTGCCACCAAGGATGAGCATCTAAGTTTTTATAAAAAAATGTTTGTTCAATATGCTTAGGAAGAATATATGGTTCTTTAGTAGATCAAATTACCTTGGAAGAATCAATTGCCCAAAACCTAGATAATTTCTTTCTTAATGTGGAATTACTACTTTTATACTCGGCTCGAAACCAGCCAACCTTCAAAATGACCTATCAAAATATATAACAACAAAACCCATTATTAGGTGCTTAAAAAAATAACTAACTCTATCATAAAAAATATAAACTTTTTTCTACCTGTTTGAATGTACGAAATGAAATTTCGTAGATACCAACAATAGTTCCTACGTAACCAAGTTTGCTATCTATAAGGTTCGTGTCTTTTGAGCTAGCACGTGATAGTTGCTTGAAAGAAGCAACAATACTAGAATCCTATGTTTTACGTAAAGAATCAATGGCTTTGATACTAATATGTTGTCCAAAAGCCCACATATTTGTGAACATTCGAGCCTGCAAAATAAATTCAATTAGTAAATAGAAACTAACATACATATATGAAAAAAATAAAATATTATTTTAATAAAATGATCTTTCGTTCACAACCTATCATTAACTCTCTTTTCTCATCTGAGATTTCTTCATTATTTGCGTTGGTACTGTAAACGACTATATAGCCAATCCATGAAAGAAGATATATCTATAATCTCATTATTATCGAGATTACGTCTATATCTTTTGCTTTTTTGCCTTTTACTTCGAAGATTTTGAAGTTCCTCGTACTCGCTAAGGAATGCTTGCATGCTTAAGTTTTTATATGCTATAAAAGTAGAAACATCATTTTTTTCTTGAAATGTAAATAAGAATGGAACTCCCTTACCTGATAATACCTCATTTGTTATTTTTGAAGAAGACTCGTTAGTCCATGCACGTGGAGCTTCTTCATGAACTCTTTCAAGGTACTCACTAATAATACATGCACTCTTCAAGCATCCAATCCTTTGCCATGGATCCTTCTGGTTTTGCTCTTTGTCGCACATAACCTTTTAGTATTCCCATAAATCGCTCGACCCAAAACATCCATCGAGTGTTGACAACACCTGCAATCTCTATTTCATCTACAAGATGGACTAATAAATGAACCTAAATATCAAAAAATGAAGTAGGAAGTTCTTTCTCCATCAAACATAGTAGCTCTTTGCATTCACTTTTTTTTTGTGGGATCGAGTTTTTGTCAATCTCTTTGGATGTAATCCACCTATACATATCATAAAAACAATTATAAAGAAGTTAATTAAAAAAAAAAAGATATCCAATATTCATACATATTAAATATTAAAGTATCATAATTACCTTATAAGTGATCCAAGATGATAGATCACATCTCGTACTCCTTTCGTTGTACATCCATCGATAACCAAAGGTAAAATATGTTTCAAAAAGTTATGCCAGTCATGGGTTTTTAACCCAGATAAGCTCTTATCATCCATAGTAAACATGTTTTGAAAAGATGCTCCATATCTTGTAGGAGTCTTAATCAATTGAATTCTATTGTTGATAGTTTGTATCTCTTTTGTTGTAAGTACCCAAGGAGCAGGTGCATAAGTCGTTTCTTGTCGATGTCTATCAAAAACTGGCCATAACTTTGGTTTGGATTTTTTATCTTTCAAATCATTCCTTGATGCTATGGTATCTTTTAGTCCAAGAAGATGTTTCCATAGTGAATAACCAATATTTTTGAATATATGCATAGGATCAAGAAGATGACATACTTTTAACTCTTTCCAATACTCCAAAGAATACCATATTGATATGTTCTCTGCGAGTGCCAATTTTCCTTTACCTCTCTTCACATACTCATTATCTGAATCATCACTGAAGATTTCTGATTTTGGATCTATCAGAGGTCCATCTGTCCATTTTTTATACCAATCCATAGATGTCATAGGTTTTGGACACTGACCTATTTCAAGCTTTCCATTAAAATGTATCGATTCTCTTTTAGATCTTAATTGATGATCATCAGACAAGAATCATCGATGTCGAAGATAAATATTTTTGTTGAGAATCTGCACATAATAAGAAACAAAAAAAATATATATAAGTTATGTATCCATCAAATATATTTAAAATTAAATGTTTGATATACTTATAGTATATAGTCATTGCACAATGAGGAGACGGTGGTGGAGTTCCATCTCATTGATCAGAATCTACAAATAATGGTATTTGATATTAATAATCTGATTATCTACATACACAAAAAATTCACATATACATATTTACACATACACACATATTCACATATACACATTTACACATACACACATATTCACATATACACAACTACACATTATTGTGGGATAAATGCATGTATTTTGTATGAATGAGTGTATATGCATGCATGTGTGTGTACGTATATATGTGGATATGTATATGTGTGTTTATGTTATATGTATGTATATGTGTATATGTATACATATATGTATGCGTATATGTTTGCATGTATATGTGTATGTGGATATGTGTATGTGGGTATGTGTATGTGGGTATGTGTATGTGTATGTGTGTGTATATATGTGTATGTATTCTGATTTTTTTTTCTGTTTGAGATTAAATTAACAGGAGATATTGTATGGTGGAAAAAAATAAGAGGTGACCTAACATACCACCTGAGATGTCGCAGTTCTTTTGTAGACAGCTACATCTTCAGGAGTCATTTTTGTCATGGACAAAGGAAACCATCTTGAACCTTAGATTCCATGTGAACACTATATCTCATGATTGGTTCAGAATTAGGAGAAACCAATGCTTCCATTGCGTTCGGAACGTGCCAAAACCCTAAGATCAACTGTCTACTTGCCTGATTCGGATATCCAGAGCTCATGTTTCGAATTGATGATATCATCAATTCGTAATCGCCTTTTATGAACCGCCCTTGAAAACCTATATAAGGAGGGGTTGGCCACATTCATAATCAGTCTTGCCAATACCAGTCTTGGGAGCTCAAGGAGTCGTGACTGCCAAGTAAGTACTCTTCAAGTTCCAGTTCTAGTTCTTGTCTTGTTCCTTGTTCTAGTCTAGTTCTTGGACATACTATCTTGTCCCCTTGTAATCTCGTAGTACGAGATCCTGTCGAGTTCTTTCGTGTATCTAGTTCATCTCACAGAAGGGAGTTCTTGTAATCCAGACATCTTGTCTCATACTTACGATCCCGGGTTGTGGGATCTCCTGTATCATCTTTAGTCCAGTTTTCCATACCTATTGGTCCCGAGTTGTGGGACATCTTCTTGTACTATTTCCCCTACGTGGGTGTTCTTGTAATCATAAGTGTATTTCCGAAATCTTGTCTACTATAGTCAGAGAGCACAATCTAGTGCTCCCCTGACATTTTGGCAAGACTAACTTCCATCCAAGACTAGTCATCATGGAGAATGCTTATGAACAGATTGTAGCATCACTTCAGAGTCTCCAACAACAAGTCGAAGACCTAACTCATTGACAAACACAAATCAAGATGGGTCATCCAGGGCATGTAGGTGCACTCCTCCAAGAATTACAAGAACGAATCGGGAGTTTTCAGACAAATCAAGGGAGTATGCAAGTAAATCAACGACCTAGTACATCCTTCATGAGGGAACCTAAGATCTGCATGTCAGAAAAGTTCGATGGTGATCGCACAAAGTTCCAGGGATCCTTGCAACAAGTCAAATTTTACATCCATATGCAGCCTGATAGATACCCTGATGATGCATCCAAGGTCGGTTTTATTGGAACCTTGCTCTACGGTCAAGCATTATCATGGTTCGCCCCAATCTTGGAGAAGGATATGGTCGTACTTCATGATTATGAGGGGTTTCTTAGAGAGCTCATCGCCACATTTGGAGATGCAGACACGAGTCGAGTGGCAGAAACAAAACTTCGGAAGCTACCTCAAGGTAACCGCCCTGCCTCTACCTACGCATCGGAATTTAGGCAATTGATATGTGACCTCACTTGGCATGAAGATTATTTCATAAGCCAATTTAGATGGGGCTTAAGGGATGATGTAAAGGACCTTCTACTCACGATGCCAGAGGTGAAGACATTGAATGAATACATCAACCAAGCCATTCAATGTGATAACCGCCTTTTTGAAAGGAAACAAGAAAAACAAGTAGAAGGAAGACCTCACTAATGGAAACATTTCCAGCCTATTCCTAGAGATGAGTCTATGCCCGAACCTATGCAGATAGATGTAACTAGGTTCCAACCTCTAACACCACAATAGAAACAAAGAAGGAGGGATAAAAAATTATGTCTATATTGTGGAAACCCTGGCCACATTGCAGTTAATTGTCCCAACAAGAGAACGAACTCCAAAGTTGCAGCCACCCTTGTAGAGCATGGAAACGAGGAAGTCCAGTTGTAAAAGAGACCATACAGCTGGACCATGATATAAGAAAGGGTCTGATAATTCCATCCACACCCGTAGAAACATGTCTTGCCCCTGTCAAGTTAATCATGTCTAAGAAGACCCTTTCCCTTATAGCTCTGGTAGATTCAGGAGCATCCTCATGTTTCATTGATGAAGGACTTGTTAAGAAACATGGAATTCCAGTACTTCGGAAGAACAGACCAGTAGTAGCTGAAGTAGTAGATGGACGACCTCTAGCATCGGGGAATATAACCATGGAAACCATACCACTAAGAGTACACCTTGGTGACCATGATTCACACATATGTTTCAATGTAATATCGAGTCCAGTAAATATGGTTATCATCGGAATGCCGTGGTTAAAGAAACATAATCCAAAAATTAATTGGGAGAATAATAAAATCACCCCTCGAGATATCCAGAAGAACCCAACATATGTCGGAGCCAAAGCCTTCATACATGTAGTAAGGAAGGAACCGACATATATGATCTATGCCATACCAGCTCAAGAACCTAAGAAAGATGATCGAGTGCAGCTACCCAATCAGTACAAAGGCTTTAAAGATGTTTTTGAAAAGAAGAATGCAGACCTTACGATTGTGCCATAGAACTTCAAGAGGGAGCACAACCACCCTTTGGGACAATCTACAAACTATCCTTAGAGGAACTTACAGAACTACGCAAGAACATTGATGAGAATCTAGCAAAGGAGTTTATCAAACACTCAAAGTCTCCAGCAGGAGCTCCTATTTTATTTGTTAAGAAGAAGGATGGGACTCTCCAGATGTGTGTAGACTATCGTGGATTGAATAAAGTCAATATAAAGAACAAATACCCTCTACCACTCATATCCGAGCTCTTGGAACGCCTTGGAAAAGCAAAATTCTTCACGAAGATTGACCTTCGAGGAGCTTACAACCTTGTCAGGATCAGAGAAGGAGACGAATGGAAGACAACATTTCGGACAAGGTATGGCCATTTTAAATATGTAGTTATGCCATTTGGTCTCACAAATGCTACAGCTGTCTTCCAACACATAATGAATGATATCTTTCGAGAATATTTAGATGATTTTGTTGTAATATACCTTGATATTTTCTAAAAATCTAGAGGATCATGAATGTCATGTGAAGATAGTCCTAGAGAAACTAAGAGAAAAAGGATTATATGCAAAATTGGAGAAGTGCTCTTTCCATAAGATAGAAGTGGAATTTTTGGGGTACATTGTATCAGATAAAGGAATTTTTATGGATCCTAAGAAGATTGAGACAATCCTTGATTGGCAACCACCTTCATGTGTTCGAGATGTACAATGTTTTTTGGGGTTTGCCAATTTCTACAGGATATTCATCAGAGATTACTCCAAGATAGTGACACCTCTTACCAAGCTTACAAGGAACTCCAAATTCTCATGGACCGAAGAAGCATAAAAGGCCTTTCAGACCTTGAAATCAGCATTTACTACCGCCCCAATTCTAGTTCATCCTGATTCCAGTAAGCCCTTCTTCCTCGAGACAGATGCATCAGACTTTGCTCTAGGGGCCATTCTTTCCCAATATGGAGATGATGGACACCTACATCCAGTTGCATATCATTCAAGGAAGTTTTCCCCTCCAGAAATTAATTATGAAATTCATGATAAAGAACTTCTTGCCATAGTAGACTCATTTGATACATGGCATCACCATCTAGAAGGAGCAGCTCATAAAGTCACTGTGTATTCAAATCACAAGAACCTAGAGTATTTTATGATCACCCGGATTCTCAATAGAAGGAAATCTAGATGGAGTAACTTTTTATCCAGATTTGACTTTGTCATCACATACCGTCCAGGACGTCAACAATGTCAATCAGATGCCCTATCCATAAGATCTTACCTTGCACCAAAGAAAGGTGAAGAGGCCTTTGATCAACAAGAGAGTGTATTACTCAAGCCTGAGCATCTCCAGTTAGCAGCTATCTCTTTAAGCCATCATGAAGATTCAGCCTTGAATCAATTTGATCCGTGAGAATCTACCACAGGATGAATTGTTTTGTAATGTTAAGCAGAAAGCTCAAGAAGGAAAATTCCAAGAAGTAAACAAATTTTAGGAAAAGGATGGGTTACTGCTCTATAAGAACCTATTGTATGTTCCTCCAGGAAAGCCCAGGATCCGAGTACTTCAACAACGCCATGACAACCTTGCAGCAGGACATTTTGGAGTGAATAAAACAATAGAACTCATATCCAGGGACTTTTGGTGGCCTCAGATGTGGAAGGAAGTCAAAGAATACATTCGAACCTGTGATACTTGCAATAAATCTAAGGTACCCCGACATAAACCTCATGGCCTCTTGCAACCTCTACCTATTCCAGAAAGGCCATGGGCTTCACTGTCCATGGATTTCATCACAGATCTACCAAAGTCAGGTAAGTATGATGCCATTCTTGTTATTGTGGATAGATTTACAAAGATGGCACACTTCATTCCAACTACCAAGGCAATCACAGGTGCAGCCACTGCTAGACTTTTCCTCAGGTATATCTTTAGGCTTCATGTATTGCCTGATGACATTGTGAGTGATCGAGGTCCACAGTTCATATCCAGCTTTTGGAACAGTCTTTGCAAGCTCCTTGGTGTTCAAGTTAAACTATCTACAGCAAATCATCCACAGACTAATGGACAAACAGAACGGGTGAATCAAGTCCTGGAGCAATATCTCCGTTGCACTAGCAACTATCACCAAAATGATTGGTTTGAGCTTTTACCCTTTGCAGAGTTTGCTTATAACAATAGTGTTCATGCATCTACCAAGCAGACTCCCTTCTTTGCAAATTATGGACAACATCCAAGGATGGATATACAACTCTCAAATCATGTCAAGAACGCGGCTGCTAGAGACAAGGCCCAGTACCTGATGGACATTCACAAAGAACTCAAGGAAGAGATCCATAAAGCTCAAGAACAATATAAGTACTATGCAGAGAATTAGGAGAAACCAATGCTTTCATTGCGTCCGAAACATGCCAAAACCCTAAGATCGACTGTCTACTTGCCTGATTTGGATATCCAAAGCTCATGTTTCGAATTGATGACATCATCGATGACATCATCAATTCGTAACCACCTTTCATGAACCGCCCTTGAAAACCTATATAAGGAGGGGTTGGCCACATTCATAATCTTTAGGAGGTTTTTTTCTCCCGGCTTGTATATATGCCTATTGCCCTAATGGGCTACATATCTTTGTACATTCTCTAGTAATACATTTAGTATTGTGTGTTGTGCTCCAAGCTTCTTCTTCTTCCTTATGCTGTTCACATGCTTCCATAGACGTCTAACTCCAACAATTGGTATCAGAGCAGGCCGTCGCTTCATCTAGGATGCCGTCGACACTCTTTCGTTTGCAGTCTCAAATTCGCACGAATTTGGTGAGCATACTCAGGGTGTTTCAAAGATCAAAACACACTATCTGAGCTCGTTTCGGCCTCCAAACGCACTATCATAGTGCTTGTGCAAGCTATTTCGTCTTTTTGTGCCAAAGGTATATACCAGTTTCTGTTCGCCAGTATAAGCGTATCAAAGTCTACTAGAGGTCTAGCAGAACTCGTCTAGGCAATTCCATTCAACTTTTGAGATACAATCAATTTTCTGCATCAAGGTATTTTAGTCACCGGCCATGGCTGAAAGCAGTGATGTATTCCGTATGTTGGTTGTTGAGGATAAGTTAGATGGTACCAACTACCCATTATGGGCTTATATGATGCAACATGTATTGGTTGCAAAAGGATTGTGGAACATTGTGTAGGGTGTTAAAAGACGTCCTATTACACCTCTGACTACAGGTACTGCAAATACAGGTGATGGAGATGATGAAGATGGTGTCGAAGATGATATTATGCAGATTCCTATTCGTGCTGCTGTTTCTGTTGCACCTACTGCAGAGCAGATTTGCTGGGATGGCAGAGATGCCCAGGCACATGCATTGATAGCTTTGTCTGTCAAACGTGCCATTATTCCTCATATTCGCTCTTGCAGAACAGCTAAGGATGCTTGGGATACACTTACCACATTGTACCAAGCTAGGAATGAGGCTCGTGTTGCTGACCTCCGAAAACAGTTGGAGAGTGAGCACATGAATGAAGGTGATTCTATGGACAGTTTCCTAATGAAGATCAAAGACTTGAAGGAATAATTGATTTCTGTTGAGGAGGTTATACCAGATAGCTCACTTGTGCAGACCGTTCTGAATGGTCTTCCTAATTCATATCAAAGTTTTGCTTCTACTCTTCGGTTGATGATGAAAGGCAATCCAAATGCCTTATCATTTGAGGAGTTAGTCTCTGTTCTATTGCAGGAAGATCAATCCAGGCAAAACAGGTCCATTATGCAAGTTGCAAATCAAGCTTTCTTGGCTAGTCAGAAGGGCAAAGGAAAACGGAGCTCTTCAACTAGTAAGCAAAAATCTGCTAATTCTGCATATTCGAAGAAGGAAGATAAAGATGAGAAGAAATCAGAAAAGCAGAAATTGTTTTGTAAGTACTGTAAAGGGAATGATCATATCATAAAGAACTGTCCAAAACTGGCTGCTAAAGAGGCAAAGAAGAAAGCGGCTGGAATGGTTGTTGCAGAGGCCTCTACACCAAAAACAGAGTCTGCAAATCTTATGCAGGAAGAAGAATGGGCGTTTACTACTGTCTGCAGTTTTGACCCATCTTCTCATGATCAGTGCATGTCTGCGCTAGACTCAGATGTTTGGTATTTTGACAGTGGGGCAACCAAACATATTACCTCGCAGCGCAGTTTCTTCTCTTCACTCGAGCCTGCCCCTATAGACAATATTGTTACATGCGCCAACAACTCCTCTTATCTTGTTATGGGAGTTGGTAAGATCATTTTGACTACTGCTGATGGTAGTTCTTTCACTTTGTCAGATGCTTTAGTTGTGCCAGGGATAAAAAAGAACCTGTTATCAGTTTTTGCATTAGCCAAGATTGGCTTGGTTGTGAAATTTGTTGATGACAGGTGTACAATTCATGATCTGTCAAATGGCGATGTGATTATTGCTTCTGGCATTTTATGTCGTGGGTTGTATAATCTCATAGACTATGAAAGATCTATAAATGATTTGGCATGTGCAATAAATGATTCTCAGGCTATGTCAGATGCAAAGCTTTGGCATGCACGCTTTGTCATCTGAATTTTGCTAGTTTGCTACGCCTGTAGAAATCTGAAATGGTGTCCTCTTTGCCTAAACTTGAGGCACCTGGAAAACATGTTTGTGAAGGCTGTATTTTGGGCAAAATGCGGCATTCCTCCTTTCCAAAAGATGGTTCAGTTCGGGCTACATAGAAATTGCAGCTTGTACATAGTGATGTCTGTGGTCCTATGCAGACACCCTCTTTTGGAAATTACCTATACTTCGTGACTTTCATTGATGATTTTTCCAGGCATGCATGGGTATATCCACTCAAAGCAAAGTCCGAAGTGTTCATGTGCTTTAAACAGTTTTTGGTTTTGGCTGAAAATTTGTCAGCATGTAAAATGGGCACCCTCCGTTCTGATCGAGGGGGGGAATATATGTCTTCTGATTTTAATGCATTTCTAGTTGAACGTGGGATAAAACACCAGTGTACAGTGCCGTATACACCTCAACAGAATGGCATTGCCAAACGAAAGAACAGGTCACTCATGGAGATGGCGAGGTGCATGGTCAAGAGTCAGGCTTTACCACTTAGTTTATGGCTTGAGGCTGTCATGTGTGCAGCATATGTACTGAACAGGTGTCCCACTAAAGCACTGCAGTCTATCACTCCATATGAGGCTTGGCATGACCGCAAGCCATCTGTTGCTCATCTGTGTGTTTTTGGTTGTTTGGCATATGCACTAGTGCCTGAACAACATCACAGAAAATTGGATGATAAAGCAATAAAATGTATTTTTGTTGGGTACAGTTCTGAAAGTAAAGGCTATCGTCTGTATCATCCATAGACTAAATGCATTCTGGTTAGCCGTGATGTTGTCTTTGTGGAAGATGCTATTCAGCCATTGCTTTCATGTACTAAGGAGACATCTGTTAGCTCCAAAGACATGTATGATACTTTGATGCCTCTTTTTACAGGTGGACAGTCTAGTGCTGGTCCAAATGAGGCAACTTCTCAGCCTTTGCAGGTTTCATATGATGATGCATATCATTCCATTTCTGATGCAGATTTACATGATGCACTTGTTGATGAGAGAGCTGATATTGAGTAGGCCAAAACTATGCCAAAATGGCTAGTGCAGACTTTGTGTGATAGCAAATTAGATGCACCTTTGTCATATCGTACTCGTTCACGCTCTCATAGTGCCTCCTTTGCATCAGATTGCTATGCTATGGCTGTGTCTAGTCTCTGTGATGAGAATGAGCCTGTTTCTTTTGATGAAGCACAGAATTCAAAAAATTGGATAGCTGCTATGCAATCTGAATATGATGCTATAATGAAGAATGGTACATGGTCCTTATGTGACTTGCCTCCTAGGAAGAAGGCCATTGGCACTAAGTGGGTATACAAGCTGAAGCGTAAACTTGATGGTACAGTTTACTGGTATAAGGCTAGGCTTGTTGCAAAGGGTTATGCGCAGGAAAGAGGCATTGATTTTGATGAGACCTTTGCACCTACATGCCGCATGACTACTGTTCGGAGCATTTGTGCACTTGCAGCCCATCATGGTTGGAATGTACATCAGTTGGACATTAAAACAACATTTCTGAATGGTGACTTGCATGAAGAAGTGTATGTTTTTCAGCCCCATGGCTTTGTGCAAAAAGGGCATGAAAAGTAGGTGTGCAGGTTAAAGAAGGCATTATATGGTTTACAGCAAGCACCACGTGCTTGGTATGAGAAGATACATGCCTATCTGGTTGCACATGGTTTTGAGAACAATCCAACTGAAAGCACCTTATATGTTAAGCGTGCTTCTGATCATTGTTGTCTATGTTGATGACATGCTACTCACTGGTCCTATTGAGAAGCGTATTGCTGATTTCAAGGCTGATTTGCATGCCTCATTTGAGATGTCTGATTTGGGGCATTTGCATCACTATTTGGGCATTCAGTTTATGCAAGTTGATGGTGGAATGGCTTTGTGTTAAACAAAATACATTTACACATTATTGCAGCGTTTTGGCCTTGAAGACTATACGCCTATATGCCACTCCTATGGAGACAGGTTTACGATTGAGTCTTCATGATGCTGGAGATGCATTTGATGTTGTTCTCTATCAGCAGGCTGTTGGATGCTTGATTTACTTATGCAATACTGGGCCAGATATTCAGTTTGCTGTCTCACAAATGAGCAGGTTTATGCATTGCCCAGGAGTCACGCATTGGAAGGCGGTTAAGCGCATCTTTCGCTACTTGAGTCGTACTTGGCTACTTGGGTTGTTTTATCCCAAGGGGGGATCACTATGGTCAGATTTGCATGCTTTTTCTGACTCAGATTGGGCTGGTTGCTATGACACTCGTGTGTCCACCAGTGGTTTTTGCTTCATGCTTGGTAGCTCATGTATATCTTGGTTGAGCAAGAAGCAGCCTACTGTGGCCACTTCCAGTTGTGAGGCTGAGTATAGGGCAGCTTTCACAGCGATTGTTGAGTGTGTGTGGCTCAGACGCCTTATGGCTGATTTGCGTGTTGGCCAGTCTTCTGCCACCACCATCTTCACTGACAGTAAGAGCGCATTGGTAGTTGCGAGGAACCCTGTGTTCCATGCTCGCACTAAGCACATTGAGGCGCATTATCACTATGTCAGGGAGAGGCTCTCTGTTGGGGAGATAAGCTTGGCATATGTGCCCACGCAGGAGAACATTGCAAACCTTTTCACGAAGGCTCTGCCTAGGGAGAAGTTTGAAGTTTTCCGCAAAGCTTTGGGCTTACTTCCTTTTGTGGAGTGATTTCCACATAGCTTGGCACTTCCTTATACATGAGTGCCAACTCCTTGTTCACCGCATCACTCCCAGGGGGGATTTGTTGATATATTTAGGTAGTGATGTGTGTGAACACACTAGGACCGCTGGGGCACTTTTTTCCCTCTTTAGGAGGTTTTTTTCCCCCGGCTTGTATATACACTTGTTGCCCTAATGGGCTACATATCTTTGTACATTCTCTAGCAATACATTTAGTATTGTGTGTTGTGCTCCAAGATTCTTCTTCTTCTTTGTGTTGTTCGCGTGCTTCCGCAGACGTCTAAATCCAACACGTTTTAACTTTTTTCCATCAACAGACCGTCGTGTAAGTGATGCTATGAGCGACATGTTTTAGCGTTGCTTATGCGACTCAAAAAAGAGTCGCCTATGCGATGCAAAAAAGCATCGCTTATGCGACGCTATTTAAAACAACCATGTTAACGATCCTCTATGCGAGCGTCGTAGACCCCGTCGTGCCACAAGTCGCAAAAAATATCGTTTGGCTCGTCGTTTAATCGACGATGCACACGCGATGCTCATTACGATGCATTTTGCAATTTTATAGCGATGAAATTGTGTCACCTTAACCATCACTATATGCCTGTATTCCTTGTAGTGAATGAACAAGAAAACATTTCTAGAATAGTGGATCCAATGATGGAACTTTCACTATCCATGTTTGCTTTGTTGCTAGTGGTAAAGCCGTCTTCTTTGCTTGTAGTGCAGCCTCCTGATTGGTTTCTTTGTCGTCAAGGATCTCTAGGGCTTTGTCGCCACTGGTTCTTACCTGGGTAATCAAGCTCATTAATCTCCTTTTCCATATTGCAATACAAATTTCTTGGGGGGGTATGTAGCATACAGTTTCTCTCAGAAGTTTCCCTAGGGCTTCTTTTCCTTCTTCTATTGACTTTCGTGAACCCATCAAAGTTGGTTTTTGGGTTTCGGGGGCCCTTAACTTCCTCTTCGTTCTCCGAGCAATTCAGTGTCCCATTGTTGTCTTGAGCCTTTTTGGGTGCTTCTTGTTTTTGTTTGCTTTTGTGTATCAGTGGGAAATCTTTAATCCTATGGCTTTGTTGGCCCCAACGAAAGCACGCATTAAGTAGGTTTTTGTAATTAATGTCTTGTTCCCACACATCCCCTTTGCCTAGGTCCACTTTGATCTTTGATGGAAGCGGCATGCTAAGGTCAGCCTCGACACAGATTTGAGGGTGCCACCGAGCATTGAAGGAGTGTCTCGCACCTTCATAAATGATACCACCAACATGCTCCCACAAAGCCAACATCTTGCCAATAGGAGATAAGATGTCCCACATGAAGTTGTACAAGAAGTATGGCAGGTTAGTGAGCTTGACCCAGAGAGGGTAGCGGAGAGATTTCAATTTGTCGAGAATGAAATCAAGGGACCATCTGAACAGGCACAAGGTCGCCCGCCCAAGTTGCCAGGTTTCGACACTGAGGGCTTGGAACACCATATCTTCATTCTCAAAGACTAGCAACATATGACTAGCCAGTAAAAATTGACACTTACTAACAATCAACTCACGGGGGAACCACTCTTTTCAAAGCCACTGGCACACAATTTTGAGTGGAGGCCTAGGGCCAAACACTTAATGAGACATACTTTCTTGAGCTCTTCTTGCTTTGACATAATTGCAGCTCTACTAAGAGAGACTAAGTGTAGCTCAGTGATGAGTAGCACCTCCTTTAATGTTAATCCGGGAAGACATGAGGATGGTATGAAGACCCGAGCAAGTGAAGGCACAAATGTGTGAGTGAGAAGCACACCAACATGCACACACATACACACACACTCGCACACACGACAAGAACAAAAAGAGTAAGACAATGGAATCACTTCTATTATAACCAAGTTCTCATACAAGCTCAAAACTACAAGAAGCTAACCCCAAAATGAGCTCTCTAGCTCTATTTATAGTTTTTGACTAGCTTTGGCCCTGTCCAGACCTAGTGCCCGGCCTAGTTAAAAATTAGGTTCCAAGGCTTATTTGAGGGTTCAAACGAGATCTAAAAAATATGAAAATTGGTAGACAACTACTTCTAAGGCTCCTCAAGCTCGAGGACTCCTCGGCTTGTACAAAATGGAGCTACAAAAAGGTGAAACGGTATTTACAAGGGTTTTTAGTGATGAGAATCACTTTTAACATGATGTAAAGTTTGGAAAAAATTTAAAGGGTTGCCTTAGTGCTAGATCTGCATGCATACCCGTACTTTGTTCTTCCCATACGATGCCAACACTCTCCCCCCCTAGCGTCTATCCCCTCTGACAGACCTCTGCTCCACCGTTTGATCAATGTACTGCTGTAGTATGTCGATAGCCAATTCTTGTTCTTTAATCCGCAATCCCTTGACCAGGTCTCTCTACAGGGCCTCCCAGTTAACTTCACCCAGCATGTCAGGTTGGGGCGTGGTGTAGAGCTCTGAGTGCATTGTTTGTTCACACACGAATAGTTGTAGCAGATGAGTGGGGCGTGGCACGAATACTTCTGAGTGTGCTTCGTAGAACCCGGTGGTGAACATGTCATCAAATGTTTGCTTGTAACAAGAAGGGAGATATCTTATTCGTGCATGCCACGCATAAGCCACTTGGATGCTTGGGGTCATGCTCATATCATAAAGTAGGTCGTAGTTATCGTTGATGAAGCCTGGAATTGGTGGCTGAATATTACGTACATTTCGAAAAGTCTTTAACACCACTTGCATCATGTCCAGTATCTTGAGCATCATCTGTGCAGCAACGTCAAGCATGGGGTGGAGGTGTGGCATCCAATGTCTGATGGTAGCCATCATGTAAGCTACAGTAGGTGTGCCGGTTGGGGGTGCAATTGCGGGGTAATTGAGCCATTCTTTGCAATTGGCATTGTTCTTAACTTTTATGGCAAATGCCTTCCATGATGTTCTCCGTTGCACTGGCCCCTAGCAATTGTTATACTTCAAGTGCATGGGCGCGTGATCCCATGTTCGTAGCATCTCCGGATAGGTCTCCAGTAACTTTTGCCTCCAGGTTGGTTGGAATATGTTCCCTTTGTGGGCGTCCTCTGGAATGTCGTCAGGTTCAAACTGGGTAGCAAAAGTAGGGTACTTGTTGGTTTTGCGTTTGATCTCGGCGTTGTAGTCTACCAACAGTACAAAGTATGGTTTATATTGTAATTTGGAGCTTGTTATCAATCGCCTGGTAGCCAAGTGCTTGAAATATTCCGATTGAAGTATGGTCTCTTCAATAGTCCTCATAGCCAACATCTGGGTGGAGATACGTTCCTCATGAGTTGGCCCCATTTCTTCTACCTGTTTCATCCATGCCGACGGGGGCTCCTCATATGTGTCTTGTCCTTCCTCCGTGATGCTACCTCCTGGAATGGGTTGAGGCTCGTAGTTGTCTTCAAATGTTTCCTCCACTGGAATGATTACTGCTTCTTCTTCTATTGGTTGATTAGGTGGAGAGGGGGGTCTTTCATACTGTAATAGCTTGATCTTTAATTCTACCACTTGTTGTCGTAGTTCAAGTACCTCATTGGTCGTTGTTGATTCAGGCTCTGGTGAAGTGGCAGCATTGACCATCTTTTTAGCTTTTGGTGGTTGTGGTGTAGGCACTTGGGATCTTTGTAGCTCTTTTACTTGGTCAGCCAGCTGATCATGTGCTTCTAAGAGGTTGGCATAGGTTTCCAAAATTTGTTGTATGCTTTCTAAGGGACGGCCGGAAGCTAGCAGGGTCGATGGGTGCCCCTAGAGTACTTTCTATGGCGGCTTCGAGGTTGTCTTGATTTTGTTGCTGTAATCTCCGGTTTTCTTCTTGTGCAACTGCTAGGTGGCGTCGGAGCAGAGCCATGTTTCGTTGTAGTCTAGCATTACGGGCTAGCTGATCTCTGAGTTGTTCTTCCGTTGCCCTAGTCGTCTCTGTATGTTTGGCTTCGAGCTCCACCTGGGATTGTTGGAGGATGGTCACTTCATGTTGTAGTGCTGTATTACTTAGCACCAAGGCATTGACACGTGCCTGGAGTTGAGCTGAGAGATTGCACAACTCTGTGTTATTTTCTTCCAATAATCTATACTCTTGCTTAAGTTGAGTGGCCGCCTCGAACATGGTGTCTAGTGCATGACTAAATGATGTGGATGCAGGGGTAGAGGTGGAAAATGCAAGGGTTCGGGGAATGGGGAGGGAAAAAGTGGGTGTTGTGCCTACAGTGGTTGGAAATGGTGATGTGAGTGAATTGATATGTGATGATGTTGGAACAAAAGTGGGGGTGGGTGGTCCGGTGGATGGTGAAATGTCCATGGGATCGGACGTGATTGTGTGTGTTGTGTGAATCGTGAATACAGGAATGGTGGGCGGTGTGTTAGTGGTGGGTGTGAATGTGGGTGAGGTGTGCTGGGAAAGGGAATTTCTCTTATAATCATCAATTTGTTGCATCATATTTACAAGGTTTGCCAACAATGGAGGGAGAGTGGCTTGTGTTGGTTCTGAGGAGGTGAAGAGGGGCTCACTGGTCTGAGGTTGGGGAAGAGGAAATGTAGTGGTGAAAGGGAAATGTGGGTGTTAAGGTCTGGGTAGGGAGATGTGGCTGCCCAAGAGCTGGTTGGAGAGAAAGATGACCTATGATGGTGTGAGGCGCGGCAGGATGACCTATATGAGGTTGGGAAGATGGACCCACAATGATAGAGGTAGGGATAGGTAAGGATGACAAAATGATGGTGTGTGATATAGGTTCACTGAGGGTGGATATTGGTTGCTCAAGAATGCTAGTAGTGAGGGGTTCGGTGGGCTGAATGGGAGGTGACGGTGGAGATGTAATCTGTATATTTACATCTGGTTCATCAAGGTTAGTTGGGCTGGCCATGTGAACATCTTCTTGAGTGGTGGTAGGGAAGGTGGTAGAGACTTCCATTTGAATCATCTTCCCCCTTCGTGATCGTGTATCGATCCTTCGTTGATCGTATTGAGGAGGGTTGCGATGTAACATGATCCGCATAGCTTCTATAATCCCATATGTCTCCGCCAAAAGGTTCAATGATTCCACAAAATGGGGATTTGCGTTCTCTGCTTGAAGCATTTGATTCACCATCGCTCTATTTGCCTCCTCTGATAGCTTATGTCTCTTTTGTACCTGCTTGATCGTTTTGTAGAGCCGTTTGAGTTGTGCGGTGTAAGCTGGGGCTTCCTCCTCACTCTCCTCCGCTTCATTCCTCTACATCTCCACTTGTTCATGTGTGCCTCCCACCTGAGTGTGTTGTGCCTCATCTTCCCAATGCACTCTTCGGGTTTCACTATGTGTCCGTCCTCTCTGGGATGATGATTCGGGGCCATCCGTGTATGAGAAGAACTCACTCTCAGATAAGTGGGCTATCTGCAAGAAGCTTTCAAAGTCAAAAGATGTATCTTTTGCCAAAGTAGCCATGGATGCAAACTCAGCATCTGTGGGTAGTGGAGGGGCTGATGGAGTGGGCTGTACCATACCCCCTGATTGTGGTCCTTGGAGATGGATAGTGAAAGGGGCAACTTGTTCCTCTTCTCTGGGGGAAGCTTCTG
Organism: Ceratopteris richardii; assembly: GCA_020310875.1. Taxonomy (NCBI): domain Eukaryota; kingdom Viridiplantae; phylum Streptophyta; class Polypodiopsida; order Polypodiales; family Pteridaceae; genus Ceratopteris; species Ceratopteris richardii. The sequence continues at coordinate 159,348,037 of CM035407.1, forward strand.
TGGTGGCCTCATGAGGGATTAGAACCTGTGAAAGTGAGCCACGCATTCTTTTTGCGGGTTGAACCCCTGACTTCCACCCCTTGAAGAATTCCAGTTGTGAGTACTTAAGGGCCCTTGCGATCGGCACATCATAGGCAAGGCATCTGTAGATAATTCTTGTAATCGCACAACAACCATTCAAGGTAGGCTTCCTCATGCCTCGTTTGCCTGCTTCATATAACTGGTCCAGGATCCACACGGGCATTTTAAGTGGTAAGCTCCCAGTCTCTGCTAGGTATAATCCATACCAGATTTTCTTATGAGGTTGGGTGAACCGGACTTGCGCTGGAAAAGCGAAGTGTTGAAGGCACATCCGTAATGGTATGGCGATGTTGGGGGTGAGGGCACACATTTCTTTCAACTTCTTGATTTTATTATTCTTCATAGACTCCGGTATCAAAGGATCTCGATCGGAAGGTACGTGGGTGCCATACATCTGAAGGGCTTCTCTGATTAAAGTAATATTCAACTCAAACTTCTTCATTTCCTCCTGGTTAGATAGAGAGGGCACCAGGAATGTTCGTGAATGATCTTTATCTCCTGTCGCCTTCAGTGTGGCAATCAAGTAGTAGCACCAAAGAAAATCAGGTTTAGGTAAAGCTGCACTAAAATAATCTTGCAATCCCGCTTTCAACCAAATATCTTGAAGAGGGGCTGCATTCTGTAATGTTTCAAATTCTCTCGAGAAGAATTGAAATGTCCACCATACTCCTTCGAATTCCAACTTGGACTCCCATATGTGGTCCGCATCTCCCAAATCTCCTGGCATCTCGTTGAACCAATGAGAATGCCCCTTCACTCTTTCTGTTAGGCCATTTGGAGGATCCGAGATAGGAATTCTTCTCACATTCAGCAGCTCTTCAGGCCTTGCTGTCAGTGGAGCTTCCACAGGCATGGTATCCCAATTACTTTGAGTGCTAGTGCCTGCCTGGGAGCTTGTTCCTACTATTGTTGCCATGTGACTCCTTGCAGCAGTTGATGCTTATCTACTAGCAGAAGAGAGGCACATTAGTGTTGCATAGGAAACAGGATGTAATAGTGTTCCCTCCACAAGACTAACATGACAATCGAGATGGTTAGTGGTTAGAGGTGAAGTGTTTGTGATAGATGTGAGTGGTGGTTAATGGTTAGTGTCATTCTAGATGCATACTTTGGATATGCAATGTACTCAGAATGCATCTACTTCAGAATGGATGGATTTACAAAATTGGGTCTGGGGGTTTGATACAGGGTTTAATTCTCCAGACTTTGTTTGAGGATTCATGGCTCCTTGAGTTGATGATGGTTAAAGGTTCATGGACTAGATTGTGCTGGATTTGGGACCTTTTGGGTACCCATTTCCAGACATTCCTAGGCTTGACCGAGTGCATGTTAGTGTGGGATGTAAGTAGAGTTCCTGAGTTGTCTGCCAAGAGGACTTGTGAGTGTTGAATTATGCTAGTGACTAGAGTTGGAGCTATTTGGGCTCGTAAGCAGGCCTTGGGCACCCATATCTGTCTAGCATTGGGGCTAGCCTTCATTGACCACTTAGGGACCCAAATAGACATGGTATGCCTAGAGTGTTGACTAGGGATCTCCTTCGTTTTAGTCCTTGACAGTGTGGCTTGCTTGATGCTCTTTTGAGACCCTGTCTTTGGGGCCGTGATTTTTTCCCCCTTGCGTATCCATATCTGTTTCATGCCACGAGGCACTTCATACTGCCGAAGTTGGTGCTCATGCTTCTTGTTCATCGGTCTCCTCAGTGTCGGGTGTTGCTGAGCCTTCCCCTTTAGGTTCTTCTCTAGAACAGATGGGAGTTCCTCCTTGACTTCTGTACCTTTGGCAAGAGTGACAATCCTCTGCACCATAGAACTTTGGACAAGAATAACATTATCTTCATGTGGGTTCCTGGAGGGACCAGGAGTTGGTGCCTGTTCTAATGGTTTGAGTGCTTGATTTTCTAATTCCATCGTAAGGCGGCTTTGGTCTACCCAAGCATGAAGAATTCCACTTCTTAGGTTGAGGTTGACTGCGTGATCATAGATCTAGTCTTGGCCCAAGACGAGAGGTTCGGTAAGATCCTCGTCTTCACATACTAGTACTTTTGCTGGCATGAGGACCTCTAGAGGGGAAGTTCCACCTCTCCCATGCAAGGAGTTTCAACACCTCTTAACCCTATCAGATATGCTTCTAGGGGTTTTACCTCCAATTGCAATTGTTGGCAATAAGAAAGCCGAACTGCACTAGTGGCCGCTCCTGAATCAATCAAAGCTCTCACGGTCCTTGCACTCTCTCCTTGTCCTACTTCTAGGGTCACAAAAGGTCGTCGGTCAACTATTTTACGGGCCAGTTCACTTGAAGCCTCGCACATGGCCATGTGATAACCTAGAGCTTCATGAGTGTCAGTCATGGGTTGATCTCTACCTTGCCTTCTCAATTTCATTCGTCGAATGCGTTCTAAAGCTTGAGCCTGTGCTTCTTCTCGAATTCTCTTTTCCTCATCCTTACGTTTCTTTGCAGTAATGAGTCGATTGAGCATTTCTTCAGTTAGGGGTTCTTGATATAACTTGACTCTACATCCGCTTATGTAACTTGGTAGTATGTCTCCTTCCAGAGTGGCTAGTTGTACTGCTCCGCTTGTGGAGATCCTATTGATAATCATTGGTCCATAGCCCCTTTTCTCTAATTTTCGTGCATGTTGCTTCAATGTGTAGACTAGGACTAGGTCTCCTGCTTTCAAGCCTTTATCCTTCACATGTGTATCAAAATACGCCTTTTGCCTCTTCTTGGCTACATAGATTCCTGCTGCAGCTCTCAATCGTGTCTCCCCTAAACGTTCAAGATCAAAGACTCTAGAGGAGAGTTCATGGCTTGACCAGTCATGCTCTTGTGCTATCTTTAACGTAGGTATCAAAAAATCCAATGGTAGCACTGCATTCTGGCCAAACACCATCTGAAAGGGTGTGGCTTGGAGTACCGTTTTATAGGCAACTCGGTATGCCCAAACAGCATGGTGTAGCTGTTTGTCCCAATCAGAGCGTTTGTTATTCACCAATTTTGTCAGCACATTGCATGCTCTCAGCCTGACCATTAGCTTGTGGATGATAGGGCAGAGACTTCTTATGTATCACCAAGAATTCTTGGAGAAGGTTTTCTATGACTTCATTCAAGAAGTGTGTGCCTCTATCACTCACCAACTCTATTGGCAATTCGTACCTCGTGAACACATTTTGAAATAAGAACTTTGTTGTTGTTTGAGCATCATTTTTTGTAGTGGCCTTCACTTCTACCCACTTGGTTAGATAGTCTGTGGCCACGATGATATACTCAGCATGTGAACCCTTAGCTGGGGGATTAATAGGTCCAACAAAGTCTATTCCCCACTTAGAGAATGCACGTCCACCCATCATAGGTTTCAATGGCATGTCATCCTTGCGTATAGGATACTGAGTCCGCTGACAAACCTCGCACCTCTTCACGTAGGTATGAGCATCCATGTGAAGGGTGGGCCACCAAAATCCTGCAAACAGTATTGCCTTGATCACTCGGTCTGGACCAAAGTGTCTTCCTGCTACACCTTGGTGAGCAGTCTCTAATATCTTCAGATATTCGCTCTCATGGACACACAGTCTTAGGTAACCATCTTTACCACGTTTGTATAAATTATCACCAACGAGTGCGTACTCTAGGGCTTCTTGTTCTAAACTTCTTTGTCTGGCCAATGTCATATCTTGAGGGAATATTTTCGTCTTCAAGAAGGCTACTAGTGGTTCACTCCAATCTGGCACTAGAGACACTCGATAAAGAGTGGCGTGTTCCACTGGTGGTTTAGTGCGACAGATTGGGCATTCTTTGCACATTCTATGGACATCAAATTCCATAGTTGGCCAATGCACTCCTAGTCTCCTTAGAGTCTGTAGGGTTCGTTGTTTTGAGTAGTGTTGCTCTAATGCACCTACATGTGCTAATTGCAACCATTTAGCGTACTCGTCCTCCTCTACGCAACAGGCTAATACTCCCTGATCGGTATGCTTGTACATACTTCCTGCCAAGATATGATACTTTTGAGCTTTTACTATCTCCCTCTCTTGTGTGTTTATTACTGAGTGATTAGGCCCGTATGTTAATACTGGCACTAATGGCTTAGCCCACTGAGGTACAACTTCCAAATTAAACAAGTAAGCATCAGGTAAGTCATCTGACACTCCTTGTGGGGCCTCTCCTGATGTGAGCCTAGAGAGATGATCTGCTCTCAGATGAGTCTTTCCTTTCCTCACCACAACTTCAAAGTCGTATTCCATTAGCAAGAGGAACCATCTTACCAACCTACCTGTATTGCATGGCTTGTTTACCAAGTACAGCAGAGCTTGATGATCAGTAAAAAATTTAAACTTATTTGCAAGCAAATAGTGTCTAAACTTTTTAACTACGTATACCATGCCTAACCCCTCCCGTTCAGTGGTGGTATAATTTTGTTAAGCTGCATTCAGTTGTCTACTGGCATAGGCAATTGGAAGATCCATATTACCTTCACCCGTAGGTTGTGCTAGCACGCATCCAATTGCATAATTGGATGCATCTACATGGACATGGAATGGCTTATTCCAATCTGGTGTGGTCAAGATTGGTGCTGAACACAATCTTTGTTTGAGCTCCGTGAAAGAGTTCTCACACTCATCAGTCCACTAAAAGTTAGTTAGAAGGGCATACAGAGGCTTTGCAATGACGGCATACATGTGAATGAACCGGCGGTAGTAACCACAATGCCCCATGAAGGCTTGTACCTCCTTGAAATTCCTTGGCCTAGGTAGTTCTGCAATGGCTCTCACTTTCTCTTCGTCAGTGGATATGCCGTTCTTTGACACTATGTGTCCTAGGATCTTGCCTTGCCTGACCATGAAAACACACTTTTTTGGGTTCAAGCAGACTTGATATTCTCTACATTTGTCAAAGATTTACCTGAGTTCGGTTATATGTGTCTGTCTAATGTTGGAATGAGCGCATAGATCATCCACATAGACTTCCAAATTCTTCCTCAAGAACTCTTTAAACACGTGACACATCAATCTTTGAAAGGTAGCAGGTGCATTGGTAAGCCCGAATGGCATTACCCGAAAGGCAAATATGTCCCACTCTATGGCAAAAGCCGTCTTATGCTGATCTTCTGGTGCAATGGCTACTTGATTGTAGCCAGAGAACCCATATAGGAAGCTGTACACTTCCTTGCCTGCTACCCTTTCTAATAGATGCTCGGTGATAGGAAGCGGATAACTATCCCTGATAGTGGCTGCGTTAACCTTCTTCAAGTTAATGCATACACGTAATTTGCCATTCTTTTTGGGCACCACTACAATGGGGGATACCCATTCCGTATGCTCAATTTCATAGATAAATCCAGCTTCCACCAAGCGATCTATCTCTTCCTTGATCTTGGCCGCATAGTTGTCATTGTATGTGTATGGCTTTTGCTTAGAGGGCCTAGCCTCTGAAGTCATGGGGATCGTATGTGAGCATATGTCAGGGTCTACACCTTTCAGGTCCTTGTAGCTCCAAGCGAATACATCTCGATACTCCCTTAGCAAAGCTATCAACTCTTGCTCTTCTTCTTCCGTCAGGTCATGTCCTATGTAGGTGCATCTTTCTTCTCCTTCTTCTACGGCTACAACTATTTTCTTAGTAGTTTCCTTGCTATCATAGGCCTCTCCTGATTGTGTCTCGCGTTTAGGCATTCTTACCACGACTCTTCTATCTTCTATCTCATACTTCTTGAAATTTTCCGGCACCTCAAACAAGGACTCCTCTTCCTCCGGTGTGGCTTCTTTCTTCTTTCTTTTCTTTCCTTCACTCTTGGTGGTCACTTGTGTGGTTAATCTCACCTCATTCATGAGCTCTTCATGTCTCTGAGGGTGAACCTCTACCTCATAGAAGTATTCTCCCTCTGATGCAAACGGTGGGTCCATGATGATTGACTCTAGGTCGGAGTCACTTGCATCCTTAATTGCATCAGGGCTAGGTTCGCATTCTTCTAATACTGCATCTCCCATGATCGGTTCTATTGAAAAGACTGAAATGTCATAGCCATCCTCATCACAGTGGGCTGTCCATTGTTCTTCATTGATGGCTACATCCATTGTTGCTAAAATTTCAGCCCAGCTGTGAGGCTCAAATTCTTCGTAAGGAAAAACTACAGGTGCATAGGCTGGGTCTTGAATTGATCTATGGGTTTCTTTTGCACCTACTTCTCTGGATTTCTCTCTCTTCTCTTCTTCTACTGCTACCTTACACATCCATAAGTGAGTGTCTTCATGCATCCATGAGGATCCAGATCCTATGGAATGCACAGACTCAGTCTCATCTTTGGCTCTATGGATGGGATTCCATTGAATAGGCGGTACATCTCTATGAGAGTAATCCTTGAGATTGACTTTGGTTGTAACACCTAGATGTTGCAAATACAAGGAATTGGTTCCCCAATCCTGTACCACTTGCAATTGCCGCATAAGTGGCCTTCCCAAAATCATCTCGTAGGCTTGGTTTTTGCTAAAGTCACATATAGCAAAAGTATGCTCAAACTCAACACCACATGTAGTGAGAGTTATTCCTTCTAGCAATCCTAAGGGCCTTTCAATATGACCATCGGCCAACTGCAATTTCATTCTTGTTGGCTTGAGTGCTGGCTTGCCCCAACGCTTCCATAAGGAAGTGGTAGCAATTGCAACTCCTGCACCTGAGTCCAAAATTGCCTTGGTTGTGTATCCCTAATGGGTAACTGGTAGATAGGTATTTCCTTCCTCTCCTTCACTCATGCCTCCTATCTTATCCAAGGGTATTTCTGGTACTGTTCTGTGGGATCCTACGTGGGAACGAGATTTGGTTAAGTTTGGCACTTCTTTGGCTACGTGTTTCCACACTTCTGGCTTAACTTTGAGTAGCTCTTCTAAAGTGAGATTGCACTGCACTTTAGTGTTTTTTACTACCTCAGTATTCCTAGGTATGATCGAATCTTCATTTCTTATCATGACCGTGGGCGCTCTCATGCATGTTGACTTAGTTTCCCATGGGCTTGTGAAATGTGGTAGCTCTTGCAAGGAATTAGACTCAAAGTCTAACCTCTCATGAGGGTGGGCACTTCCCTGTTCTTCATAGATAGAAGGGATGTCCTGTGGGAATTGATCATGTGCATCATCCACAAGTTCAATGGGAGGAGGGACTTCACTTTCCTTTGCCCACTTCTCTTCTTGAATCTCTCTCAGGAACTCTGGTGAATACCTATTCATAGAAGAAGAAGTGTCTGGTTCAGTGGAGTTAGGCACACGAGCTTCCTGGGGAGGAAAGCTTATTCTATCTCTTGCACTCCCCTCAAGCTGGGAGGAGGCTCCTTTCCCAGACTTTGCAAGTAGCTTTTCCAATCTATCTAATAGACCGTCAAAATGCAATGGTGTTCTAGTGGAGCTAGAACCATTGAACAAGCGACTAGCTTCAAACATGGTTTGCGCCAATTCGACCATCTTAGCACAATTGTTCTCTCTATTTCTAGATCGGCTCTAGGGTAACATTTGTCATGATCTGTCACGTTTGGCCCTTCTTGGATTCTGGCCTGATATGCTTTAAGCATCATGTCTAGATCCTCAGGAGTGGGATCCGCTAGGACTGATCCTACCATGGGTGGTGGGTGGGTTACGTGTGGTGGATTAGAATGTTGGGGAATGGAAGGTGATGGGTTGGAGGGAGATGGGAAGGGTGGTGGTGGGGTAGTGTGAGAGTGGTTTTGCGATGCGAGTTCACTTATCTGTGCCTTGGTTTCTCTCAAGCTTTCTTCAAGTTCGCTCATTTTCTGTGACCAATGTCTTTTCATTCTCTCTCGGCTATCTCTCCAAGCTCTGGTCCTTTTCTTAGTTATACTCTTTGTCTCACTAACCTCAGAATTCTTTCCCAAGCCTACTCCTTGAGTTTGCTGCAAGGCTTGAGCTCTAGTGACCACATGCACTGGGGCAGTGGAAGTTACACTTCCTGTAGAGTCTACTACTAGTCCAATGACGTTGATAGGAGTGAGTTTTGGCAGGTTATTGGGATTCTTCGGACAATCTCGTAAGAGATGCTCTTTTCTGCAATCTTGACAGAAGCCCTGAATTGTCACTGGTTGGGGTTGTGTAGGGGCAGGCAGTGGGAAATCGCGTATAAGGTGATCTCCCTGACATCTGAAGCATGGTCCTCTAGGAAATGGGGGCCGTATTTGCCTAGGTTGAGGTCTAGAGTTGGGGTTTGTGTACATGACATTAGCATACTCAGGATCCCCACTATTTTCACTTGGGTCTTCATAATAGTATGACTCGTTATGCTCGGGTGACTGCATGTAGTAAGCCTGTGGGCTATCAATATGTGTGGAGTCAAAACTATGGTCACTTGGATCACTGTCTAATAGCAACGGTGTGACAGAGACTATGGCTCTATTCAGATTTTCTTCAACAGATGCATATTTCACTGGGATCACATTGGTTGGAGCAGGGGGTTGCTGCGCTAGGACTGGTTGAGGTCTCTGTTGCCCTTGATAAGGTGGCTGATAAGATTGTTGTGGTCTGCCGTATTGTTGTGGTGGGTACTGATTCTGGAATCTACCCTGTTGTGGATATGGCTGAGGGTAATTTTGCCGACAGTTTGTTTGTTATAAGGGCAGTCTTGTGCGGTGTGGTTGGTGTACCTTCACTCTATGATGCAGTACTAGCTACTAGGATTCACTTGGGGTTGGGCCATAATAGGACAAACACTTGCCATGTGGTCACCTCCACATGTATAGCACCTCTTGACTGGGGCAAATCTTGGAATTTGTTTGCTAGAGACACCTAATTTTTGAGCTACCTTCTCTACAAGTTCCTCAATGGATGTGGATTGACCAGATGTGAGGCTACAAGCACTATCCGAATCCTTATAGATTTTTTATAGTTCTAACTCCTCGCCTAGATTATCTTCAATGTCTATGCACATGCGCACACATTCTTCTATAGTTCTGGGGTCCTTCAAATACACATATGACCTGAGCTTGGTGCTCAACAATCCATCTAAAAACAAAGCCACTTGCTTGGCTGGTGTGGGTAACTCAGGCATTGGGCACCTCTCTAGGTATTGCCTGAACCGTCTTCCTGCTAGTCTGACCGTCTCTTGAGGTGTTTGTTTGAAGCTATGAATTAGTGAGGAAGTGTTGTGCCTTATGCCACTCTTAGAAAACTCAATGATAAATGCCTATAGGAGCTGGTCTATGTTTCTGAAATGCCTCTCATTCAGTGGTTGAAACCACGTAAGGGCAGTGTTCCTAAGGGTTAAACCAAAAGCATTATATTGGGTGAATAGGTCCTCTACCTGTTCAGCTTTCAAGACTTGCCTAAATTCTGCTACATGGTCGTAAGGGTCTCCAGTGCCGTCGAAGTAATTCTTCATGGACTTCACCAATTGCGTTGGTCTCAGGGCCCTAGTGTGTTCTCTAGGCCTTGGCAAAGGGAAATCATCGTCATTTCTCTGGTTCCTTGGGGCTCTAGGTCTCTCGGTTTCTTCTCTATATGTCCCTGTTCTCATCCTTTCTCTTCCTAGGGAGTTGGCAAAGCTTACCTCAGGTCTGTCTCTACTTCTATCTCTTTGAGCTCCATGAGCTTGGGAGGTCCCAGCTCCTTGGTGGCTGTAGGATACATTGGACCGAGGTTGGGGAAAAACAAATTCACCCTTCCATGTGTAGGCGTGTCTGCCATGCTCAGTGACCACGAAGATCCTCTCTGATGTATTGTCTAGATAGGTTACTTTGCCTGGGCTATCACGGTCTTTGAACTCATAGATTGTGGGAGCACCTACTTCATGAGGATGAGCAGGCTTATATCTCCAAAAAGCCTCATTGGTTTCTCGATTTAAAAGCAAGTCTATGCTTTTATTATCCTGGGGAATCCACTCTGGAGTCATGATTCTGGTCAAGACGGATTTACCACGGGGAGTTCTTGGCTCTCTCTCTAAATTCCCTTGCTCTATATCACCCATGTCCGTCTCTGCAATCACCTTTCCAAACTCGTCTTTTCTATCAGGAAGAGTGGTGACTACATAAATAGTCCCCTCTTTATCTAGGTATGCTCCATTTTCGAACTTGACTACCGGGTGTTCTAATCCATGGGGTTGATCGGGGTTCTTAATCTGGACCACAGATCTTCTTAGGCTGTCTTCGTAGATGCGAGCACCTAGATGATTAGTCTTGATGTATTCCAATTGAGTCTTGTAAGGTCCTTCTGGCTTTTCTAGGTACGCCACCCCTGAACTACCTACTCGTCTCTCCATGTTATAGGACATTTCAGAATCACTTGTTTCTGATCGGGGAGTGTATGGGTAATCACTCAACTGCTGGGCCCAAGACCTAGCAGTGTGATTGACACTAGCTTCAGAAGATCTGAGGCTTTGTCTGTCGTAGCCTAAGTGTCTACCTGACCTAAGGTTCATATGCCTGGTTTATCTACCCCCTTGGTCCCAAGTACACTCTCGTTGCAGGCTGATTTGCACCAATCACTTTGTTCTTTTTAGTTGATTATTATGTTATGCCCTTGTTCAAGATCACGTCGTCGGGAATACTTAAGTGAAGTTCGCACTTGATAATTGATCGATTCAAGTTTACTTTTTTCCCTTAGGGTTTTCGCACTTAAGACCTACTTAATGCTTGCACATAGTTGATTAGTTCTCTTGGACTTGATTCATGCCTGACGTCGCCCTAATTAATTACCACACCTAAGTCGTACTTCGCCTAGGATAGGAATTGACAAAGGAGGGCTGAGAGAACTTCCAACCTCAATCCTCTGGTTGCTCAGACCGCTGCACAAGCCTAGGAAGCCTTCTCCCAAACTTGGTACTCACCCTTGCTAGCTTGCCTTGGAATGCCTTGCTTGCACACAATGTTCCTGCAAAAGTTCACAAGTTAATATAGCTCCTTTACCACAATGGATTGGAAGACACACATCAACAATTACAGCCCCCCCCCCTTGAAGTAACTCACTGCACCCCCAAAATCTTATGACCACCTAGTCTCACCTAAAGGTCAACTTAAAAATACATGTTCTAAAACTCCGCGTATGATTCTTACAAAAACCAATCGAGGTCCACGTAGGATTCTCAACAAGCTTTCCAACGAGACCAAAATCTCATCAATCGGAGTTTGTATGGTGAAGTTATGACCATTTAGGCACTTAGGGGTCAAAACAGGCTCTCAGGGTTCAGGAAATTCCTCCCTGGTTTCTAGGTCTTTTGACCACTCCTAAGGCTCTAATGTTATCCCAATGTGTCCAAAATTAAGCCCAAATATACCTCAATTCACTCAATTAATTCACTCTAAAATTTCATGCGTTAAGCCCATGTATCGCGATAGGTCGGGTCGAGGTGTCGCGATAGGTGGAGGTGTCGCGATACTTGGGAGTGTCGTGATAGGTCAAGGTGTTGTGATACTTGGGAGTGTCGCGATACCTGGGAGTGTCACGATAGGTCGAGGTGTCACGATACTTGGGAGTGTCGCGATACCTGGGAGTGTCGCGATAGGTCGAGGTGTCGCGATACTTGGGAGTGTAGCGATACCTGGGAGTGTCGCGATAGGTCGAGGTGTTGCGATACCTGGGAGTGTCGCGATAGGTCGAAGTGTCGCGATACCTGGGAGTGTCGCAATAGGTCGAGGTGTTGTGATACTTGGGAGTGTCGCGATAGGTCGAGGTGTCGCGATAGTGTTGCGATAGGTCGAGGTGTCGCCATACTTGGGAGTGTCGCGATACCTCGAGGTGTCGCGATACCTCAGTGTGTCACGATAGCTCGAGCTCGACACCTCGGGGCTTGCGTAGAGAGATTCTGTACCTGCTGAGCTTGCTGGAGATGATGATGGAGCTGAAACCTGCAGGAAACATGCAAAAACACACACAAACAAGGACACACACTCGCTCTCTCTCAAACTCGCACAAAGCAAATGAGGGAAATGATTTGGAAGTGGGAATATAAGGTGGTGAAGGAGATGAAGATGGAGATGAAGATGGAGATGGAGATGGAGAAAAAACAAGAAATTTACCTACTACTTACCATTCCAACGCGTCCTCTCTACGTTTTACCATCACACGCTCGTCCTCAAAGCTCGAATCCCCGGCAACGGTGCCAAAATTTGGTGTAGCTCAGTGATGAGTAGCACCTCCTTTAATGTCAATCCGGGAAGACTTGAGGATGGTATGAAGACCTCGAGCAAGTGAAGGCACAAATGTGTGAGTGAGAAGCACACCAACATGCACACACATACACACACACGCGCACACACGGCAAGAACAAAAAGAGTAAGACAATGGAATCACTTCTATTATAACCAAGTTCTCATACAAGCTCAAAACTACAAGAAGCTAACCCCAAAATGAGCTCTCTAGCTCTATTTATAGTTTTTGACTAGCTTTGGCCCTTTCCAGACCTAGTGCCCGGCCTAGTTAAAAATTAGGTTCCAGGGCTTATTTGAGGGTTCAAACGAGATCTAAAAAATATGAAAATTGGTAGACAACTACTTCTAAGGCTCCTCAAGCTCGAGGACTCCTCGGCTTGTACAAAATGGAGCTACAAAAAGGTGAAACGGTATTTACAAGGGTTTTTAGTGATGAGAATCACTTTTAACATGATGTAAAGTTTGGAAAAAATTTAAAGGGTTGCCTTAGTGCTAGATCTGCATGCATACCCGTACTTGCTTTTTCCCATACGATGCCAACACTAAGGGAGGCTCAACACCCTCGGAGGCCCCCCTGAGCGACTCAAGATCCCCCTCCAATATAGGAGTCAGGTTACCAATCACCCCCTGGATCGGGGCCAGATTGCTTATCACGAGGGAGAGGGCCGACAAAGCCATGTCAGGGACCTCAAATCACACACAAGAGAAATACTTTCCGAAAGACCTCGAGCTACCAATTGAAAAACCTTTGACCTTGACTACTTCTTGTTCGAGACAAACAAAAGGTCGTTAATTGTTTTTTTTTTCTTTGATGTCGACGAGCAAAGTTATGGTCAATGAAAACCTCACATTGACCGTGAATTTCTTTCTCGCAATTCTTTAACGGCGATGGCAACGATTCCAACCTCAATCAATGTTGTAAGCTGTGGAAAAACTTCATTTACAAGTACAATCAATTATGTCTATAATTAAGTTTATAATTCCACATGGTCTCTCTTTATTTAAGGGGTACTTTATTTTTATTTTCTATACATTTGTATGCCTTTATTTTATTTTTCTTTTACTTATATATTGTTGTGTATATTTTTTATCTGTTATTATCAACAGGTACATATTGATTTATAGCCCAATTATTTTATCGTAAATATTTCTTTATATAGATGCTTTAAGATGCATATTTCATTTATATTTCTATTATGTTCAAAAGAAAGAATAAAAATTAAAGAAGAATTACAAAAGCTTAATGATGGAAGAGGCTTAATAATGCTTTTGGATATCTTAAGGAGAAGAATGGACAATAGTCTTAACTCTACCTTTGGAACAACAGCACCTTTCATAAGCATGTGAAGAGGATCATTATGAGTGGAAACCATGAGGCCTTGACACATCGTCTATTTCTTTTTAGCCAGCAAAACTGAGTAAAAAGCCTAGAAAATCAATCGATGCTACACATGTATTTTCTACCTCCTATGCAACATTTGGCAACAAAGAAAAAGATTTGTTTTTCAAAAACCAATCTCTAGTTCCTGAATTCTCTTGATAGATGTGCAAGGCAAAACTAAGGTTGGATTAAAATGTGCACGCATCAAAAGATCGCATTGATATGTTGCATACTCTTGAAGGGCCATAAATACTCATCTTTCTTGATTTCATGCATAGCCTTAAGCCTTGACACTAAGCATTGGCAAGCAACAAAATGTGTGTTTAGATATCTCAAAGGCACTTTGAGTTTGGATAGAGATGCTTAGCCATGTTTGCATGCATTTATAGATAGCGATTGGGCTGGTTATTATGATACATGGGTGTCCACTAACGGTGATTGCTTTTTTCTTAGAGCATCACATATATCTTACTTGACTAATAGGTAACCTATTGTGGCAACATTGAGTTGTGAAGCTAAATATAGGGTAGTGCCCATAGCTATAGTCGAGTGTATATGGTTGATACACCTATTGATGGATCTATGCATGAATACTAGTGCACTTGTGCATATTCTCATTGATAGTCAGAGTGCATTCATGGCTGCAAGAAAGCCAGTGTTTCACGCATGCACAAAGCACATTGAGGTTCATTATCATTATATCAGAGAGTGCCTTCATGCTCAAGGTATTTATTTGGCATATGTGCCTACATAAAATATTGTGGCAAACATATTCACCAAAGCTCTTACACGGGAAAAAGCTCTAAGATTTTTGCAAATCTTTAAGCTTATGACCTTGTGGAAGCTGATCTGTCACTCCCTTTGTGTTCACATTATTCGCTTCAGGTGGGTTTACACTTATGTGTCCCTCATGTAGCTTTGATGTGAATCATTTTCCTATACATGGACACTTTTTACTCTTGTTTTGGCTAGATGTTTTTTCCCCATGTAACCATATATACGTGATATACTCATATGTGGTGGTACTTTGTACTTAGGGAAATCACTTATAGCTCTATCTGTACTCATCCTCATATCATTCATCATCTACCTACACAGAACTCTTCTAGCCACCTACGTGTCCTAGTGCTTCGATCTCCTTTTTTGATCTTGTGTGTACTTCTATTCATGCTTCCTCTCCTACTTCCACACCCAACATAGAGATGAATTACTAAAAATTTATTGAAACCAGTGGATATCAATGTGGACGGTGAAGTACAAACTATTATAGATGATAGAGTGGATATTGAGATGCAGGAAAAAGATGAAGATATAGTGCTATACACTATTCAAGGGAATCTGTTGTCCTAATCCATGTAGTGCCAGGTGTTAGAGGAGAACGTGGTAGCACTTTTAACATTTAAGAGTGTTTTTTTTTATAATCATTTATAGTATGCAATGAAGATGTAAAAGATCCATCATTTCGGGTAAAATTTATTATAATGTTTTGAGGATTAAAATTTATTTTGTATTCATGTTGAGATGAATATTCCCAAGAAGATCAAAGGGATGTAGGGGGTGCATAACCGGACTGATGTGCAGATGGAAATGTGGGGTTCTCTATAGTAAATTTTTAACGATGATGTTTCATTACATGTTTATTGTTAATGATCCAATTGTGTTAATAGTGTGGTGGGTGCATAGTTGTTTGGTTTGGATACTATTGCCTGTGGATGAATATCTTATACAATATTGTTCAAGGCATGAGTCTGATTAAGGTAAGGTAATGGGGATACATGTTGAAGGTGCACAAGTCAATGTGATTCTCTGTAAATAGTAAACTATGGACTTTAATAATTTAGTTGTTAGTAAACACATATTGTGTAATTTTCTACTATCAAGGTTAATCATATTCCAGGAAATCAGGTATGATTATTAGTTCAAAAGTGATTATGTTATTTTCTATAATTTGGTGGGTATACATGTGCATTGACACATACCTTTGGAGTTTGATTGCATGCAGTTATGACTACATAGTGCAGGTAATGTGTGTACTTCCATAAAGCTAGCTTGGAATACACAGATTATTGTTTTGGCATAGAGTCTATTATTCCAAGAAGGTTCTTCCTTAGGGTTAATTGCATTCTTGAGAGGTTGAAATGTTTAGTGTTTTCTAGTGTTACGGTATGTATGTAATGTATGTATATGTGTATGTATGCATGCATGTATGTATGTATGCATAAATGCATGTATGTATGTATGTAATGTATGTATATGTGCATGTATACATGTGTGTAAGCATGTATGTATGCATGTAATAATGTATGTATGCATGTAATAATGTATCTATGTATGTATGTATGTATGTATGTATGTAAGACCAAAACTAGCGTCAAACTAGCAATGTTAACCTGAACAGGCACACAGGACAGAGCTAAATCAGCACCACTAAGAGTAGTTTCATTTGACATCGAAGCTGTAAGAATACGTAGTAGCACCAAACAAAGAAAATACTCAAAGCAACACATTGTCAGGTTAAAGAATAAAGACTCATCAGGTTCTTCTCGTCACGACTGTAACATGTATCCATAGAAATAGTTAGCAAAAGATACAAATGAGTGGAAAACTTTCAACCCACACCATAGATAAGTAGAGGACAAGAGACCACTATTTGATAGTGCCATGGCACAAATGCTACAAGTACCCCATTACTTCCCACAACATGATCAGAAGGCGGATGCCCCCATTGGAGCATTTGGGAAAAATACAAAAAAACTAAATAATGGAATAAATGTGAAGCCTGAAAACCATTTTACAAAGTACTTCCAATGAAAAAAACATCAAATTTCTTAATCAAAATTTCTATGTTGCTTATGTAACTCCCAAGCCTTCTTCCGTACAATAATTCACTTTTGCCTTAAACATCAAAGAACTCCGCAAACCTTCATCTTTAATCTCAAACACGATTTAGAGAAAGAGGTCTCCTATGAATTTTTATGAGTATAAGAATTATATCTACATAAGTATGTATGTATGTATGTATACATGTATGTATGTAAGTATGCATGCATGAATGTATGTATGTATGTATGCATGCATGTAATGTACGTATATGTGTATGTATGTATGCATGTATGTATGTATGTATGTGTGTGTGTATGCATGTGCATATGTACATAGTATGTATTTACATATGTACGTATGTATGTATGCATGCATGCATGCATGCATGTATGTATGTATGTATGTATGTATGTATGTATGTATGTATGTATGTATGTATGTATGTATGTATGTATGTATGTATGTATATATGTATGTATGCATGCATGCATGTATGTATGTATGTATGTATGCATAGATGCATGTATGTGTGTGTATGTATGTATGTATGCATGCATGTATGTATGCATGTATGTATGCATGCATGTATGTGTGTATGTATGTATGTGTATGTATGTATGTATGTGTGTGTACATGTTTGTATATATGTATGTACACATGCATGCCATATATAAAGCCTTGAGACAAAGGGAAATTTAATGGAATTTCCCTAGAGTAGGGAAATTAGAATCAATTTACATCAAAGCACACATATTATCATTAGATAGATAAATTAGGCCATCAATAAATAAAGCACGTAGGCCATGATCAAATAAGGCATGTAGGTCATCCTATCATATATTTTATTTTTATATGAGCCACCTACAAAAAACATAAAGCTACATAGACCTACAAAAAAACAAACAAACAAAATATATACATGTGTATATATGTGCATGTATGTTCTTGCATGTGTGTATTTGTGTGAATGCACGTATGTATGTATGTATGTATGTATGTATGTATGTGTGTATGTGTATTGTATGTATGTATGTATGTATGTACGTCCATATGTATGTATGTATGGATGGATGTATGTATGTATGAATGCATGTGTTGGTCCTATCATGGTGCTTGCTTGGCAAAGCGGTGCATAGGTGATGCATATGTGCCCAATGAGTTGTCCGATAGTGGGTGCATAGAAGTATGCTCACAATTGTGATTGAATTAAATTACAAATTTCAAAGGGTCTTGCGATTGAATTAAATTAAAAATTTCAAAGAGTTTTTTGGAAAGTTTTTGAAAGGTTTTAAAAAGTTTGGAATTTTAAAGTTAACCCTCCCTTATGTGTACATTTTGGAGAGTTCAAGGTCAAAAGTGCAAATATACGTAAAGAGAAAAAGTATGTGTTTGGCCCCCCATTAAATTTTTGTTTCTTGTAAAGTCACTAGAGGGAAAACTAGAATATCCTTGGTTTGCATGTGAAAAGGTTCTTGGACACAACAAGGAACCAGCATAATAAGGAATACAAGGAGTTGGGAAGTGTGTGCACTAGAGAATGGGAAAGTGGGTTGCACATCCAAGGCCAAGACCTTGAATATACATGAATTTAAGTCAAGTGAAGTGTGTGTATGGAAAGGAGTTGACAAGCCAAGTAAGGGATATATGAGAAAAGCATACATGAAGCGAAGGTAGTCATATATTGATAGACACGAAAATAGAGTGTATAGAGTGTGCAAAGACTCTTCAATAGTTAGTAGAGAGCTTGAGAGCCAAGGATTGGTGAATAGAGTGTTCTTGTTGAGAGTGTTGTATGTTCTTGTGTGCTACAATAACTCTTTTTCTCTTGGAAGTCACCTTAAACTCATGAAAGAGGATGCATAGCTCATGACTGCAACCTTGTCTCAAACCTTAGGCAATGGAATCTCTTTTAAAACCATAAGAAGGAAAGTTGCATGTAGGTCAGCTAGTCCCCCTTCCTCCACATCATCAATAGAGAACATGTCATCCCAAATAGAATTAGAAACTTTACTCTCCCTATTAAACATTAAGTTCCCCTCCTTTAGATGTTTAGCACATGAAGATCCTGATGAGCATGTCAAGAGGTTTTAAGGCTTATGCAAAACAATGGGGTTAATAGGGAAGGAAGATGCATTTTTTATCATCTTTGTGGAAACATTAGAAGGGTTGATAGATAAGTGGTTTAGTCAATTTGTCGACAACCATTTTGAAACTTGGGACATAATGAAGGATGCCTTTAAAGTGCGATTCCAATAGGTAAATAC
Organism: Ceratopteris richardii; assembly: GCA_020310875.1. Lineage (NCBI taxonomy): Eukaryota > Viridiplantae > Streptophyta > Polypodiopsida > Polypodiales > Pteridaceae > Ceratopteris > Ceratopteris richardii. The sequence continues at coordinate 159,366,719 of CM035407.1, forward strand.
CACCAAAACATTATTAAAGAATTTAAGAGCTTAAGATTGAGCTTTGGGGAAACAGTTCTTGAGTTTTTCACTAGGTCCAAAGCACTTATGGACAAGATCCTCCACATGACCTTTTTTTCAAAAAGTGCCTTGTTAAGCCAATGCAAGTATTTACCTAATGCAAGATAAAGGAATCGATGGTTGTGACAACAAGCATTGATGAATTCATTACCACAACAACAAGGTTGGATCAAATCTTGGAATAGTATGGTATTGAGTCTTCTAGCCTTCTATAGTCCATGGAAGCTGAGGACCTAGAAGCCCAAATAAGCAAGGAACTTGAGAAGCTAAGGAGGAATAAGCCCTAGAAGGAAGAACTGAATGCAATCCTAGAATTATGGTGTGAACTTAAAGCTTTTAAGCTCCAACAGAATATTAGACCCGAGCATAAGAGATGGCACAACTCCTTCAAGAGCTACAAGATCTTTGTGCAAGAAGTGGAGTCAAGAGTGGACTATGGTATACAATGTGTAGCAAACAAGGACATGTGGTAAGTGAATGTCCTCTCTTAAATCTAACTTAATAGTTATGTTGGAGGCCTAACCATGAATCCTATGAGTGGCACACTTGAGGAATTCTAGCACATGCATATCAAGGACAAGAAGAACCGAAACATGGTCTTTGCCATTGCCAAATATAATGGCTAGGACTCCAACTCAAGGTAATACTCACAGAACACATCCTCATGGCAACTTTGAAAATGGGCCATTAGGTGTGGAGAATGTGTGCATTACTAGAGAAAATCTCCTCTATGAAAGATTTCTCCTCCATGCAGGAATTTCCTAGAGGCTAGAGATCATCACACAGTGTGTTGCTTGAAAAATAACGCATCCATATGAGGACCACATATACAGATGATCTTTTTGGAGAAAGAAGAAAGTATAGAGGATCCTCAACTACTAAAGTAGTACATTTAGAAGAGATTGAATCTATGGTAATGAAAACAAGGAGCAAGGGAAAGATCCTTGAAGGATAATCAAGTCAAGAATCCACAACACATGAAGTGTCCAAGGAAAAAGATACAATTAGAGGAAAGTCTACTCCCAATGAAGATATCAAATAAAAAGAGTATCCTAAAAACATTGCAATGGAAAAGTATACAACATGGCCCAACAAGAGCCAGAGGACTTGCATATCACATAGGCCTCTAAGGAATTCGAAGCTTCAAGGCTCTTAAAATCAATAAAGAAGGAGGTTAGTATTTTTTATCTATTAAAAATGGAGGCAAGATTCACACTAGAGTTTTTGCAAGATTCAAGTCAGAGAAGTGTTCACATCCACTTTGGTTCAAGAGACTAATACTTTGTTTGATGGACAGGTGGTAGGACAAGCCCCCGTTGCTGATTATAAGAGTCCACAACTCACAGATAATGTAACAAGACACACACTACAAGGAGTTATAGTGGATGGTGGCTTAGGTATAAACCTAATGGTAGAGTATACTATGGAGAAGTTTGGGCTTCGACCCTCAAGAAAAACCAATCATAGAGTAACATTGTAAGACCATAGTAGGGTAAAGCCTTTGTGAGCAGTTCCTTGAGTTCAAATTTTGGTACAAGGTAACATCTTTACTTTGGACTCTATTGTATTGAGACTGCCACAAGTGGATGGGGGCTTTCCACTATTGATTGGGAGGCCTTGGTTAAGGCATGCCAATGTTTTGCATGATAGGGGTGAGCATACAATGTGGGTAAATCATGAAGGGAAGGAGCTAACACAAATCCATTTAGAAGAAGCACTAGATAGCCATGGACAAATCAACATGATGTAGATGATTGGTGTTTGTATGGAATAGGACATGATGGAAAGATCAAGATTCCATGACGAAGAGGAAGAATACATTTTAGCATGGTTGGAAATAGGTAACTCACTTCTCCACTATGGAATTTCTCTACATGTGACAGAGATAGAAGGCCAATAAGAAAAAGAAGAGACGATGCAAGGTGTTGGATTGGATGATCCTATGAAAAATCATAGGAGAGGGAAGGAACCAACTTTGCAACATAGATGAAGCTAATTCAAATATTGAGAAGGAAACTAGATACAAGATAAAGCAACCTAGTGAATAAGCTTCCTTTCCAATTCAAAAAATTCCTAATAGGATGGATGTAAGAAAGGGAAGAATAAGTTGATATTCAAAGTGCTCCTACATATGAAACTAGGACTATGCAGAGGAAAGTTATCAAAGATTCAAAGATGAGGAAGAGCCTCCCAACACATTGATAGAACAAAAACTAGTCAAAGAAATTGAGCTAGACAACAAAGACAACCCTCCCCCTATACTGGTGGCCACATGGTTATGGAACTATCCTGAGTTTCTCTCAAATGTAACTTCTTTTATGAAAACTTATGTTGATGTGTGTGCACGGAATTACAAGGATTTGGAAGGATTGCTTGCAAGTTTTGGGGAACATAGGATTCCATTGGTAGAAGGAGCCAAACCAATAGGGGGTGAAAGCTACATGTTGAATCCAAAGTATGTTTAAGTTGTTTACCAACATATCAAAAAATGAAGGATCCTAGAATCATCATCCCAATGATGCACTCATAATGGCATTCTCTCATAGTCGTTATGCCCAAAAAGTAAAGTAATAAAATCCTTATATGTGTGGACCATAGATCACTCAAGAATATAATAGTTCTTGATGGGTTTCCTATGCCATTTGTAGAACATGTTATCAAAGAAGTGGCTAGGATAAGTTGTACAACTTCATGGATGGATTTAGAGCATACAGTTAGATATACATTCACCTAGATGATTGAGACAAGATGACTTTCATAACACCTTGAGGAACCTATGTTTATGTAAAAATGCCATTCTGACAAAAAAATGCTCTTGCCACTTTCAATAGAACTGTGAACCTTATCTTTGGACCCCTGATTTTGGAAGCCCTTCGAATCTTCATGTATGAATTTTGCACCTTCTCAAGTATTTTTACTAGTACTCCTATGAACTACCTAGATTATCGTCTAGCACAATTTCAATAGGTCTTTTGTCACTTTCTAGTGATATAGGGTACCCTTCTTAGACATGTAGTATCTACCAAAGACATGGCTCTTGATCCAAATATAATTATAGCTATATTGAAGGTACCCATATCTAAGACATCGAAGGAAATACAAACTTTTTTGGGTCATATTGGATATCATAAAGGGTGTATTAAAATGTGTGCAGACATAACTCGACCACTTGAAAGACTTACAAGTAAAAACGTCCCATTTAAGTTGGAGGAGGAAGAAGAAAAGGCTTACCAGGTTTTGATATCAAAGCTTGTGGAAGAACCTATCCTAGTTACTCTAGATGGGTAAAAAAATAAATTCTTGTATGTGTGGATGATAGTGTCTATGCAGTGGGGGTAGACCTCACACAGCATAGTGAAGAATACAGTTAGATGGACCCATCCAATATGTGGGTTGAATATTGACTAAGGACAAGAGAAACTATAGCACCACTAAGAGAGAAGCTATGGCAATGGTATTTTTAGTACAAAAGTTCCATCATTATCTATTAGGGGTGAAATTTTATTATTAAGAATCATCACCTATTAAAATTTTTACTAAACAAGCCACAAGCAATAGGTAGATTCTAGAGATGGTTCCCATCATTCCAATAATTTGATTTTGCCATAGTGCATAGACCAAGTAAAGAAAATGACATGGTTGATTATATGTCTAGATTTAGCCTAGAGAGCCAATACATTGAAGTCCATGATGACTTCACAAACCTTTCAATTGGTGCATGGAGTAATCTTGCTTGATCTAGTTTTTACAAGGTTCTCATAGGACATAGTCTATAGACAAAGAAGAATCCATTGGTTTCTAACAGACTCTCATCACTCAAAAGGGTAGAAGAGGTTGGCATGGATGTAGAAAGGCAATTGCAAGAAACACAAGAAAAGAGAAAAGAAGTTCATGATAGACATTTGTCTTAAAAAAACTATAGGTTGGAATGTTGGTTCTTCTACATAGAGCACAATTAGAGACAAAAACTTGAGGGAAATGGCCTTCACAATGGAAATGTCCATACAAAATCAAAGAAATGCCCTAGTGGGGTGCATTGCATATAGAAACTCAATCTGGAGAGGCACTACCACTCACTGGTGTATTTCCTTGCCAAATGGTGTTGTAATAAATCAATTTATATCATTGTAATTGTAAAGGGATGCTACCACTTCAAAGCACCTCTTTGTAATGAATATGATACATCAACCTGGCACCAAGACATATATCAACAAGGAAAAATCTCTACTGGTGGTGCCTTGGCCATAGGGAAGATCAAGTCTACATAAATCTTGTGTCTTTTTTACTGTTTGAGTACTGTGCTAAATTTGTATTGTATCTTGAAGTAGCAGAATCTTGGAGAACTAGGAATGATCTGAATTGTGCTTACAATAATGGGAGGCTAGGTTTAAAGACTAGAAAAGAGTTAGTGCAAGAAAAGCTAAGGAACTTATACTGTGGATTCCTCGTGCAAAGAACCCTTCATTGACCTCCGAACTGTAGAGTATTAGATAGGTGTAAGGATGTCCACTTTAGAGTGCAACAATCGGGTGAGAGATTAACACTAGTGAGTCCACTTGGGACTAGCACTACGAAACCCAGGATTCTGCACTGGTATTGGCATTGGTGAAAAAAATTAGGTGAGGCATTGGTTAGAGACACATGATTTGTTGCATTCTAGGTAAACTCACCCTAGATACAAGTCTAATACACACCTGCATACCATATAAAGCTAAATGAGAGCCCCAAAATCTATGTAGACAAAGAAGAAACACCTGTGGAGATATCATATTCCTAACTTTGAAGCCGATCGTCATCCCACAATGACACCGAAAGTCCCTTTGGTGTTCTTTGGTGACATTATCACCTCATCAACACCTCCATCATAACAAATTTTGGTAGAAGTTCCTTCATAAAAAACTACGGAAAAGTTATCTACCATGGTCATTGGTTACAAGAAACCACAAGGAGATAGAATCCATAGTTGTCATTTTAGTTATTTTTGGACATTTTTATGATAAAATCTCCAAATAGAAGGAAAAGAAATTAATCCATGGTATTCAAAACCACTTGTAGCTTTCTCCACGCATAATTTCAGAACATCGAACATTACCCAAAATATATCGGATAAAAGTGCATAATTATTTTCTACAAATTCAGATTCCAAAGACGTTCTTGACACTGTGACTAATTTAATCCCAATAATATGGCAATGGAAGATATGATTCTAAGAAGAGAACTTCTTGTAAAACATATATAATGAAGTTTCTGATCAATAATTCTCTCCCATCCAATGTTACAATGCAATGGTTCATGAATGGACTTCTTCCATGACTGAGGCAGATTATGATCATCTACTGCATTGGTGTTATGGCTCTAGAAGATATGATGGATATGGCTCTACAATTGGAGCACAAAATTGGATGATTTGCAAAGGATTTGGATTGGAAACTGATCAAACTGGCCAAGAACATACAAGATGATTTGATGAAACAGGTGTTTTGCATTAAGTTTGAAAATGCTAGTCACATATTCTTAGCTATCCATAGCACTTCAAAACACTTGATTTGGATACTCCTAAATGGAGACCAACCCTTGAAAGATAGACTAACTATCCTTGCTACTCTCTGCTGATGTGCAGATATAAACCTTCAATGCTTGCAATGTCACTCGGAGCTCAATAAGAGAACATTTTTGAGATTTATAAAAACTTTATACACTCTATGAGCAATCAAACACAAGTGGAGTCACCTCGAATGGATAACAAAAGAAGGCATTACAATTGAAATAAAATGGTGCTGGAAACTAGCCCGCTACATATAGAGGCAATGAGCAATGGCTAAGTATGAAGAAGTATAAGCTAGAAAAATGACTAAGTGAGCATGAGGATGTGTGTAGGAACTTACTTACACTCTAAAATAACTTATGAGGAGATTAGAGGTCATGTACTTCCACATGACTTGGAATCATGCATATATAACCTATCAAAAAGTACCCCTATGATTTTGCAAGAATCTACCAAACACCCACTTAAATTTTTGGTAATCTATGACTTAGGAAAGTGGTTGAAACTTCTTGATAGCTGAAATATGTGTTATGAAGCCTCCAAATTATAGTTCTACATTCCATCCATCCAAATATTTTGCAAACATGTCTATAAAGGGATTTTGGTACTCACATGCTCCACCTTAATCGCCTTTTTAATAATTTTTTCTCTAATGAAGTGCTAGTGTACCTAAATATGCTTGGACTATCATGAAAATATGGGTTCAAGGCTAGGCATACACTATTCATGTTGTCACACATTATAGGAATCTATTTCACCTAGAAATTCAAGTAATTGAAGATCTTCTTCAGCCACATAAGCTCACAAGTGACAACGGCTAAGGCTCTATATTCAACTTTAGTTGAAGATAGTGCTAGGATTGGCTACTTCTTGGAGATCCATGAGATACTCTTGCTTCCAATCATGAGTACATGCCCACTTGTATTCCTCCTATCATCCTTCGAGCCTACCCAATCTGCATCACAATAAGCATTCACCTATAGATCTTCATCATGAGTACAAAACAAATCCTCATTTATAATGCCTTTGATGTATCTAAGAAATCCCTTGGCTACCATTAAGTTTTGTGCTTTAGGATTTTGCATAAATTATGAGAGAACTCTTACTACATGTTTGATGTTTTACCTAGCAAGAGTTGCATAGTTAAAAAATCCTAAAATGGATCTATACAAAGTAACATGTTCAATGTCCTCTCCCTCATGTGCACTTAATATCTTGAGAAAAAAAAGGCATGATCGATATGACAAATGCCTTTTTCAATAATGATGTAGATATTGACAATGTAGATGAGCAAGACACAATTGTGAATGATATAATGAATGAGCTAGGAGATGCTACTTCATAATCATTATATATAATAAGGGCAATGGCTTATCATTCTTCATAAAATAGATGCTAAGATATCTATATTTAAAGCTTCCTTTTCACTCATAAATCTACAAGCAATGTATGGATTATGACATTCTAGCATAGCTACTCTATTTAGATTATTTTGAGACAAAGTTTTACCAATAGGAAATGAGATGCCTTGTTCTAGAGGAGATGCAAAGAAGTTATTGACTTCTATTGGATTACAACAAAAATGTGCATGACTAAATGATTGCATCTTGTACAAACATGATTTTTTTATTTTCAAGAATGTCAAAATCTAAAGAAAAATATTACAAAAAAGATGCATTCGGGTAATTCTATGGCTGAACGTCCTTCATCAATTTCTAATAGTATCAAGTGTTGGAGTTAGATGTCTGTCGAAGCACGCAAACAACACAAGGAAGAAGAAGAAGCTTGGAGCACAACACACAATATTGAATGTATTACCACTAGAATGTACAAAGATAAGTAGCCGTTAGGGCAATAAGGGTATATACAAGCTGGGGGAAAAAAACCTCCTAAAGAGGGAAAAAAGTGCCCCGGTGGTCCTAGAGTGTTCACACATATCACTACCTAAATATATCAACAAATCCCCCCTAGGAGTGATGCGGTGAACAAGCAGCTTGCACTCATGTATAAGGAAGTGCCAAGCTATGTGGAATCAATCCACAAAAGGAAATAAGCCCAAAGCTTTGCGGAAAGTTTCAAACTTCTCCCTAGGCAGAGCTGTTGTAAAAAGGTTTGCAATGTTCTCCTGTGTGGGCACATATGCCAAGCTGATCTCTCCAGTAGAGAACCTCTCCTTGACATAATGATAATGCACCTCAATGTGCTTACTGCGAGCATGGAACACAGGGTTCCTCGCAATTGCCAATGCGCTCTGACTGTCAGTGAAGATGGTGGTGGCAGAAGATTGAACAACACCCAAATCAGCCATAAGGCGTCTGAGCCACACACACTCAATAGTCATTGTGAAAGCTGCCCTATACTCAGCCTCACAATTGGAAGTGGTTACAGTAGGCTGCTTCTTGCTCAACCAAGATATACATGAGCTATGAAGCATGAAGCAAAAACCACTAGTGGACACACAAGTGTCATAGAAACGAGCCCAATCATTGTTAGAAAAAGCATGTAAATATGGTGGTAGTGATCCCCCCTTGGGATAAAACAAGCCAAGTAGTCGGGTACCACTCAAGTAGTGAAAGATGTGCTTAATTGCCTGCCAATGCTTGACACCTAGGAAATGCATAAATGTGCTCATTTGTGAGACAACAAACTGAATGCTTGGCCAAGTAATGCATAAATAAATCAAGAATCCAATAGCCTGCTGATAGAGAACAACATCAAATGCATCTCCGGCATCATGAAGACTCAATCGTAAACCTGTCTCCATAGGAGTGGCAATAGGCTTATAGTCTTCAAGGCCAAAACACTACAATAATGTGTCAATATTTTTTTTTTGACACAAAGCCATTCCACCATCAACTTGCATAAAATGAATGCCCAAATAGTGATGCAAATGCCCCAAATCAGACGTCTCAAATGACGCATGAAAATCAGACTTAAAATCAGCAATATGCGTGTCATGAGGACTAGTGAGCAGCATGTCATCAACATGTACCACAATGATCAGAAGCACATCATTAGCATGCTTAACATATAAGGTGCTTTCAGTTGGAATGTTCTCAAAACCATGTGCTCATATAGGCATGTATCTTTTCATACCAAGCACGAGGTGCTTGCTTTAAACCATATAATCCTTCTTTAACCTGCACACCTGGTTTTCATGCCCTTTTTGCACAAAGACATGGGGTTGAAAAACATACACCTCTTCATGCAAGTCACCATTGAGAAATGTTGTTTTAGTGTCCAACTAATGTACATTCCAACCATGATGAGCTGCAAGTGCACATATGCTATGAACAGTAGTCATTCGACAAGTAGGAGCAAAGGTTTCATCAAAATCAATGCCTCTTTGGTGTGCATAACCCTTTTCAACAAGCCTAGCCTTATACCTGTCAATTGTTCCATCCGGTTTGCACTTTAGCTTGTATACCCACTTAGTGCCAATGGCCTTCTTGCCAGGAGGCAAGTCACATAAAAACATGTACCATTTTTCATGATAGCATCATATTCAGATTGCATGGCAGCCATCCAATGTTTTGAATTTTGTGCTTCATCAAATGAAACAGTTTCAGTCTCATCACAGAGACTAGAAACAACCATAGCACAGCAATCTGATGCAAAAGAGGCACTATGAGAGCCTGAACAAGTATGATATGACAAAGGTGCATCTAATTTGTTGTCAAGCAAAGTTTGCACTAGCCATTTTGGCATAGTTTTTTCCTACTCAATATCATCTCTCTCATCAACAAGTGCATCATGTAAATCTGCATTAGAAATGGAATGATCTGCATCATCGCATGAAAGCCGCAAAGGCTGAGAAGTTGCCTCATTAGGACCAACACTAGAGTACACACCTATAAAAAGAGGCAGCAAAGTATCATACTTGTCTTTGGAGCTAACAAATGTCTCCTTAGTACATGAAAGCAATGGTTGAATAGCATCTTCCACAAAAACAACATCACGGCTAACCAGAATGCATTTAGTCTGTGGATGATATAGATGGTAGCCTTTACTTTGAGAACTGTACCCAACAAAAATACATTTTACTGCTTTATCATCCAATTTTCTGTGATGTTGTTCAGGCGCTAATGCATATGCCAGAGAACCAAAAACACGCATATGAGAAACAGATGGCTTGCGACGATGCCAAGCCTCATATGGAGTGATAGACTGCAGTGCTTTAGTGGGACACCGGTTCAGTACATATGCTGCACACATAATAGCCTTAAGCCAGAAACTATGTGGTAAAGCCTGACTCTTGACCATACAACTCGCCATCTCCATGAGTGACCTGTTCTTTCATTCAGCAACTCCATTCTCTTGAGGTGTATACGGCACTGTACACTAATGTTTTATCCCACGTTTAGCAAGAAATGCATTAAATTTAAAAGACATATATTCCCCCCCTCGATCAAAATGGAGGGTGCCTATTTTACATGGTGACAGATTTTCGGCCAAAACCAAAAACTATTTGAAGCACATAAATACTTCGGATTTTTCCTTCAATGGATATACCCATGCATGCCTAGAAAAATCATTGATGAAAGTCACGAAGTAAAGATAGTTCCCAAAAGAAGGTGTCTGCATAGGACCACATACATCACTATGTACAAGCTGCAATTTCTGAGTAGCCCAAATTGGACTATCTTTTGGAAAGGAAGAATGCTAAATTTTGCCCAAAATACAGCCTTCACATACATGTTTGCTGGGTGCCTCAAGTTTGGGCAGAGAGGACACCGTTTCAGATTTTTGCAGGAGTAGCAAACTAGCAAAATTTAGATGACCAAAACGTGCATGCCAAAGCTTTGCATCTGACATAGCCTGAGAATAATGTACTACACATGCCAAATCATTTAAAGATCTTTCATACTCTATGAGCTTATACAACCCACGACATAAAATGCCAGAAGCAATAATGATATTCCCATTTGGCAGATCATGAATTGTACATCTATCATCCATAAATTTCACAACCAAGCCAATCTTGGCTAATGCAGAAACTGATAACAGATTTTTCTTGATCACTGCCACAAACAAAACATCTGACAAAGTGAAAGAACTACCATCAGCAGTAGGCAAAATGATCTTACCAACTCCCATAACATGAGGTAATATGTTTGGTCGCCCCACTATCAAAGTACCAAACATCTGAGTCTATTGCAGACATGCACTGCTCATGAGAAGATGGGTCAAAACTGCAAAGAGTAGTAAACACCCATTCTTCTTCCTTCACAAGATTAGCAGTCTTTGTTTTCGGTGTAGAGGCCTCTGCAACCACCATTCTGGCCGCTTTCTTCTTTACCTCTTTAGCAGCCAATTTTGGACAGCTCTTGATGATATGATCATTTGCTTTATAGTATTTGCAAAACAATTTTTGCTTTTCTGATTTCTTCTCATCTTTGTCTTCCTTCTTCGAATGTGCAACATTTGCAGATTTCTTCTTACTAGTAGAAGAGCTCCATTTACCTTTGCCCACATCATATAAGCCCATAACGGGTAGTTGCTCCCATTCAACTTATCTTCAACAGCCAACATACAGAATACATCACTGCTTTCAGCCATGGGCGGTGACTAAAATACCTTGATGTAGAAAATTGACTATATCTCAAAAAGTTAAACAGAACCACCCAAACGAATTCTACTAAACCTGTAGTAGGCTTTGAGACGCTTATACTAGCAAACTGAAATTAGTATATACCTTTGGTAGAAAAAGACAAAATAGCCTACATAAGCACTGCGATAGTGCGTTCAGAGGCCGAAATGAGCTCAGATCGTGATTTTGGCACCAGACAGCAAAGCTGTTTTGATCTCCGAAACACCGTGAGTATGCTTACCAAATTTTATGCGATTTTGAGACTGCAACTGAAGAGGTGTAGACAACGCCCTAGATGAAGTGGCAACCTGCTCTGATACCAATGGTTGGAGTTATACGTCTACAAAAGCACGCGAACAACGCAAGGAAGAAGAAGAAGCTTGGAGCATAACACACAATACTGAATGTATTACCACTAGAATGTACAAAGATAAGTAGCCCATTATTGCAATAAGCATATATACAAGCTGAGGGAAAAAAACCTCCTAAAGAGGGAAAAAAGTGCCCCGGCGGTCCTAGAGTGTTCACACACATCACTACCTAAATATATCAACATCAAGAATAAAGAATATGTTTTGATTTCCTTCTAGAGAAAGCGTAAGGAAATGGCATGGTCATAATGGATCCATATATGGTGTATATAATATTCTAGTTAATTAAAATACATGGAAACACATAGAAGAAAAATGGGCTCAATTTAAAACTGAATCAACAAATTCACACCTTGGATTAGAAATGGTAAGAGTCAATCTATTTTGTTCTTAAGAGATCTTTGTGTAGTTGGCCTATATGCCTTGTGAATTAGAACATTCCGCCATGGTTAGCTATCAAAAAATGCCTCATGATGTTATCATTAATTGTGCCTCCTAAATATAAAGTGAAAAATATGGATGTACAGCTAACACATTTAATTCAAGAGATCATTCAATTTTGGAATGGTATTGATATCCAAGTTGTGTCATAAACATTTAAAAAGGGTGATACTAATATACAAGGTATTTTGATATGGCCATGCATGATTGGCCTGAAAAAATCCTGAGTGTTTAGGCCTAAGGGTTTGAGGATATTATGCATGTCCAATGTGTAGTCCATCTTTAGATGCATGTTGGTTTAGATCACTTAACAAGATGATTTATGAAGGACTAACTTGATATATTCTATACTAACATTCTTTATGTGAAGGCATATGGAAAATAGTTATATGCATGTACATGATTGACATACACTATGGGAGATCCATGGAGGTGAACAACTTGCTCCAAGAATGAGATACTATATATTTTTCATGCACGCCCATATGGGAATGATGTTCTTATCAGCCATTTGATTGATCCAATGGTGGTATTCAAGAATATAGGAAACTTGAATGGAGGACTAATCTATCTATAAGAGATTTGAACTCACAACCTCTCAGTTAGGAGTACGAAGGGATAACCAATTGACCCAAAAGCCATGTTTGAGGATTACTTCCTAAACCTCCCTCTTAGGGTGTAGTTCAACCATCTCATGTCTATCAAGGGTGTGGTTCAACCATCTCCTATCTATCACTTTATTACATTCTTCTCCCCTTGGTTGATCATTGTCCTCAATGATCTGCTTTTGTATCCCTCTAGCCTCCATGATAATCTCTTGAATCCCTAGGTACCCTTGAATTGATGTCCTCAACCTCGCATACTTTATTGAAACTTGTTCGCAACCTTGGTGTCTTGAACCCTGTTCTCAACCTTAGTATTATGAACCTCATTCTCACCCATGCTTGGTATCTTGAATCCTCAATCAAGTGCCATAAAAGATGTCCCAAGGGCTCTCCACTTCCGATTTATCTAAGTATATTTGGAAAGCTTGTTGTGAAAGCTTTCCAATGGTACCTTACAATCCTCAATGTGGCCAACAAACTGGTAGAATTCTCAAAGAATCACCTCCCTTTTTAGTATCCTTTCACATGATAGAGTGCCCAAAAACATTTTTTAGAGGCCATTGGGTGCCCATGACATGTGTGGAATCCATCCACCTTGTCCAAGCCTACTTCCTAGGCTCTCATACCAATGTTATATCTAGAGGGGATTTGAACACACAACCTCTTAGCTAGGAGTTGATGGGCTAACCAATTGCCTAAAAAGCCATGGTTGAGGATTACTTTCTAATCCTCCTTCTTTATTACCTCGCAGCGTAGTTTTTTCTCTTCACGCGAGCCTGCCCCTATAGGGAATACTATTACATGTGCCAACAATTCCTCCTATCCTGTTATGGGAGTTGGTAAGATCATTTTGACTACTACTGATGGTAGTTCTTTCACTTTTCAAATGCTTTGTTTGTGCCAGGGATCAAGAAAAATATGTTATCAGTTTTTGCATTAGCCAAGATTGGCTTGGTTGTGAAATTTGTTGATGACAGATGTAGAGTTCATGATCTATCAAATGGCGATGTCATTATTGCTTTTGGAATTTTATGTCGTGGGCTATATAAGCTCATAGGCTATGAAAGATCTGTAAATGATTTGGCATGTGTCGTACATGATTCTCAGGCTATGTTAGATGCAAAGCTTTGGCATGCACACTTTGGGCATCTCAATTTTGCTAGTTTGCTATGCCCGCATAAATCTAAAATGGTGTCCTCTTTCCCAAACTTGAGGCATCCGGTAAACATGTATGTGAAGGCTGTATTTTGGCCAAAATGCAGCATTCTTCCTTTCCATAAGATGGTTCAGTTCAGGCTACTCAGAAATTGCAGCTTGTACATAGTGATGTTTGTGGTCCTATGTAGATACCTTCTTTTGGGAACTATCTATACTTCGTGACTTTCATCGATGATTTTTCTAGGCCTGCATGGGTATATCCATTGAAGGAAAAATCTGAAGTGTTTATGTGCTTCAAACAGTTTCTGGTTTTGGCTTAAAATCTATCAACATGTAAAATGGGCACCCTTCGTTCTGATCGAGGGGGGCTATATATGTCTTTTGACTTTAATGCATTTCTGGCTAAATGTGGGATAAAACATCACTGTACAGTGCCATATACACCTCAATAGAATGGAGTTTCTGAACAAAAGAACAGCTCACTCATGGAGATGGCGAGGTGTATGGTCAAGAGACTAGCTTTACCACATAGTTTCTGGCTTGAGGCTCTTATGTGTGCACCATATGTACTAAACAGGTGTCCCACTAAAACGCTGCAGTCTATCACTCCATATGAGGCTTGGCATGGTTGCAAGCCATCTGTTGCTCATCTGCATGTTTTTGGTTGTCTGGCATATGCATTAGCGCCTGAACAACATCGTAAAAAATTGGATTATAAAGCAGTAAAATGTATTTTTCTTGGGTACAATTCTAGAAGTAAAGACTATCATCTGTATCATCCACAGACTAAATGGATTCTCATTAGCCATGATGTTGTTTTTGTGGAAGATGCTATTTAGCCATTGCTTTCATGTACTAAGGAGACATCTGTTAGCTCCAAAGACATGTATGATACTTTGCTTCCTCTTTTTATAGGTGGACAATCTAGTGGTAGTCTTAATGAGGCAACTTCTTAGCCTTTACAAGTTTCATGTGATGATGCAGATTTAGATGATGCACTTGTTGATGAGAGAGCTTACATTGAGCAGGCAAAAACTATGCCAAAATGGCTGGTGCAGACCTTGCATGATAGCAAATAAGATGCACCTCTATCATATCGTACTTGATTAGGATCTCATAGTGCTTCTTTTGCATTAGATTGGTATCATGTGGCTGCCTGTAGTCTCTGTGATGAGACCGAACCTGTTTTGATTGATGAAACACAAAATTTTGAACGTTGGATGGCTGCAATGCAATCTGAATATGATGATATCATGAAAAATGGTACCTGGTCTTTATGTGACTTGCCTCCTAGCAAGAAGGCCATTGGCACTAAGTGGGTATACAAGCTGAAGCATAAACATGATGGAACAGTTGACATGTATAAAGTTAGGCTTGTTGCAAAGGGTTATTTGTAGGAAAGAGGCATTGATTTTCATGAAAGCTTTGCTCCTACTTGCTGAATGACTACTGTTCGTAGCATCTGTGTACTTGCAGTCCATCATGTTTGGAATGTACATGAGTTGGACATTAAAATAGGATTTCTAAATGGTGACTTGCATGAAGAAGTGTATGTTTTTCAGCCCCGTGGCTTTGTGCAGAAAGGGCATGAAAACTAGGTGTGCATGTTAAAGAAGGCATTATATGGTTTAAAGCAAGCACCACATGCTTGGTATGAAAGGATACATGCCTATCTGATTGCACATGGTTTTGAAAACAATCCAAATGAAAACACCTTATATGTTGAGCATGCTAATGATGTGCTTCTAATCATTGTAGTATATGTTGATGACATGCTGCTCACTGGTCCTCATGACATGCATATTGCTGATTTTAAAGTAATCATTGTAGTATATGTTGATGACATGCTGCTCACTGGTCCTCATGACATGCTGCTCACTGGTCCTCATGACATGCATATTGCTGATTTTAAAGCTGATTTGCATGCCTCATTTGAGATGTCTATTCTCCCATCCAATGTTACAATGCAATGGTTCATGTATGGACTTCTTCCATAATTCTCACAAGATATAATTTTGCTAGAGTTTTTCTTCTACGCTAACCTATGGTTGTACAGAGGAGCCGAACAATGGGAAAAAATTTTCTTTGAGGATGATACAATCATTTCTGACATGTTTAGTGAGGAAAAGAGTGAAATGAATAAGTGGTGAGACATCGTTGATGTAGTTGATCATATTATCACATAGCACACCTTGCTAGAATGTCAATATGACAAAGGATATGGCCTCTTTATGGTCTGAGCACTAAGGGAAGCAACATGCTTAGAAAAAGATGCTTTCTGGATATTAGCTCCATCCTTCTATCCCATTCCCTTTGAACAAGACATAAACAATTACTAGTTGTCTTATGTAATGAAATATAGGGGATTTGAACTCAAAACCTCCTAGTTAGGAGTGTGATATGCTAATCACTTGGCCCAAAAGCCACGATTCAGGGATAACTCCTAATCCTCCCTCTAAGGGTGTAGTTCAACCATCTCCTATCTATTAGGGGTGTGATTCAACCATCTCCTACCTATCACTTTATTACATTATTCCCCTATTGGTTGATCATTGTCTTCAATGATCTGCCCTTGTATCCCTCTAGCTTTGGTGATCAGTTCTTGAACTCCCTATGTACCCTTGAATTGATGTCCTCAACCTCGCATAGTTTCTTGAACCTTGTTCACAACCTTGGTGTCTTGAACCCTATTCTCAACCTTAGTATCTTGAGTCTCATTTTCACCCATGTTCTATATCTCGAACCCTCAATCAAGTGCCACCCAAGGTGTCTCAAGGATTCAGATTTCCAAACTAGCCTACTGAATTTGGAAAGTTCTTTCCAAGAGATTTCCAATGGTTTCTTACATGCCTCAAACCAACCTATGAATTGAGATATTTGCTCTAATATTTGTTGGGTAGAATTCTCAAAGCACTGACTCCCCCTTAGTATCCTTTCACATGATAGAGTGCCCAAGCGCCTTTTTTAGAGGCCATTGGGTCAATCCTCCTTGCCAAGCCTACTTCATAGGCTCTCATACCAATGTAATGAACTATAGGGGATTTGAACTCACAACCTCCTAGTTAGGAGTGTGACAAGCTAACCACTTGCCCCAAAAGCCATGGTTGAGGATTGCTTTTTAATCCTCCCTCTTAAGGTGTAGTTCAACCATCTCGTATCTATCAAGGGTTTGTTTCAATCATCTGATGGTGTTAATCTCCAAAATAACAAGCTATCCTTGATTTTATAACACCTCTATATCAAGAATAACTCAAAAACTTGATCAATTTTGGAAGACCAATACCAAATCATCAAAATTTGCATTAAAGGTGAAGAGAGTTACTACACAGAAAAGTCTGTTCCACATAACTTACTCATTGACTGATCAAATGTGTAAAGTTTCTAACGAAGCTTTGTACATGGTGTTGTCTAAAGGTTTTGCACCTTCTCCAAGTTAAAACATCTCAAAAGATTCAGTAGATCTTGAGAAATGATCCAAACAATCTACCTATGTCTAAAACTATACTCCTGTATAGTCGATTTTGACACCTCCAACTTCTAATGCATGGTTCTCCCAATCTAGATGCTATTTATTCAAATTCTTTTAGCCAAAGATTTCTTACCTTTCAACTTAGATTTTTACTCCTCATTTGTGTAAAACTTTACACTATGCACTGAGATCTGACCAATTCTTTGACCATCGAGAAGCATGTTTGAAGACATCATCACTTCTTCACATACAAATGTTCCTACTTGCAATTCTCTCAGCATGTTTAGAATTAGGATCTAAAATTTTAACCATAGATGCATTAACTATGGAATTAGACATCTACAAAAGGATTCCCAAAACGATCAAACACAGAAGGAGAACTCAACAAAATATCGGGTGCAACTTTTCTTCTATTAAGAAAACTTTTACATTAGTTGATGAGAGATATCTACTTCACTTGTAAAGTTTCTAATGACTCTTAAAACTTCTAATTCATCATCGCTCATAGATGCCCCAAATTTCTACTTGTATATATAGGCATATATGTACAAGCTCATGATCATAACGAAAGTATAAGTGAACTAATTACAAGTTTAATGTACACATATATACAAGTCTTCATTTTCTGAATATGCACAATCTTCAAGCTCCATTTGTTGGTATTTTCTTTATCTTTTGACTTCAATCCTTTTTCCAAGACATCAATTGATGGTTTTCATGCACCAAAAGCTCCCCCTCAATCATCAATTGAGGTTTTCTCCATCTTCTTTATACATGCCATGGCTTTAAATCTTTGTAGCTTTGGTCCATCCAAACTTTTAGTTAGCATGTCTGCAATATGATCTTTTGTTGAAGTATGTATGAATTCAATCTCCTTATCAATCACCTTTTCTCTCAAGAAGTGATACTGAATTTCAATATGTTTAGTCTTGGCATGAAAAACAGGGTTAGCAGCTAGATACAATGAACTCATATTATCTCCATGAATAATGGGTATACTCTGAATGATATCAAAACTCTTCATGAGAGTTTTCAACCATATGACCTCCTTGCAGCTTCAACCATTCCTTTATACTCTACTTCTGTAGATGACAAAGCAACTGTATGTTGCTTCTTAAAACACCAAGAGATTAGCTTATCTCCCACATAACAGAGATACCCATAGATTGATCTCCTATCATCAAGATTACCTGCCCAATCTGTATCACTATATATTTTGATGTTTGTATCTGATGTAAATCCATAATACAAACCTTCCTTGAGTGTACCCTTAATGTATCTCAACACTCTTTGTGTTGCAATCCAATGTTCCTTCCTAGGACAATGCATGAATTGAGACAACACTCCAACTGTATATGACAAATCAGGCCTAGTTAAAGTAGCATAGATCAAACTACCAACCAGAATTTGATATAGCTTCATGTCCTTGAATTCTTCTCCTCCATTTTTGCTCAATTTGTGATTCACCTCCATTGGAGTAGGTGCTACCCTTCAATCTTCCATTTTAAACTTGATTAACAAGTTCTTCAAATAGCTTTCTTGAGATACATATACCCATGTTGAGTATATGAAATCTCCATGCCCAAGAAATATGACAAATCTCCCAAATCACTGATTTTGGATTCTTTCTCCATTTGCTTCTTAAGACCTTGTATGCCCTTCTCATTTGTACCTCTAAGAATGATGTCATCAACATATATACACATGTAAATGAACCCATCACCACTTGCTTTAACAAGCAAGCTACTATCTGCTTTAGACACTTGGAAACCAAGCTCCTTCAAGAACTTCACAAGTCCATAATTCCATGCCGTTGGGGCTTGCTTCAAACCATACAAAGATCTCTTGAGCTTACGTACATACTTTGGATACCTTTTATCTTTGAACCCTTCTGGTTGCTCCATGAAAACATCATATGAAATGTAACCATTAAGAAAAGCATTCTTCACATCTAATTGACATAGTTTCCAATCTTTACAAGCAGCAATGGCTATGAGTGTCCTTATGGTTGTCATCTTTTCCACAAGACTATAGGTCTCATCATAATCTATGCCATATGTCTGAGCATACCCTTTCACAACAAGTCTAGCTTTATACCTAGACACACTTCTATCTGCATACATCTTTGTCTTGTAGACCCATTTGCATCCAATGATCTTTTGACTATTTGGTTTGGGAACCAAATCCGATGTTTCATTCTCCATTAAAGCATCATACTCTTCCTGCATAGATTTCTCCCAATTTTTCTTACATTTTGCCTCTTCATATGTAGAAGGGTCTTCCTCTGCTTTCACCATTAAGCATAATCTTTAGTAATAAAAAAATAAGTGTCATAGCTATACATTGTACTTTGCCATTTATGCCTTGATGACCTTCTGAGTTCTCCACTCTTTGAAGTTTTTGGTTCATCACATTCTGGATCAAACCTTGGCATCTCTTCAACTTCAACTTGTGCTTCATTGTTCTCTTCTTCATCAAATATTTGAACCTTTGATTTAACTTTCTTCTGATTCAAAGTTTCTTCATCACCTGCATGAATATTAATTGTTCCTGCATACTAAGTACCTTGCTCATCAAATGTAACATCTTTTGACACAAGGAATTGTTTTGTGGATGGACTCCACAACCTATAACCCATCTGGTTATCATCATAACCAATGAACACATACTTTTCAGCTTAAGGTTCCAATTTATGCCTCAATTGTGATGGCACATATGAAACATCCAAACACTTTGCAATGATCTAAAGTAGGTCTCTTACCCCACTAAGCTTCATACGGTGTCATACCCTGCAAAGCTTTACATGATAACCTATCAACCAAGTATGTAGCTATATTTACAGCCTCATCACATAGATAATTCGGACAATTTTTCTCCTTCATTATTGATCTTGCAAACTCAACAAGAGTTCTATTTCTCCTCTCTGCTACACCATTTTTTTGAGGAGAGTAACTGCAAGTAACTTCCATTTCTATACCTGCATTCCACAAGTAATCATTGAATTCATTAGAGAAATACTCTCCCCCTCCATCTGACCTTAGTCTCTTCAATTTTCGCCCTGTGATTATCTCTACATACACATGATAATGTTTAAATGTATTTCCATCATTAGTGAACCTTACTTCATAATCTATCTCAACAATTTGACCTACACTTATCAGATTCTTTGGAATTGTAGGAACATACAAAACCTTACTTAGAAGAGTGCTCCCATCCTTAGCCTTCACTGATCCAATTGACTTCACCTTATGCTTTGTATTATCACTTGCTTGAACCGCATGATTACTTAATTTATTCTCCAAATCAATCATCAAAGCTATATTACCACTTAGGTGATTGCTACACCCTGAGTCAATGTAGAAGACTCTTTGATCTTCAATTTGTCTTTCACAAGTTGCATTCATAATCAAGGTTGAATCCTCCTTTTGATATGAAGCATAATTATAGTAGGTATTGTTATAGGATTTTGTTGGAAACCTCTACCTGCATTTCTTCCAAAGTAACCTCTACTACCTCTACCTCTGAAGTTACCTTTTTTATTTCTATTACCTCTTCCTCTTAAGTTAAAGTTCTGATTATATCCACCATTATCCTGATTATTATGCCAACTATCATGAGCTAAATGATTATTCTTACCACAAATCCAACAAGCTTTGGCTCCATCTTTATTACTCCTGCCTCCACCTCTTCCTTTCCTACCACCTCTTCCTTTTAGGAAGTTAGCTTGGTTAGTTGTACCTTCTTCTTTATTCAATTGTTGCTTGCCTTTGTTAAAGTTCTTCTTTTCCTTTGAATACATTGCTTGACATGTACTTTTATCAACATCACCTTTGACATCCTGCTCAAAGGTTAGCGTATGTCCTAGCAATTGATTCAAATCAAGAGTAAAATGATCTAGTGACAATTCAGTGTATAAAATGAATGGCTTCCATTTCTCATCTCCTCTCAAACCTGTAAGGATTTGCCTTACCAATTTATCCTCTTCAATGTCTTCATCAATTGCTCCTAATGCATCTACAATGTCCTTCATCCTTGCTACATAATCAGAAATGGATTGAGAAGCCTTCTTCTTGAATGTGGTAAACTCTGCCCACAAAGATGCCTTTCTTGACTTTCTAGTGTTTTGGAAATGCTCTTCCAAAGCATTTCATATATCACTTGCACTTTCAAGTCCTCTTATATTAGGTTGAAAGTATTCATTGACTCCCATGCAGATTATGCTTCTTGCTTGAACATCCTTCTGCATCTATGTCTTCAAATTTGAGAGTTCATCTCTAGTTGGAACACTAGGATCTCTAAATTCTAGTTTTTCTTCTTCACCTGTGATATAACCTATCAAGTCTCATAATGATCTTCCATCCTCATTGCCAAGATAGATAGTTTTCTCTATCCAATTTCTCTATCTGAAGCATCCTTTCTTCACCTGTGTATTAAGTTGTTCAAGCTTTATGAGAAATAAGTGTACCTTAACTTTGAATGAAGTTTCTTTTGATCTTCTTGATAGCTTCAGGCCTCCTTCTCTAGATTTCACTTCAAAATTTCACCTTTTGAACATTCAAAGGTTCATTTTCATATAGTTGCAACAGTTGGGGTCCTCCTTTCTTCAATTTTGATTATTCCTGCTTTGATACCATTGATGGAGAGTGTTAATCTCCAAAAGAACAAGCTATCCTTGATGTTAGAACACCTCTATATCAAGAATAACTCAAAACCTTGATCAATTTTGGAATACCAATACCAAACCATCAAAATTTTCATTAATTGTGAAGAGAGTTACTACACAAAAAAGCCTGTTGCACATAACTCACTCATTGATTGATCAAATGTGTAAGGTTTCTGATGAAACTTTGTACAAGGTATCACCTAAAGGTTGTGCACATTTTCCAAGTTAAAACATCTCAAAAGATTAAGTATATCTTGAGAAATGATCCAAACAATCTACCTATGTCTGAAATTGTGCTCTTGTATAGTTGATTTTGACACCTGCAACTTCTAATGCATGGTTCTCCCAAACTAGATCCCATTTATTCAAATGATTTTAGCCAAAGATGGCTTACCTTTCAAAGAGATTTTGACTCCTCATTTGTACTTGACAGGTGTCCCACTAAAGCATTGCAGTCTATCACTCCATATGAGGCTTGGCATGATCACAAGCCATTTGTTGTTCATCTGCGTGTTTTTGGTTGTTTGGCATATGCATTAGTGCCTGAACAACATCGTAGAAAATTGGATGATAAAGCAGTAAAATGTATTTCTGTTGGGTACAATTATGAAAGTAAAGG
Source organism: Ceratopteris richardii (assembly GCA_020310875.1). Lineage (NCBI taxonomy): Eukaryota > Viridiplantae > Streptophyta > Polypodiopsida > Polypodiales > Pteridaceae > Ceratopteris > Ceratopteris richardii. The sequence goes on from CM035407.1 coordinate 159,389,240, forward strand.
CTATCGTCTGTATCATCCATAGACTAGTGGTGGCAGATTCTATTCAGCCATTGCTTTCATCTACTAAGGAGACATCTGTTAGCTCCAAAGACATGTATGATACTTTGCTGCCTCTTTTTTAACATGTGGACGATTTATGTGCTCATTCCCAAGAAAGAAGATACCATATCCCTGACCTCAGACAGATTTTCAATAAGTGTAGAGAATATCGAGTGTGTCTGAACCTAGAGAAGTGTGTTTTTATGGTTCGACAAGGTAAGATCTTAGGTCATATTGTTTCTAAGCATGGAATATCAACAGATGAGGACAAAGTAAGAGCCATCGCAGAGCTTCCAAGACCAAGGAATGTTAAAGAGGTACAAGTCTATTAGCTTGTTGTGTCGAGGATGATGAACATAGTAGTTGGCTGCAGCAAGCTCATGAAGGATTGCTAGGAAATCACTATTCTAAACAACGAACATTGCAGAATCTGAAGCGTTTAGGAGTGTATTGGCCTAGCATGGACAAAGCAATACATGAGTGAATTAAGAATTGTCCAGTGTGCCAAGAGAGGCCCCCAGTGGAGCATGCCACCCTTTATCAAGTGATGTTAATTCCAGATTGGAGTGCTCCATTGGTAGAATTCATGCGATTGGGAACATTACCCAAAGAGGCTAATCTAGCAAGAAGACAAAGAATGGAGCAAGAGGCTCAAGAGTATGCCTTAGTAGGAGACAACCTATACCAAAGAGGCAAAGATGGTTACTTAAGACTATGCATTCATGAATCAGACTATTTGAAAGTCCTAGAAACTGCACACAGTGGTGTTGCAAGTGGACACTTTGGTCCTGATCGAGTAATCAAGACCATTCTATTCTCAAGACTTTGGTGGCCCACTCTTCATATGGAAGCACATACCTATGTGAAGAAATCTGACACATGCCAACGTGCACAATATCCGATTAGAAAAGACGAGATTCCTTTGAGGCCAATGATGGGAGGACGTGCATTCTCGAAGTGGGGTATAGACTTTGTTGGTCCCATTAACCCCCCAGCAAGAAACTCCCATGCGGAGTACATTATTGTAGCCATAGATTACCTGACAAAGTGGGTCAAAGTAAAAGCCACAACAAAGAACGATGCTCAGACAATGGCTAAGTTCTTATTCGAGAATGTGTTCACTAGATATGGACTACCAATAGAGTTAGTGACCGATAGAGGCACATACTTCTTGAATGAAGTCATTGAAAATCTTCTCCAAAAATTCTTGGTGATACATAAGAAGTATGCCCCCTATCATCCACAAGTTAACGGACAAGCCGAGAGCACGAATAAGATCCTATGTAATGTATTGACAAAACTGGTCAATAATAAACGCTCTGATTGGGACAAACAACTTCATCATGATATTTTTCAATGGTATCCAAAGAAGAAGGAAAGGACACTACCTCTCAAGCACTACTTGGCACAACCATTACAACAAGGGTCTGTCAGGGATGACAGACTTGAGAGGGGGGGAGTGTTGAAGCTCAAGGTCAAGGGAAAGCATAATAAGTGCAACAGAGAAATGGATACACAAGAAGAAGGAGCACATAGGGAGCTCCAAGAAGTGTATTTCAAATTTTCAAAAGAAATCCCTATAAAATAGTGATTTTCATCACTAAAAACCAATGTAAATACCATTTTCCATTTTTGTAACTCCATTTTGTTCGCGCTGAGGAGTGCTCGAGCTTGAGGAGTATTAGAAGTATCATCCTACCAATTTTCATACTTTTGAGACTTCGTTTGAGCCCTCAAATAAGCCCTGGAACCTAATTTTTAACTAGGCCAGACACTAAATCTGGATAGGGCCAAAACTAGTCAAAAAACTATAAAAAGAGCTAGAGAGCTCATTTTTGAGGTTAGCTAGTTAGAGAATAGAGCTTTTCTAAGAGAACTCATTTTGCAATCGAAGCTTTCCATTGTTCCTCTCTTTGATCTTACCTTGTGCGCGTGTATGTGTGTGCATGTTTGTGTGCTTTCACTCATGCACTTGTGCCTTCACTTGCTCGTGGTCTTCATACCAGTCCTCACGCCTCCGTAGATTGACAAGTAAAGGAGGTGGTGCTTACACTTGAGCTATAGAGTGGCAATAGGTTTACAGTCTTCAAGGCCAAAACGCTAGAATAATGTGTAAATATATTTCGTTTGACACAAAGCCATTCCACCATCAACGTGCATAAACTGAATGCCCAAATAATGATGTAAATGCCCCAAATCAGACATCTCAAATGAGGCATGTAAATTAGCCTTAAAATCAGTAATATGCTTCTCAATAGGACCAGTGAGCAGCATGTCATCAACATAGACAACAATGATCAAAAGCACACCATTAGCACGCTTAACATATAAGGTGATTTCAGTTGGACTGTTCACAAAACCATGTGCAATCAAATAGGCATGTATCTTCTCATACAAAGCACGTGGTGCTTGCTTTAAACCATATAATGCCTTCTTTAACTTGCACACCTGGTTTTCATGCCGTTTTTGCACAAAGCCACGGGGCTGAAAAACATACACTTCTTCATGCAAGTCACCATTCAGAAATGTTGTTTTAATGTCCAGCTGATGTACATCCCAACCATGATGGGCTGCAAGTGCAAAGATGCTCCGAACAATGGTCATACGACATGTAGGTGCAAAGGTCTCATCAACATCAATGCCTCTTTTTTATGCATAACCCTTTGCAACAAGCCTAGCCTTATACCTCTCAATTGTTCCATCAGGCTTACGCTTCAGCTTGTAAATCCACTTAGTGCCAATGGACTTCTTTCCAGGATGCAAGTCACACAAAGACCAAGTACCATTCTTCATTATAGCATCATATTCAGATTGCATAGCAGCCATCCAATTTTTTAAAGTTTCTGCTTCATCAAACGAAACAGGCGCATTCTCATCACAGAGACTAGATGCAGCCATAGCATAGCAATCTGATGCAAAAGAGGCACTATGAGAGCTTGATCGAGTACGATATGATAGAGGTGCATCTAACTTGCTGTCACGCAAAGTCTGTGTTGGGATAATGTTGGCGAAAAACTTCGGCTTTTAACGCCTACTGTTGCGGAAATACTTTCGCCCTGACGATGGGTTTCGCGACAAGGCTTGAACTCTGTCAGGCCTGCGGAAAATGTCGCGTCACCGTAATAGGATGCTAAACTAGAGTGATTCAGAACACCTCTGTAATCAACAGTAGCTCAGCCTACTTAACGTTGCCTTAACTGCGTTATTCTGCGACTCAGGTTCCACCGGAACTTTACCAGACTGTTACTGGACTGACACCGTAGTTGTGCCGGAACTTCACCGAAATAAACTTAGTTCTGTTCGTAATTGCTTCAGATGAACTTATGTGAAGTAAGGAAGTAGTGTGTGAGCTTCCTTCACCGAATGAACTTCCTTCTGGAAACTTCACAGTTCTAAACTGCTACTTTCCGGTTAACTTTTGTACTGTGTGTACATCTTCATTCCACCGGAAACTGTGATCAGCTTAAAGTAGAGATGTCTAGCTACAAGATGAGCTATCTCTCACACAAAGCTTCAAACTCTGCTACGAGTTATACTTCGTTGATTTACCGAAAAAACTTGTTTTCTGAGAAACTGTAACTGACCAGAAATTACTGAAACATGTTTACTGAGTAAACTGTTACACGCCGAAACATGCGTTTACAGAGAAGGTACTGAAGCACGTTTAGTAACGAGTCGTGATAGTAGACGAGAAATGGAACTTCCTACCGTAACACGAAATAACTTCAGATTCTTCACAAGTAAAGATTGCACGCAGACATCCACATGAACATGTGTTTTCGATTAGAGAAGATGTGTACAAGTAAGCTTGGCCTCTTCTTGCTCAAGTCACAGAAACTCTCCTACAGTGAGTAGTTTCTTATTACCATCTCTCTTCAGATGAAAAGGCCCGACACTTCAGGCTTGTGTTATTCATCTGTACATACGCGATCTATGGCGTCTTCTGAGAACTTCTAACTCTCTTCACTCATACGCGATCTATGGCGTCTTCTCTCAGTCTCTCGTTCTCCTCTGTGTATCAGTGTCTCTCGCATACATGCATGTACTCCCACACTCTGTTCTTCAAATCCTGCTGTATATATATACACTTTCTTTGCCGCTCCTTTGCTCTGTCATTCTTCAATTTGCGTTATGCGCGCCTTACGCGTCTGCCGCGGTTAATTGCTCTGTTGTGCGGACACCGCGCACTAACTTCGCATACTGTACACCTGTGCACTGATTTTCCGGAGGATTCTATTTTCTCTTTGTTTGTTGCGTCAAATTCGTGAGTGTTTCCTTAACAGCTCCCCCTCAATCACTAATTTGACATCTTCCGGTCTTTCATATATCTTTCTTTCTTTTATACCTGCCATCTCTTTGAATCTGTTTGTCTTTGTTCCATCCAAGCTCTTTGTCAGAATATCTGCAATCTGATCTTTCGTAGGAGTGTAGACTATTTCTATCTCTTTCTCCATTACTTTTTCCCTTAGGAAATGGTATTGAATCTCTATGTGTTTTGTTCTTGCATGAAACACAGGATTCGCTGCAAGATACAGCGAGCTCATATTATCTCCATGTATGATCGGTATACTTTGATCTATACCCATGCTTTTAAGTAAAGTCTGCATCCATATTACTTCTTTTGCTGCTTCTACCAGTCCTTTGTATTCTGCTTCTGTTGATGATAGAGCTACTGTGTGTTGCTTCTTCGAACACCAGCTTACCAGCTTATCTCCTAGGTATATCATATACCCATGCGTTGATCTTCGGTCATCTTGACTTCCTGCCCAATCTGAGTCACTGTATGCTCTGAGCTTTATATCTGACGTAAAAGGATAATATAATCCTTCATTTATAGTTCTTTTGATATATCTGAGAACTCTTTGTCCTGCAACCCAATGTTGCTCTGTCGGACAATGCATAAACTGTGAGAGAACTCCCACCGGAAAACTAAGATCCGGTCTTGTCAGCGTAGCATATATTAAGCTTCCTACTAACGATTGATACTTCTTCATATCTTTAAACTCTGTACCACTATATTTACTGAGTTTATGGTTTACTTCAAGCGGTGTTGAAGCTTCTCTGCAATTCTCCATTTTGAACTTCTTCAGTAAGTTCAGGAGATACCTTTCTTGTGTGACATATACACCATGATCTGTATATGTGATTTCCATTCCTAGAAAGTATGATAACTTTCCTAGGTCACTGATCTTGAATTCCTTTTCTAGCAGTTTCTTTACCTCTGTGATTCCTGCATCTGAGGTACCTGTAATTATTATGTCATCTACATAGATACAAATGTAGATCATTCCTTCTTCTGTTCTTTTGATGAGTAGACTTGCATCTGCCTTCGAACTTTGGTATCCAAGTTCGTTTAGATACTTCACGAGTCTGTAGTTCCAAGCTCTTGGAGCTTGCTTCAGTCCATAAAGTGCTTTTCTTAACCTGCAAACAAAGTTTGGGTATCTGGAACTTATAAACCCTTCCGGTTGTTCCATATAGACTTCATCTGATATATATCCATTCAGGAATGCATTCTTTATATCTAACTGACTTAGCTTCCATCCTTTTGAAGCTGCTATAGCAATCACTGTTCTTATGGTTGACATCTTTGCCACTGGACTGAACGTCTCGTCATAGTCTATGCCATGTGTCTGAGCATAGCCCTTGATAACCAGTCTCGCTTTATGTCTGGCTATCCTTCCATCTGCAAGTTTCTTAACTTTGAACACCCATTTATTTCCAATTACTTTCTTACCGTTCGGTTTAGGAACAAGCTCCCATGTCTTGTTCTCTTCCAGTGCGGTGAATTCTTCTTTCATTGCTTCTTGCCATTGCTTCTTGCCTTTGGCTTCGTCATAGCTCTGAGGTTCTTCCTCTTCTTTAACCATATATGCATAATCTCGTTGAGTCATATATGATGTATCATACGAGTATCTTTCCGGTTGTCTTCTTACTCTGTTTGACCTTCTTGGTTCATATTCTTCGTGTGTGTCTGAGTACCCGTCTTCATCTTCGCTCCTTATACCTGTTCCGGTCCTGGACGTACTTGCCTCTTCATCTTTGTTTACCTGAACAATTGATTTTCCTTTCTCTCTTCTTTTTATCTCTTCTTCAAATTCTTCAGCTGTATGACTCTGATCTGCATACCAGCTTTTCTGTTCATCAAATGTTACATCCCTGGAAACAGTAAAATGTTTGGTTAGAGGACTCCATAACCTGTAACCCATCTGTTTCTCATCATATCCGACGAATACATATTTTTCTGCTTTTGGTTCAAGCTTATGTCTCAGTTGAGATGGTACATAAGCATACGCTACTGATCCAAACACTTTGCAGTGATCAAGTGTTGGCTTCTTTCCCCACCAGGCTTCATAAGGGGTCATTCCTTCTAACGCTGTACATGGTAACCTGTTTACCAAGTATGTAGCTGTATTTACAGCTTCAGCCCAAAGATAATCCGGGCAATTCTTTTCTTTTAGCATAGCCCGTGCAAACTCGACTAGAATTCGGTTTCTCCTTTCTGCTACACCATTCTGTTGTGGTGTATACCTGCAGGTTATTTCTCTCTTAATACCTGCATTCCAAAGATAGTCATTGAATTCTTGGGAGAAGTATTCTCCCCCTCCATCAGACCTTAGTCTTTTCAGCTTTCGTCCGGTGAGTCTTTCAGCATATGCATGAAAATGTCTGAAAGCTCCGAATACTTCTGATTTCTCTTTCAGAACATAAAGAGTTATCCACCTTGTGGCATCATCAATGAATAAAACATAGTACCTTGATCCGCTGATTGATCCTTCTTTCGTTGGTCCCCATACGTCTGTATGTATAAGTTCTAGCACACCGTCATGTTTGAATCCTTTCTTCTGGAAAGGTAACCTGTGGGCTTTTCCCATTTGACAGGCTTCGCATTTGTGAATCATATGTTGGTTCTGTACGTTCGGTAATCCTAGTACAGACTGATTCGCTATCATAGCTTTGATTCCTTTTTCGTGAAAGTGACCTAATCTCTTGTGCCAGAGATCAAGTTCTGTAATTACCTTCTCATCATGCGTGAGCAGCGCTTGCCCAATGTTCCCTTGTACTCTTAAAGTAAAGAGTCTGCCTTCTTTCTTACCAGAGACGATCTGATAATATCCGTTCTTGGGATCTTCTACAAATACTCCTTTGTTTGTAAATCTGACCTGAAAACCTTTTTCGACTATCTGTCCCACACTGATCAGATTTTTCGGTATTGTTGGAACATACAAAACATTGGTTAGCAAATCTGCTCCACTCTTGCATTTCACTTTTCCGATTGATTGTACTTTGTGTCTTGTATTGTCACCTGTTTGAACAGTGTGACTCGCACTTCCTTTTTCCAATTCTGACATCAGTTCTATGTTTCCTGACAAGTGATTAGAACATCCAGAGTCAATGTAAAATACCTTTAGATCTTCGTTATCAGATGTGCTGATTGAGTTCATCATCAATGATGTATGACTCTCATTCTGTGTGTCATTTGCGTAGTTGTTGTAGGTGGTGTTGTAGGATTGGCTCTGTCCCCAACTTCTTACTCCACCTCTACCGTAGCCTCCTCTTTGACTTTGTCTTCCTCTTTGGAAGTTACTCTGATTTCTTCTGCTACTGCCTCTGCTATTGTTGTTTTGATTTTGATTTAATCCCTGTTGGTTGTGCCAACAGTCATGCGCCAGATGGTTACTTAGTCCACAAATCCAGCAAACTTTCTTGGTGGTATTCTGGCGGCTTCTTCCTCTTGCTCTTCCTCTGCCAGTGCTTTTACCTCTTGCGTAATAGGCCTGAGAGCTTGACTCTTCTTCGTCTTTTGACTTGCCTTTGTCTTTCTTCTTGTTCTTCATGTACATTGCAGAGCTTTGTCCTTTGTCTGCGTCTCCTTTCAGGTCTTGCTCATATGTGAGCATCAAACCGAGCAGCTGATTTAACTCTGGTACAAAATGATTTAGGGAGAGTTCAGTTGATAGTACGAAAGGTTTCCACCTTTCATCTCCTCTCAACCCTGTGAGCACTTGCGCTATCAATCTATGATCTTCGACTTCTTCATTTATAGATCCAAGACTATCTGCTAAATCCTTCATTTTAGTGACGTAGTCACTGATGCTTTGACTCGGCTTCTTTTTGAACGTTGTGAACTCGGACCATAGGCTGGCCTTCCTAGCTTTCGTAGTATTCTGGAAGTGATCTTCCAATGCGCTCCATATGTCCTCTGCTTTCTCCAGACCTCTAATGTGCGGTAGCAGATGATCTGACACAGTGTTGTAGATGTAGGCTCTTGCCGTTGCATCTTTCTTCTGCCATAGCTTTAGGGCATCTAGTTCTTCTTTTTCCGGTTGACTATCACCTTCGAAAGTCGGTTTCTTTTCTTCTCCGGTCACGTACGTCATTAAGTCCTTACTCATAAGTAAGGCTTCCATGCGCATTACCCATGCAGGATAATTATCTCTGTCCAGTTTATCTATTTGGACATGATCTGCCATGATAGAGAATACTCTAGGCTCTGATTCCAAATCTTGGGAAAACTAACCTGCTCTGATACCAATTGTTGGGATAATGTTGGCGAAAAACTTCGGCTTTTAACGCCTACTGTTGCGGAAATACTTTCGCCCTGACGATGGGTTTCGCGACAAGGCTTGAACTCTGTCAGGCCTGCGGAAAATGTCGCGTCACCGTAATAGGATGCTAAACTAGAGTGATTCAGAACACCTCTGTAATCAACAGTAGCTCAGCCTACTTAACGTTGCCTTAACTGCGTTATTCTGCGACTCAGGTTCCACCGGAACTTTACCAGACTGTTACTGGACTGACACCGTAGTTGTGCCGGAACTTCACCGAAATAAACTTAGTTCTGTTCGTAATTGCTTCAGATGAACTTATGTGAAGTAAGGAAGTAGTGTGTGAGCTTCCTTCACCGAATGAACTTCCTTCTGGAAACTTCACAGTTCTAAACTGCTACTTTCCGGTTAACTTTTGTACTGTGTGTACATCTTCATTCCACCGGAAACTGTGATCAGCTTAAAGTAGAGATGTCTAGCTACAAGATGAGCTATCTCTCACACAAAGCTTCAAACTCTGCTACGAGTTATACTTCGTTGATTTACCGAAAAAACTTGTTTTCTGAGAAACTGTAACTGACCAGAAATTACTGAAACATGTTTACTGAGTAAACTGTTACACGCCGAAACATGCGTTTACAGAGAAGGTACTGAAGCACGTTTAGTAACGAGTCGTGATAGTAGACGAGAAATGGAACTTCCTACCGTAACACGAAATAACTTCAGATTCTTCACAAGTAAAGATTGCACGCAGACATCCACATGAACATGTGTTTTCGATTAGAGAAGATGTGTACAAGTAAGCTTGGCCTCTTCTTGCTCAAGTCACAGAAACTCTCCTACAGTGAGTAGTTTCTTATTACCATCTCTCTTCAGATGAAAAGGCCCGACACTTCAGGCTTGTGTTATTCATCTGTACATACGCGATCTATGGCGTCTTCTGAGAACTTCTAACTCTCTTCACTCATACGCGATCTATGGCGTCTTCTCTCAGTCTCTCGTTCTCCTCTGTGTATCAGTGTCTCTCGCATACATGCATGTACTCCCACACTCTGTTCTTCAAATCCTGCTGTATATATATACACTTTCTTTGCCGCTCCTTTGCTCTGTCATTCTTCAATTTGCGTTATGCAACCATTTTGGCATAGTTTTTGCCTCCTCAATATCAGCTCCCTCATCAACAAGTGCATCATGTAAATCTCCGTCAGAAATGGAATGAATTTTTCTTTTGATCTCTTTCACTTCCATCCTTTGAATTTACAGTTTTAATGCTTGTGAGAGGTTCTTCTTCTTTTTTATTAAATACTCCGACATCTTCTAGATAATGCTTCTCTGAATTAAAGCAACTATCCATCACAATGGACTCTAGATCATCATCATTGTCTTCTTCTTCTATGAAGTCACTAGGGTCACATTCTTCTAGCAAGGGCTGACACATGAACACTAAAATATCATAACCCTCCTCATGACAATGAGGTGTTCATTGTTCTTCATTGACAGCAAAAAGATTTCTGCCCAACCGTGAGGCTCAAATTCCTCATCTAGAAATATCATTGGTGTATAGGCTGGGTCTTTAACTGGTCTACCTCCTGGGAGAGTTCCTTCTTCTCTTGCTTTTAAGCACTTTTCCTCTTCCTCTGCAACCTTGCACATCCACAAGTGAGTATCTTCATGCAGCCATGATGGATCAAGTGAACTTCCAAAATGCACAGAGATAGAATCTTCTTTTGCTTTGTGGATAGGATTCCATTGTAGGGGTGGTACATCTCTGAAGGTGTAATCCTTCAAATTGACCTTGGTGGTGACCCCTAAGTGTTGTAAGTACAAGGAGTTGGTACCCCAATCTTGTACAATTTGCAGTTGTCGTAGGAAGGGTCTTCCTAGGATCATCTCATAGACATTATTTTTCTCAAAGTCACATATAGCAAAGGTGTGCTCAAACTCTACCCCACAAGTGGTTAGAGTTATCCCTTCTAGCAATCCTAGAGGTCTTTCAAAGTGACTGTCAGCCATTTGAAGTCTCATTCTAGTTGGTCTTAATGTGGGTTTCCCCATTGCTTCCACAAGGAGGTGGTCACAATAGCAACACCAGCACCTGAATCTATGATTGCTTTGGTTGTGTAACCTTGGTAGGTGATTGGAAGATAAGTATTACCTTCTTCACCCTCACACATGTCCCCTATTTTGTCTAGAGGTATCTCTGGTACTTTCGGCTTAGAGCCTCCTTTTGGCATTATCCTGATCCTTCACATGGTTCCATAGCTCGGGTTTTTCTTTGAGCAGCTCTTCTACAGTGAGATGACACTGAACCTTAGTGTTCTTCACGACATCAGTGTTCCTTGGAACTTTTGAGTCTTCACTTCTTACCAATATTGTGGGAGCTCTAATATGAAGAGATTCAAATTCCCATGGGCCTGGAAATTGAAGCAGTTCTTCTAAGGTATTAGATTCAAAATCTAACCTTTCTTCTTCTTGTTGCTCTATTTGGTCTACATAGATAGACGGAATGTCTTGGGAAAATTGATCCTGAAGATCATCAATCTCTGGAATAGGAGGGGGGGTTACCCTTCTCCTTGGCCCATTTCTCTTCTTTTATTTCCCGCAAGAACTCTTGAGAGTACCCTTGAATTGAAAGAGGTGTTCCAACATTCGTGGAATTAGGAACATAAGCTTCCATTGGTGGAGAGCTTCCTCTCTCCACAACTGGTTGAGTCTGTGGAGGTAAAGAAACTTGTGGTTTGTTTACCAACCGCTCTAATCTTTCTAGTAAGCCCTAGAAATGCAAATCCGGTTTGACAAAGTTTGTCTGATTGAAATTTTGACTAGCCTCAAGCATGGCTTGAGCTTGTTCTACCATTTTCATGCACATTTTCATTCATTCAATGTCTAAATCTGCTCGAGGGTAACTCTTGTCTAGGTTTGCAGCTGTAGGCCCTTCTAGAAGTCGAGCCTGGTAGGCCTTGAACATCATGTCCAAGCCTTCTGGTGTTGGATCTGCAAGAATAGACCCTGGTTGCGGTCTATTTACAATGGGTGGTGGTGTGGGATGAGGTGGTGTGGATGGAGTTTCGGCATGCGAGGGACTTTGAGATGCAATGTCTTCTATCTTTGTTTTCGCTTCTTTCATGCTTTCTTCTAGTTCCGATAATGTTTTGTTCCACTTGCGATTGACTTTCTCCCTGGTATCCTTCCATGTTCTTGTTTTCCTCTTATTAGGCTCTCCTGATTCACTAGACTTCGATTGCTCTGTTGGTTTATCTTGTTTTAAGGTTTGTGCTCTAGTAACTGCTTGTATAGGAGCCACATTACTGCTACTAGCACTTGAATCCACCACTACGCCTACCACATTAATGGGTGTAACCTTGGGCGCACTAGAGGGGTTCCTTGGACAATCTCTAGGGAGATGCTCTTTGCCACACTCAAGACAAAGGGCTTGTATTGTGATGTTATGTCCTTGTCCAAGAGTTGGTGAGTGGGGACATTCACGAATGAAATGGTCACCCTGGCAACTAAAGCATGGTCCTCTAGGGGCTTGTGGTCTCATTTGTCTCAATTGGGGCCTAGGATTAGGATTTGTGTACATGACATTGGAGTATTCTGGCTCCCAATTTTGTTCCATAGGTGGTGCCTCATATTGATATGGATAAGTCTCACTATGCTCAGGTGACTCTGTGTAATAAGCATGTGGACTACCTTCATGGGAGTAGTCTGAACTATGAGCATGAGAGTCATTCTCTGAGATCAGTGGGGTCACCGACACCAATGCTCTATTAAGATTCTCTTCTGCCACTGCAAACTTAACTGGAATTACATTGGCGGGTGCTGGTGGTTGGTTTCCTAGGACTTGTTGTGGCCTATATGGTGCCTGATATTGTTCTTGTGGTCGGTAATATGGCTGTTGGTATTGGTTCTGATACCTACCTTGTTGGTAAGGTTGCTGATAATTCTGTCTAACAGCCTGTCTATTGTATGGACAATCTTGAGCCATGTGGTTCATGTATTTTCTCTCAATAGTGCAATATGGAGCACTCCTTTCTCTCATGTTCTGGTTGTGCAATGGGCATACATTAGTCATATGGTTGCCTCCGCAAGTATAACATCGATTCAATGGGGTGGCTCTTGGTATTTGTCTATTTTGAACTCCTAGCTTCTTGGCAACTTGCTCTGCTATCTCATCCAACTTAGTGGAGGCTCTGGAGGTATGACTAGTAGAACTGTCATAGTCTTTATAGAGTTTGGATAGTCCTAACTCCTCACCCAAGTTGTCTTCTATGTCAATGCAGGTCCGCACACACTCTTCTATGCTTCTAGGCTCTTTCAAGTATACATATGATCTTAACTTTGTGCTCAGTAAGCCATCTAAGAACAAGGCCACTTGTTTGGCAGGTGTGGGAAACTCTAGAACAGGGCGTCTTTCTAAGTACTGTCTGAACCTTCTTCCTGCTAGTTGCACTGTTTCTTGGGGTGTCTGCTTGAAGCTGTGGATCAAGGATGATGTGTTATGCCTGATACCACTCTTGGAAAATTCTACAATGAATTTGTCTAGTAGTTGACCTATATCACAATAGTTGCGACTACTCAGTGATTGAAACCAAGCTAAGGCAGTGCCCTTAAGAGTCAAACCAAATGCCTCGTATAGGGTGAACAACTCCTCAACCTGATCATCTCTTAACACTTGTTTGAACTCGGCCATATGATCATAAGGATCTCCTGTCCTGTCAAAATAATTCTTCATTGCCTTGATCACTTGAGTGGGTCTAAGGGTTCTTGGTTGCTCTCGAGGTCTAGGCAAAAATCATGTTCATCTCTTTGTTGCCTATGTGCTTGATGTCTCTCTCTTTCAGGTCTTTCATTTTCAAGTCCTGATCTATTTTTGCCCATAGTGTGTGCAAAACTTACCTTAGGTCTCTCTCTAGTTCTTTCTCTCTGGGCTTCATGAGCTTGGGATGATCCTACTCCTTGGAGGCCATGGGAAACATTGGATCTTGGTGGAGGGAAAATCAATTCACTCTTCCAAGTATATGCATGTCTATCATGTTCTGTTACCAAGAACATTTTCTCTGATGTGTTATCTAGGTAGACCACTTTGCCTGGTGTCTCTGGATCCTTGAACTCGTAGATGATGACTATGCCCAATCGGTTAGCTTGATCTGGCTTGAATCTCCAAAAGGCTTCCTCTGTTTCTCTATTCAAGAATAGTTCTATGCTTTTGTTGTCTTGAGGGATCCAATCTGGAGTGATCACTCTGGTCAAAACTGACTTACCTCTAGGAGTCTGGGGTCCTTGTCCTACACTTCCTTGTTCTAGGTCTCCTATCTCATTCTCTGGAATGACATTTCCAAACTCATCAGTCCTATCTGGTAGGTTGGTGACCACATACATGGTTCCTTCCTTATCAATGTATGAACCTTCTTCAAACTTGACTACTGGGTGTTCAAGTCCAAAGGGTTGATCTGGATTTTTGAGTTGGACCACTGATCGCCTTAGGCCGTCCTCATAGATGCGAGCACCTAATCGGTTGGTCCGAATATATTCCAACTGTGTCTTATAGGGGCCTTCTGGTGTTTGTAAATAGGCAGTGCCTGAGTTACCTGCAGGTTTCCCCATGCTAAAAGACATTTCTGAGTCACTTGTGTCTGAATTGGGTACGTAAGGATAACCACTTAGTTGTTGTGCCCACAACTTAGCTGTATGGTTAACACTAGCCTCAGAAGATCTATTGCTTTGTCTATCCTTGCCTAGGTGTCTACCAGATCTCAGGTTCATAAGCCTTGATTAAGAGTCCAAAATTTCCCTTTGATATGGTTCAAAATCCTTTGGAGTCCCCTTGGGTTCCTGGTCCCACCTGAGGGTCCAACAAGCTATAGAGCTCAAAAAATGGACTTTTGATGAAAAAGTTATGTCAAATCAAGCTCCTATGGGCCAAAACAGGGAAACAGGACCTTTTGGAAAAATCATGATTTTGTGTGAAAATCGCGATTTTGGGGGGTCTGAAAATCGCGATGCTGAGCACTGATGAAAATCGCGATTCTGAACAATCCCAAAAGAGGCGATTTTGAGTGAGAATCGTGAAAAACGCGATTTTGAGAATGATTAGAAAATCGTAATTTTGAATGAAAATCATGTTTTTTTCAAAATCATGTTTTTGACATGAAAATCACGATTTTCAATGAAAATCATGTTTGATCAAAATTGTGTTTTTGGCCTGAAAATCGTGTTTGATCAAAATTGTGTTTTTGGCCTGAAAATCGTGATGTTGAGAATGACCAGAAAATCGCGATTTTGATAGAAAATCGTATTTTGAAAATCGCGATTTTGGATGAAAGTCATGTTTTTGAAAATCGCGATTTTGTACCTTAGTGAAAATCGTGTTTTTTGAAAATCGTAAAAATCACGATTTCGATTGAAAATTATGTTTTTTGAAAATCGCGATTTTGGAGCCAATAGAGAATCATGTTTTTCCCAAAATCGTGTTTTGCTGAAAATCGTGATTCGTGAAAATCGTGATTCGTGAAAATCGTGATTTTGATCCCAATGAATCGTGTTTTGTCAAAGTCGTGTTTTACTTGAGAATCGCGATTTTGCCTCAGAATCATGGTTTTCAAAAATTTAGAGAATCGCGATTTTGAGCACAACCACAGAATCGTGATTCTGAGAATGACCTCAGAATCGTGTTCTTTTCAAAAGGCTTTTAGGCAGGAAATAGAAAATCGTGTTTTTTTTTTTTATTTTTGAATTTTCTGAAAATCGCGATTTTCAATCAGAATCGTGTTTTTTGGGGGGAAATTCAAATTTTTGAGCGCCGAGCAATAGGGAACTCCGTATGTGCAAAAAATCATGAAAAAACACAGGCGCTTGCTCTCCCTTGCACTTCCTAACTCCTTCTCGCACAATAATGCATGAAAGATGGTATGAAAATGGTGAAAATGCACTAAAAAAACAAGAAATTTATATGAAGAAGAAGATGGAGATGGTGATGATGATGAAGATGAAGAAGAAAAATCAGAAAATGAACAAAAATGATAGTTTTTTTACCTTCCAACGTCGCAAATCTACGATCTTACCATCACAACGCTCGTCCTCGAAGCTCTCTCCCCGGAAACAGTGCCAAAATTTGGTGTAGCTCAAGCGTAAGCACCACCTCCTTTACTTGTCAATCCGCAGAGACGTGAGGACCGGTATGAAGACCACGAGCAAGTGAAGGCACAAGTGCGTGAGTGAAAGCACACAAACATGCACACACATACACACACACGTGCACAAGGTAAGATCAAAGAGAGGAACAATGGAAAGCTTCGATTGCAAAATGAGTTCTCTTACAAAAGCTCTATTCTCTAACCAGCTAATCTAAAAAATGAGCTCTCTTGTTTTTTTGACTAGTTTTGGCCCTGTCCAGACCTAGTGTCCGAAAAATTAGGTTCCAGGGCTTATTTGAGGGCTCAAACGAAGTCTAAAAATTATGAAAATTGGCAGGATGATGCTTCTAATACTCCTCAAGCTTGAGGGCTCCTCGGCTTAGCCTTGGCTAGTTTCAGACACAATGTTTGACATAGTTAAAAATTATATCCTATGACTAATTTGAGGGGTCAAACAAG
Source organism: Ceratopteris richardii (assembly GCA_020310875.1). Classification (NCBI taxonomy): domain Eukaryota; kingdom Viridiplantae; phylum Streptophyta; class Polypodiopsida; order Polypodiales; family Pteridaceae; genus Ceratopteris; species Ceratopteris richardii. The sequence goes on from CM035407.1 coordinate 159,405,423, forward strand.
CTCCAAAAATATATGAAAATTGGTGGGTGGATTCTATCTAAGCTCCTCAAGCTCAAGGATGCCTAGGCTTGCACAAAATGGATCATATGTTTAAAATTTTTTTTTTCATTTTTGCATATACAAGGGTAGTGATAAAAATCATTATTTTGAACTTGAATTATATATATATAATCTTTGTCTTCACATGCAATCCACTCAACTTGATTTGCATGCTCCATTGTCTTCTACGCCTACTCGCTCTTGGTTGGCCTTGGCCTTGGATGTCAGCAAGCATAGATAGTAGAATTTGAACAAGGTCCAACTACAAAAATGTCTATGTAAGACAATGGTCTATCACTTTTGAGGGTTATCTCGTAAGCTTGTCAGCTCTTGTGATACTGGAAGTGCATTTCTCTTGGTTAGCTTTTTCTTGCTCGTGAGAGTAGCTTTCATGTGTGCGTGTGTGTGCAGATGTCTCTATCTTTGTTGAGTAACATGTTGTGAGCATGAAGGTCTTCACACCACCTACAATCTTCCCTCGGATTTAAATTATTATGGGTTATGGATGTTACACGTGATGTCAGTTGGAGTTGTTGATAGCTCGAGTACTCTACATCTCAAGACTAGGCTGATCCTATTTTCTTTTCTAATACTGTAGTTGTTGATATTGTTGGTGGCTAGCTATTGTAATCTATAGGTTGATAGTTAGTTACTCTATTGCTCATGTATGTAAGATGGTTTTCATTATATTGTTTGGAATCATCACAATGGTTGTGGCTTTTAACAACATATGCCATTCTGTTGCTCCTTAGATTGCTCCACTTGTAACGTTTTTACCATTAATTAGGTTATTTACTTGACTAAGGATCTTGAGGTGCTAGATTAAGCTAATGATTCACTTCTTGTATTTTTCATTGGAATTTGCAGTTTTGCAACTATGTTATCCTCTAGATCTACACAATATTTGATGCATTCATTCAAGGTCTTTAGCCTTTAAATGTATTCAAGAGAACAAAATTTCCCATGAGTTAATCCTTCTAAGAGAAAATTAAGCTTTCTTTCATGTGGCCTTTTGCCGATTGGGCATTAATCTATAAATTGTTTAATGAATATAGTCATTACATACATATAATCATGTGTAACGTTATCGCTCTAGCACAATGAGAATACCAACATGATGAGATCAACCTCGTAAACATCAATCCATGGGGACATAAGGATGGTATGATGACCATGAGCAAGTGGAACGCACAAGTGCATGAGTGAGAAGCTTACTTACATGCACACATGCGTGCACACAAGGCAAGAACAAAGAGTAGAACAATAGAATCTTCAATTAAGATCTCTTAGTATAATGTTTCATAAAAATGCCAAACTAAAAAATGAGCTCTCTAGCTCCTTTTATAGTTTTTTACGAGCTTTGGACTAGTTTGGACCTAATGTCTAGCCTAGTTTTAAAAATTAGGTTCCTAAATTAATTTGGAGGCTCAAAGGAGCTCAAAAAATTATGAAAATTAATACATGGATTGTCTTAACACTCATCAAGCTCGAGGACTCCTCTGCTTGGAAAAAAGGAGTTGAAACTATAAAAAATGAGTATTCACAATGATGTATAGTTATGAGAATCACTATTGATTACATGATTGATTCGAAAAAATGTGGCTAGGTCTATTCACTGCCTGATCTACATTGACTACCTTGTTTGTTCAATCTGCCTCGGTCTTCTCTTTGACTATCTCCTCCTTGAGTCCCTTGTCTAAGGCTCCTTTGTCGGATGAGTCTTGGTTGACTGCTAACATCCCCCCCCCCCCTCTCACATCTATCATCCCTAACAGACCCTTATTGGAGAGGGTGTTCTCTGTAGTATTGTAAAACATGTTCTGTAAGTCCACATGCTAGATCGATCTTTAAGTGCTCCCTCTCAATAGCAGTTGGGACTTTTAGATGTGGTATTCGATACTATTCTGAATGTATGGCTTGCTCCAAGGAAAACAACTACAACAGGTGAGTCAGTTTAGAGATGAATACCTCTAAGTGGTATTCCCAAAAGCTGATCGACAACATTTCTTCCAAAGTCTCTTTATAGCAAGCTAGTAAGTACTTAATTCACACATGCCATGTGTAAATAGTCTTCAATGGTGGCATGGTTCTCATATCATATACTAGATTGTAGTTGCCTTTGTTGAAGCCAGGTGCTAAGATGTAATGGGGCTTCCACCTTGTAGAAGGTCTTGAACATGACCATCATCAGCCCAAATATTTTCATGGTCATTTGTGCAATGACATTGGGCATCTACTTTAGGTGCGATGTCAAATGGTGGATAGTGGAAATATTATATGCCACTATGGGGGGTCTTTATGGTGGAGCAAGGTAGGGGTAATCCAACTAGTTTACACATTTGGCATTATTTTTTACCTTGATAGCAAGGGTTGGCTAGGAGGATCATCTTGGTACAAGGACATAGCACGGGTTATAAAGAATACCACATGCACATATTTTTTAGTATGTTTTCGATTAAGTGTTAGTGCTATTTTGGTTGAAATATGGTGCCTCTACGTGCCCTCTCTAGTATGCATTATGCTGAAACTAGGTCGCAAAGGTTGGCTCCTTGCCAAAAATGCGCTTCACTTCAGCATTGCGATCACATAACAACATAAAATAAGTCTTTTATTGCAATTCCAAAGTGGTAATGAGGCATTAGTGAGATAAATTGTTAAAATATTCGGAATTTAGCACTATGTCTTCAATATCAACATTGCTTGTATCTAGATTGCTACCCACTTACCATGTCTATGACCAATATCTTCTACCTAATTTAACCATTGGGACCTTGGTGCATCATATGCTTCTTGCCCTTCCTCAATGGAACGGCCACATGGTACTGGGTGTGGCTCATAGGCTTCCTCAAATGTTTCTTCTACAGGTATGTCGATCATCTCTTCTGATTCTAGTACCCTAGGAGTTGGTTTTGGTTGATATTGATTCTAGTACCTTCGGAGTTGGTTTTGGTACTGGTTGCATGGGCATTGCCTATTTTTGTTGAATTGAGCAATCTCCTCATATAAATGGTCATGATATTCTAGAAGATTGGCATATTCTTCCAATATGATTCTCATGTTTTTTCGTGGAACAGCTTGGAACTTTGATGGGCTGATTAGCACGCCAGGGATGTTCTCAATTGTAGACTCTAAATTTTCTTGATTTTGTTGCTGCAATCTCTTGTTCTCTTCATGGGTTGTGGCCAAATGACATCATATAAGTTCCATATTACGTTGGAGCTTGGTGTTATGTTCTAGCTGAATGTGTAAGTGACCTTCAACTACTCAAACAACTTCTTGGTCCATGTTCTAAATCTTGGACTCTAGTTCGTTGTGTGATTGCTCTAAAGAGTGGTATTGGGCCTATAACTCGATGTTGCTTGCCTCTAGCTCAGTGATCCATTGTTGCAAGTTTATAGACTGTACACTAAGAATTGCATTGTGCTCTATGAGTTGTTGATATTTGTTTCGTGTTAATTGGCACAATTGATCATTGAATTAAGTGCGGTATCTATAGTCATGGATGCAAGATGTATAGAAGATGATGCAGGGGGAAAGGGAATGGAAATGGGATGTGTGAATGCATACATAATGGTGTGGTGAGTTCAGGTAAGGTTGGTGGAGGGGGGGGTCGGGGAAGGTGGAAGTGTGGGGGAGGTGCTATGGGATGTGATATGCCCATTGCATTAGATGTGGAAGTGCATGAAGTGTTTACCATAAAAACAAGGATGATAAGTGCAATGCTAGTGGTGTCTCTAAAAACATGTGATGATGTAGATGGTTGTTGGCATTGTGGAGACATATCTTGCCAGGAAGGAGGTTGGGTTTAGTGTTGGAAGAGTGAAAGTATTGGTTGGAGAATATGTGGAAGCAAAGTTGTAGGCGGGTGTGGTGGAAACATAGAAGAAAATGGGGAAGTGTAGGGCATTATCAGGCAAAAACTGAAGATTGAATGTGAGGCAAAATGATTATAGTGGAATGAGGGGCTATGTGACCCATTACGACTTGTCGAGTGGCCGAATGCCCTAATGCAAGTTTGGAAAAGGACTTAGGTTGGAGGAAGTATGATACAAAGGGTTAAAGATGAAGAAGAAGAGCTACGAGTGGGAAACAAGGTTTGAGAATGTGAAGGTAGGTGTTTCCATGGTTATGTCAGTGATGACTACTTCTTTGGTTCTAGGGGGTGAGCGAGGCAGGGTGTGGAAGACGAGTTCTTCGGGTTGGGTGACATCTTTAATGATGATTATGGGTTGAAGTTTGGGGGTTCTAGTCAGAGATGGAATAGGAAGTGGCAAGATTGGTGGGGTTTATACATTGGTTTGCATCATTAAGTCAATGGGGGCTACTATGGTTGCTGCTTTAGTAATAGTTTGGGAGGCATTACTTATGCTATTGTGATGGGTATTTGGATATTTTTTCTAGACCTTTTTCAAGTATGGATGCATCATTCATTGTATGGGGATTGGGGTCTTTGTAACATATAGTCGATGGCTTCTACAATACCACAAGTTTTTATTAGAAATCATAAGGATTCAATGAACTATTGATCCACGCCTTCATCTTCTAAAAGTTGGTTCATGAGCATGTGGCTGCTTCACACTAAAAGTTTGCCTTTGGACTGAACACTTTCCATTGCTTGACATAATGTTCTCAGTTTTGCTATGTAGACTGGTGCTCCTTCTTCTTCTTCATCTTCCTCTTGCCTCTCTTATGCTTGTGTATCAGTACCTTGTTGCTCTCCTTCTTGAGCCTCCTAGTGTTCTATCTCAAATACTGGGTCTAGATCTTGAAGAAGTTGCTCAAAGTCAATATTTCCTAACTCATTAAAACAAATTGATACTTGAAACTCAAATTCTGGTGGTAGAGTAGGGGTAGTTGGTTGTGTGGAAGATGCCCCATCGATGCTACATCTTGAGAGGCAGATCATGAAATGTTGCACCTTGTTGGTGAAATATTTGGAGTGAGAGTTGCAGCTCGTGGTTGTGCACATGGTATGGTTCCTCTCATCCTCTTTGACTGGGGTATGGAGGCTTTTTGACTCTTGAATTGCTAAATCCTAGTACAAGTCAACGCTCTCCGAATCACTAAATCATTAGATACACACTTATAGATGATGCATGTAATAACACAACACCCATTCAATATGGGTCTGCAGAATCAATGGCTACTAACTGCATAAAGATCCTCTATTATCCATACACCAAGGTTGATGGTTAGACTTGAGGTTTTTTCCAAGAAAATACTAAACCATATTTGCTTATGTGGTTGAGCAAAGAATGTTTAGCCCTATAGCTAAAATGTCTACTATGAGAACACTTTTTGCAGTAGCTATAACAAAAGGATGGACTTTGGATCAGATGGATGCGAAGAATGCTTTCGTACATGGTGAGTTAAAGGAAGAAGTATATATGGACCAACCACAAGGATATGAAGATTCAAAGCACCCAAAATATGTTTGCAGGTTGCAAAAGACTTTGTATGGACTTAAACAAGCCCCTCATGCTTGGCATGCAAGGATTGCTGATTAGTTGACCACCATTTGGTTTTCTATGTGTGATGCAGATCATTCATTATATGCAAGGAAGGTTGATGATGGCATCACGATTGTGGCTATCTATGTTGATGACTTGATTGTAGGAGGTGCCAATGAAGCAAGCATTAAAGAGGTAAAACAACTCCTTATGCAGGAATTTGACATAAAAGATATTGGTGTGTTGTGCTACTTCTTGGGAATTGAGTTTATACATACAAAAACAGGTATATGGATGTCACAAAAGGCAATATGCCTTGAGTATGCTGCAAAAGTATGGTATGATTGATTGTAAGCCAATTTCTATGCCATTAGATCATAATTTGAAATTGGATACTACATCACGTGAAGCATTGGAAAATGCTACTATGTACAAGAAAATTATGGGAAGTTTGATATATCTCACAATTACAAGGCTTGATCTAAGCTACACTATTGAACTTGAAATTCAATTTATGCAGTTTCCCAAGAAGCCACATTTAGATGCTCTGAGGCACGCTCTATGTTCTGTGAGTGCTACTTTGGATTATGCATTGTTTTATGAAGTTGGTGTAGATTTGTAGGTTCATGGATACACTGATGCAAATTCGGCTCTTAGCATTCCAGATAGAAGATCTACTAGTGGCTTTCTATTCTCACTTGGGACTGTAACTATTACATGGAGCATTAAGAAGCAACCCACTATTGCTTTGTCGAGTATAGAGGCTGAGTATAGAGGTGCTACAATGGAAGCATATGAGGCACCATGCGAGGCATCATGGCTAGAGATGCTACTTGCAGATTTAGGTGTGGAAGTGCAAAATCCTATCACCATCTATTGTGATAAGCTTAGCAGCATATAATTAGCACAAAACCTTGTTTTTCATGCTAGAACAAAGCATATCAAGGTACATTATCACTTCATAAGAGAGAAGTTATTAGTAGGTGATATTGATCTTGTTTATGTGAGAACAGATGATCAGGTCTGTGAAAAGTGATGTTACAAATGGGTTTGGATCCATAGAGAATGAGGTAGAAGGTTGAGCGAGGGCTTCCATGTAGGGAAACCAGAATGGGTGTCTAGAAGGGGGTTAGAGGGTTGAGTAATATGGATTGATAGTGAAGGGGACTTGTGTGCGAGGGGCTACGGGAATCCCATGATGCCTTCAATGGGTGCTGGGGGCCGGCTACATTGGTGAAAACAAGATGGCCAATGATAGGTTTTGCAGGTTTAGTCATGGAGGTGTAAAGACGGTTAGTAATGGAAGAAAATAGGCTAGATTCAGAGATTCATTCTCAGAAGCTAAAGGATGATGTGGAGGAGATGGATTTAGTATGAGATGGGGAATGGGGTGGAGTGTGGAAAATTGGTTCGATGGGTTGAGTGGTGGTCGTGGTTTCAATGGTGGTGTGTGCTTCAGAAGTGGTGGAAGGAGGTTGTTGAGATGTTATGGATGAAGTTTGCACAAATGTTTTTGTTGTTAGATCAATGGTTGCACTAGATGTGGCCTCTTGTCCTATATTTTTTTCTTGTTTTTTCATGGGTATTCTTGTATTCCTTCCTATTCGTTCTCATGTGTCAACACTCTTTTGATCATAACAAGGTGTAGGTCTCTATAACACAGTATGAATCGCTTCAATGAATCGTAGTGATTCAATCAAGATTTGGAGTGTCTTGATAAATTGTGGGTCTACTCTTTCCTTGCCCAAAATTTGTTCAATAAGTGCTCTGCCTGTACTGAAGGATAGGTGGTGTCTTTATTGCACACTCGTAATAGTGTTATAAAGCCTTTATAATTGTGCAATGTAAGCAAGGCCTCTTGTGGCATCTCTCTACTATTCGTCGTGCTGCTCTTCTTCATCGATTTCATCTTCATCATATTCTTCTTCTCTGGCTAGTTCTTGTTTTCCTTCATCATGTTGTTGCTACTAGTCACCTTCTTGTTCTTCTTCTAATTCAAGATTCACCTCCTGAAGGATTCTTTCAAAATTTGGATTGTTGATTTCTTCTAAGAGCATTCCTCTAGGGAATTCTAAGTCTGATGGTACTAGGAGGAAGATTAGATTGGATCCGTCTGTGTTGCACCTGGATATATAGAGTGTAAAAGGCTTGAATACTCTTTGTGGTGTAGGGGAGATGTCTGATGTTAGTGTGGAACATATGGATTTTGCACACAGTATTGGTGCCCACATTCTCTTAGATGGTGGAGCTGAAGTTTTTCTACTTTTAAACTGTTGTACTCTATTCCATGATAGAGCTCTTTGAATTGGAACATCATAAGTGAGGCACTGATAGATGATTCGAGTAAGAGCACATCATCAATGTAATATTGGCTTGTGTGGCCATGGTTTGCATGTTTCATGAATTTGATCCATAATCCAATGTGGAAGATTTGTCATATTTTGTGTGTTGGTGAGATGCAAGCTAAAGCAAACCTTTTTTTTGGGCATCGTGAATTTTGCTTGCCTTGGGATGCAAAATGCTACATGCACATCCTAAGATGCATTGTAATATGGTCTCATAGCCACCATATCTTTGAGCTTCATTAAATTCCTATTCTTCATGTTCTCTTGGGACAATCCTTCTTTCTTGGTGGGAACATGCATTCCTATCATCTCTAAGGTTTCTCACACTAAATTATTGGCCAGACAAGATCGCTTCAACTCATTTCCACAGATCAATGATGGAATTACAAAGGTGCTTGAAGCTCTTGGGTCATGAGCTAGAGTCAATGAGTTGATGAGGTGGAAGCACCGCATGAAATCCGGTTTCGGGAGTCTAGCAACAAAGTATTCTACCAAACCCATGTTCTACCATACCGGCCTTAAGTGTGCAGCATTCTGTAATTTCTCAAACTCCCTAGTGAAGAAGTGATATTTTCCCCAAGTTTCATTATACTCAATCTCAACTTTCCACATATATGCACCTTCTCCTAATGGTCTTTCCATCTCACTGAACCAGTGTGAGTTCTTGTTAACTATCGTAGTGTGGCCCATGGATGGATCTTGTATGGGAATGATTTACAATTCCTACATCTCCTCTAGCCATTATTTAGGTTCATGTGATATGGGAAAGCTCTCTATGCCAATATCTTGATAAGTAGTCCCAACTTGCAAACTTGTTTCATCTGTATTTGCCATTGTGCTAGTGATTATGGTTGCACTTAAATCAGCTAAGCGTAAGAAGATCATATTAGTGTTACATTGGAAACTAGATGATGCCTTGTCCCCTTTACAATACCAACATGATATTCATTGTGGTTAGTGGGTTAGTAATGGTGCAGTGTGGTGTAGATATGAGTGCATGTTAAGTGGTTAGTCACTTCCCTAGATGCATATGTTGGATATGCAATGTACTCATGATGCATCTTTACTCTGCAAGGGATTTTTTACATGGTCAGATTAGGGGGGTTTAATACAATGTTTGGCTCACCAAACGGTCCTTATGGGGTTACAAAACTTAACATTGGTGGCCTCTAAAGGTGTCCGAGGTAAATCTACCAAGATTTGGGGATTTTTAGGTACCTATTTCTAGGAAGTCCTAGGTCGGATTCAATGTGCTAATGTAGTGATAATAGATGCCCTTCTTGAAGTGTGTGAAGTGAGTGTCCGTGAGTATTGATACTAGCTTGTGAGCCTATGTGTAGCTAATTGAGCACGCACCCAGATTTGTTGTGTCTTGAGGTTTGCCTTCATCGATCACTTTGGTATCCAAATAGAAATGAGTCTTTGAGGTTGAATCTTATAGCCTTCAACTTTGGTTTTCTGACTACATTGTTCATTTTGTACCTATTAGTGGTTCTGCTAAGGGAGTTGAGGATTGCTCACTCTTGTGTATCTAGATTTTCTTCACTTGAGCTATCACCTTATGACAGAGTAGATATTGAGCATAAGATTTAGTGATCTACTCTGTCTACTTCTTAGGCCTCCTTACTTGTGCCTCAATCATTTTTGGAAGAGAAGGGAGTTCCACATTTATTTCTGTTACTCCTTCACAAGATGTTTCCTTCTACATCATAGATCTTTGGACAAGAAGATCATCGTTATCTTCATGTGCACAATCTTGGAAGGACCACGAGTTGGTGCCTTTATTAATTCCTTGAGTGGTTGGTTCGCTAATTAAGTGTGATCTTTTGCTGGTTTTAAGCCTTGTCTGTAATCCCCTTTTCTTCTTCTTTGTGTTTCTTAGAAATGTTGAGTCGAGTTAACATTTCCTATGTGAGGGGTTCTTGATATAATTTGACTATGCATCCACTGATGTAACTAGGTAGGACATCGCCTTCCAAAGTGGCTAATTGAACAAATCCACTTGCTGATATTCTATTAATAATCATGGGTCCATAGCCGCACTTCTCCGATTTCCTAGCATTTTTTTTAGTGTATATAATAAGACTAAGTCTCTTACCTTTAATCCCTTATCTTTTACATGTGCATCAAAGTAGGCCTCTTGTCTTTTTTTGGTTGTGTAAATTCGGGCGGCTACTTTTAATCTATTTTTTCATAATTGTTCTAAGTAAAAAATTCTAGACAAGAGCTCATGATCGGTCCATTGATGCTCTTGTGCAAGTTTTAAGTTAGGTATCAAAAAATCTAGCATCAATATTGTGTTTTGGCCAAATACCACCTAAAAGGGTGTGGCTTGGAGTACCATTTTTAGGCCACTCTATATGCCCAAACAACATGATGTAACTATTCATCCCAAACAGAATGTTTATTATTCACCAAATTCGTTAGCATTGTCCACAAGATCTTATTTGTGTCTTCTGGTTGTCCATTTTTGTGTGGGTGGTACACGGCCGACTTCTTGTGAATAACCATGAATTCTTGTAACAAGTATTCAATGAACTCATTCAAGAAGTGGGTACCATGGTCATTGAACAATTCTATTGGCAATCCATATCTTGTGAATACATTCTCAAAGAGAAACTTGGCATTAATTTGTGCATCATTTTTTCATGCAGCTTTCACTTCTACCCAATTGGTTAGGTAATTGGTGGCAAAAATAATATTCAACATGTGAAATCTTATCTGAGGGGTTAATAGACCAACAAATTATATTCCCCACTTGGAGAATGCATGTCTTCCCATCATGGGTCTCTGTGGCGTCTTGTCCTTACGTATCGGACACTGAGTTCATTGACACATGTCACACCTCTTCACATAGGTATGTGCATCCATGTGAAGGGTTGGCCACCAAAGACCTACAAATAGTATAGCTTTGATCACATGGTTTGGTCCAAAATGTCCTATTGCCACACCTTGGTGGGTAGATTCTAAGATCTTAGTATATTCACTTTCATGGACACATAGTCTTAAGTATCTATCTCTTCCACGCTTGTATAAGTTATCTTTGATAAGATTATAGTCAAGGGCTTCTTGCTCTAAGCTTTATCGTCTAGCCAATGTCACCTCTTGAGGGAATGTTTTCATCCCCAAAAAAATTACCAAAGGTTTGCTCCAATCGGGTGATAATGAAACTTGGTATAGAGTGACATGTTCCAGTTGTGGTCTAACACTGCAGATTGGACATTCCTTACACATCTTATGGACATCTCATTCCATTATTGGTCAGTATATACCTAATCTTTGCAGAGCTTGTAGGGTGCAATGCTTAGAGTGATGCTGCTACAGTCCACCTACATGTGCTAATTGCAACCATTTTGCATATTCATCTTCATCTACACAACATGCCAATATGCCTTGATCGGTCTGCTTATATACGTTGCCTACCGTTATGTGATATTTTTGAGACCTCACTACTACTTTATCTTTGGATTCCAACATAAGATGCTTAGGTTCAAAGGCTAGAATAGGCACAATAGTTTTGGCCCATTTAGGCACTACTTCTAGGTTGAACAAGTAACCATAGGAAGTTCATCTGACACTCCTTGCGGGGACTCTCCTAAAGTTAGTCTACAAAGGTGATCCATCCTAAGATGGGTTTTGCTTTTCCTAACCACAACTTCAAAGTCATATTCCATTAGTATGAGGAACCATCTTACTAATCTGCCTGTATTGCAATGTTTGTGCACTAGATATAGTAGGGCTTGATGGTCTGTAAAAAAATGAAGCTTACTTGAAAGCAAATAATTTCTAAACTTTTTAAGCATACAACATGCTTAATCCTTCTTGTTCGATAGTGGTGTAATTTTGTTTAGCTACGTTCAACTTCCTAATTGTGTAAACCATTAGAGGATCAATGTCACCTTCACTTGTAGGTTGTGCAAGCACACACCCAATCCCATAATCAGAAGCATCCACATGAATATGGAAAGGCTTACTCCAATCAGTTATAGTCAAGGTTGGCGCTGAACACAATCATCATTTAAGCTCATTGAAGAAGGTTTCACACTCATATGCCCACTCAAAAATAGTAAAAAGTTTGTAGAGAGGCTTAGCAATGATTGCATACATATGGATAAATTGCTGGTAATAACCACAATGTCCCATGAGGGCTTGTACTTCCTTGACATTATTTGGTTTGGGTAACTTGGCAACGGATTTAACTTTATCTTCATCCATTGAAATTCCATTCTTTGACACACTGTGTCCTATAATCTTGCCTTGTCTTGAAAATCCATCAAGGAAACTGTAGAATTCCTTGCCTACCACTCATTCCAATAAGTGTTCTGTGATAGGAAGTGGATAGTTATCTCTGATATTGGTTGCATTAAACTTCTTCAAGTTAATGCACAAGTGTAGTTTTCCATTCTTTTTGGGAACTACTACAACGAGGGATATCGATTCGGTATGCTCAATTTCACAGATAAATCCAACTTTTATTAAGCGAGCTATTTCTTCTTTGATCTTGATTGCATAATTATCATTATTTATATGGTTTTTGCTTAGTTGGCTTGGCTTCCAAAGACATGGGTATTCTGTATGAACAAATATTTGGGTAAATTCCTTTCAAGTCTTTGTAGCTCCATGCAAACACATCTCTGTATTCTCTTAACAATGCTATCAACTCTTTTTTCTCTTCTCTAGTCAGACTATGTCCTATATACGTACATCATTCTTCCTCTTCTATGTGACAACAATTTTCTTAGTTCTCTCTTTGTTTTTGTAAGCCTCTCGTATGTCTCTCCTGATCTATTCTTTTTGCATCTAATCCTAACCGCTCTCTTCCTAAGGGTTTCGCAGAGATTACTTCAGGTCTCTCTCTCTCTCTCTAGCTCTTTCCCTCTGGGTTCCATGAGCCTAGGATGATCTTGCTCCTTGGAGGCCATGGGAAACATTATATCTTGGTGGAGGAAAAATCAATTCACCCTTCTAGGTGTAGTCATGCCTACCACACTCCATAACTAGAAACATCCTCTTTGACGTGTTATCTAGTTATACAACCTTGCCTAGTGTCTCTAGGTCCTTAAACTCATAGATGTTGACTAATCCAACTTCATTAGGTTGGTCGGGTTTAAACCTCCACAATGTCTCGTCAATGTTCCTATTCAAGAATAACTCTATGCTCTTATTGTCTTGGGGGATCCACTGTGGAGTGATCACTCTAGTCAAGATGGAATTACCTCTAGGTGTCCTAGGTTCTCCTACTAGGGTTCCTTGTTCTAGGTCTTCCATTTCAATCTCAAGAATGAAAATTTCAAACTCATATGTCCCATCGAGTAATCTTGTGACCATTTACATGGTTCCCTCTTTATCAATGTATGAGATTTCTTCAAACTTGACCACTAGGTGTTCCAATCCAATCAGATGATCTGGATTCCTAAGTTGGATAACACACCTTCTCAGACCATCCTCATAGATGAGAGCACCTGATCGGTTGTTCTTGATGTATTCCAATTGAGTCTTATATGGTCCTTTTGACTTTTCTAGGTATGCAACACCAGGACTACCTGCTAGCCTCTCCATACTATGTGACATCTCTGAGTCAGTAGTCTTTGAACTCAGCATGTAGGGGTAGTCATTGAGCTGTTGAGACCACGACCTAGCTATCTGATTGAGCTAGCTTTAGAGGATTTGATGTTTTCTCTATCTTGAACTAGATCTTTCTAGTAAGCCCTTGAAATGCAAACCCGGCTTGATTGAATTTGTGATGAACAATTGATTAACTTTTGTCTAGGTTCATAGCTATTGGCCCTTCTTGAAGTGGAGCCTGGTAGGCCTTGAACATCATGTCCAGGCCTTCTGGGGTTGGATATGCAAGAACAGACCCTAGTTGTGGTCTATTTACAATGGCGAGTGGGGTGGGATGAGGTGGTGTGGATGGAGTTTCGGCATGCGAGGGGTTGTGAGATGCAATGTCTTCTATTTTGCTTTTTGCATCTACAAGATTTCTTCTAGTCCAGATAACTTTTTGTTCCACTTACAATTGTCCTTCTCCTTGGTATCCTTCCATGTTCTTGTTTTCCTCTTACTAGGCTCTCCTGATTCACTTGACTCTGATTGTTTAGCTAGTTTATCTTGTTTTAATGCTTGTGCCCTAGTAACTGCATGTACACGATCCACATTATTGCTACTAGCACTTGAATCCACAACTAAGACAACCACATTAATTGGTGTAACCTTGGGTGCACTAGAGGGGTTTCTGGGACAATCTCTAGGAAGATGTTCTTTACCGCACTCAAGACAAAAGCCTTGTATTGTGATGTGTTGTCCTTGTCCTAGAGTTGGTGAGTGGGGACATTCACGAATGGAATGGTTGCCTTGACATCTATAACATGGTCCTCTAGGGGCTCCTTGTCTTACTTGTCCTGATTGGGGCCTAGGGTTAGGATTCTTGTACATGACATTAGAGTATTCTGGTTCCCAATTTTGTTCCATAAGTGGTGTCTTGTATTGATAGGAATAAGCCCCACTATGCTGAGGTGGATCTGTGTAATAAGCTTGTGGACTATCTTCATGGGAGTAGTCAGAACTACGAGCGTGGTCATTTTCTGAGACTAAAGGGGTCATTAGTACCAATGCTCTATTAGGGTTCTCCTCTACCACTGCATACTTAATTGGAATCACATTGGCAAGAGCTGGTGGTTGGTTTCCTAGGACCGGTTGTGGCCTATATGGTGCTTGATATTGTTGTTGATACTGAGGTTGGTATTGTTGTTGTAGCCTATAATATGGCCATTGGTATTGGTCTTGATACCTACCTTGTTGATAATGTTGCTGATAAGTTTGTCTAAGACAATCTTGAGCCTTATGGTTTGTGTATTTTCTCTCAATAGTACAATATGGAGCATTAGGGTTTCCTAGGGGTTGAGCCATCATCGGGCAAACATTAGCCATGTGGTCTCCTCCACAGTTGTAACATCGCCTCCGTGAGGTGACCCTTGGTGTTTGTCTATTTTGAACTCCTAGCTTCTTGGCAACTTGCTCAGCTATCTCATCTATTTCAGTGGAGATTCTCTAAGTATGACTAGTAGAACTATCAGAATCCTTATAGAGTTTGGACAATCCTAAATCCTCACTAAAATTGTCTTCTATGTCTATGCACTTGTGCACACACTCTTCTATGATCTTAACTTGGGGCTTAATAGGCCATCTAAAAACAAAGCCACTTGTTTGGCTGGTGTGGGTAACTCTAGCACAGGGCATCTTTCTAAGTATTTTCTAACTCGTCTCCTGCAAGTCACATTATTTCTTGGGGTTTCTGCTTGAAGTTTTGAATCAAGGATGATGTGTTATGCTTGATACCACTCTTGGAGAATTCTACAATGAATTCTTCTAGCAGTTGACCTATGTTTTGGTAATTATGGTTGTTCAAAGGTTGAAACCAAGCTAAGGCAGTACCCTTGAGAGTCAAACCAAATGCCTCGAATTGGGTGAACAAATCCTCAACCTGCTCAGCTCTTAACACTTGTTTGAACTCGGCCACATGATCATAGGGATCTCTTGACCCATCAAATTAGTTCTTCATTGCCTTAACCACTTGAGAGGGTCTAAGGGTTCTTGGGTGCTCTCGAGGTCTAGGCAATGGAAAATCATGTTCATCTCTTTGATGCCTATGTGCTCTTTGTCTCTCCCTTTCATGTCTTTCACCTTCAAATCTTGATCTGTCTCTACCCACATTGTGTGAAAAGCTTACCTCAGGTCTCTCTCTAGCTCTTTCCCTTTGGGTTTCATGAGCCTTGGATTATCCTACTCCTTGAAGACCATGGGAAACACTAGATCTTGGAGGGAAAATTGATTCACCTTGCCAAGTGTATGCATGCCTATCATGCTCTGATACCAAGAACATTCTTTCTTATGTATGTTATCTAGATAGAAAACTTTGCATGGTGTCTCAAGGTCTTTGAATTCGTAGATGGTGATTATTGGGTTAGGTTGATCTGGCTTGAATCTCAAAAAGGCTATTTCTCTATTCAAGAATAGTTCTATGCTTTTGTTGTCTTGAGGGATCCAATCTAGATTGATCACTCTAGTCAAGACTGACTTACCTCTTGGAGTTTTGGGTTCGCTTCCTAGTTCTTCTTGCTCTAGGTCTCCTATCTCGTTCTTAAGAATAATGTTTCCAAACTCATCTGTCCTATATAGTAAGATGGTGACCACATACATGGTTCCTCGCTTATCAATGTAAGAACCATCTTCAAACTTGACCACTGGGTGTTCAAGTCCAAAGGGTTGATCTAGATTTTTGAGTTGGACAACTGATCGCCTCAGACCATCCTCATAGATGCGTGCACCTAATTGGTTTGTCCTAATATATTCCAATTGTGTCTTATAGGGATCTTCTGGTGTATGTAGATAGGCAATGCCTAAGCTACCTGCTGGTCTTTCCATGCTAAAAGACATTTCTGAATCACTTGTGTCCAAACTTAGCACGTAGGGATGAACACTAAGTTGTTATGCTCACGACCTAGCCATTAACCTAATGCTTTGTCTATCCTTGCCTAAGTGTCTATCATACCTGAGGTTCATATGCCTTGGTTAAGAGTCCAAAATTTCCCCTTTATATTGCTCAAAATCCTTTGGAGCCCCCTTGGCATTCCAATCCCACTTAAGGTTCACTTCAAATTAGCCTATCTGAAAATCAACGAGCTTTCCAATGAGCTACAGAGCTGAAAAAATGAACTTTTGATGAAAAAGTTATGTCAAATCAGGCTCCTAGGGATCAAAACAGGCAAACAGGAAGTTATAAGAAAATCACGATTTTGACTGAAAATCGCGATCCTAAGACAACTTGGAAATCACGATTTTCACTAAGAATCGCGATCTTGAACAATCCCAAAAAACGCGATCTTGACAGAGAATCGTTAAAAACACGATCATGATAAAGAATCGTGAAAAATGCAATCCTGACAGAGAATCGTGAAAAACGCGATCCTGATAGAGAATCGTGAAAAACGCGATCCTAACAAAGAATCATGAAAAAACACGATCCTAATAGAGAATCATGAAAAACGCGATCTTGACAGAGAATTGTCAAAAACGTGATTCTGATAGAGAATCTTGTTTTTGAGAAAATCACGATTTTGAGAATGATCCCAAGATCATGTTTTTTCTCAGAATCGTGTTTTGTGAAAATCGCAATTTTGAGAATGACCTGAAAATTGTAATTTTGACTGAAAATCGTGTTTTATCGAAATCGTATTTTTGACCTACAAATCACGATTTTATCAGAGAATTGTGTTTTTTTCAAAATCGTGTTTTTGATCGAAAAATTGTGATTTTGTTTGAGAATCGTGTTTTTGACCTAAAAATCATGATTTTGTCTAAGAATCATGTTTTTTTCAAAATCGTGTTTTTGACCTGAAAATCACGATTTTGTCTCAGGATCATGTTTTTGGAGAATCGCCAAAAAATCACGATTCTAAGAATGATTAGAGAATCGTGTTTTTGAAAAACTTAGAGAATCACAATTTTGAGCATAACCTGAGAATCGCGATTTTGAGAATGACCTCAAAATCATGTTCTCTTTTCAGAAAGCTTTTAGGCAAGAAATTTTAGAACTATGAAAATCGCGATTTTCAAAAAATTTGTATTTTTCATAGAATCACGATTTTCACTATAGAATCCTGATTTTTTGAGATTTTTGGTGGGAACTTTGAATTTTAGCGTGGAAGCCTACATGTCGAGCTTAGGGTCATGGAAATCATCAAAACTTGCACACACAAGCACTTTGCCTCTCTCTCTCTCTCTCTCTCTCTCTCTCTCTCTCTCTCTCTCTCTCTCTCTCTCTCTCTCTCTCTCTCTCTCTCCCCCCTTCTTGCACACACATGAATGAAAAATGAGGTGAAAACATGGAAAATCTAGTGAAAAACAAAAAAAAATTTGTGAAGATGAAGATGGACGAAGATGGACATGGTGAGGATGATGAAGATGGAGAAGAAAAATCAGAAAAATAATAGAAAATGACTAGTTTTTACCTTCCAATGTCACAAACCTATGATCTTATTGTCACAACAGTCGTCCTTGAAGCTCTCTCGCCAGCAATGGTGCCAAAATTTGGTGTAGCTCAAGCATAAAAACCACCTCCTTTACTTGTCAATCCACAGAGACATGAGGACTAATATGAAGATCGTGAGCAATTGTGGTGAGAAAATGTGAGTGAATCAAAAGTCATGAAGCAAAAAGTGTATATATACATTAAGCACTTTATTCATGGGATATGAGCTAATCATTAGACACATTATAAGTGATTTTTTTCTTGTCTTGAAACAAGAGAAGTCCTTGAATCTCTCATTGCATCATATCTCAGTTAGTAATACTTTTATACCTCACTTTCATAACTACATGTATCTTTTCTACTCTTACAATACATTAAGTAAAGTATTCCAAGTTCTCTCAATCATTTCTCTATGTGTATGACTTCATTATCCGATCTATTCATTGGAGCACAAAACTAAGATTGTGATAAGTATGTCAAGGAGGTTTCATAGTCATTGGATTTGTAGATCTTGAGTTATGAGTAAATCAAGGTGACTATCTCTGTATATCCCCTTCTACCTAAAAAGTCGAGAGTTGGGATTACCCCCTAACTTCTTATGCACATTTCTCTGAGTATATTCCTCCTAAATTCATGGAATAACTTGATATGGCTCATTCAACACTTCATCTCAAATTTTACAATGTTGAATTGCTACCAAAATGTGAGCTTTGAGTAAAATATTTAGTGCCTTCTTCCATAAATAGAAGGTATTCTCAAGGTACATTGTATATACAAAGTTATTTTTTTCGACATAGCGTTTTGGGAATGATCTTCTAAAGTACTTCCTCTCACCTCTGTGCATTAACCATCACTCCTCACAATTCCTTCCAATCCTTAGCTTCTTCATAGCTAGTGAATGCTTTGTCCTTGATTATGTGATTCATGTATGTGTAATGTTTTGCGATGAAATTATCATATGTAAACCTTTGAACAAGATATCTTACTCTTGAGGAACTTCTTTCACTTCCTTCAATTGTGGTTTCCATCTTCTTTCTTTGTTTTGCCACTCTTGGGTTTTGCATTTCTTCTATCTCTGCATCCTTTGACATGCTCTCATCCACATAGCCTCCTTCTTCAATTCCAATCTTCTCTTTGCCTTTGACTTTGATTTCTTCAGAGCTCATGTCTTTTTCCCTAATCCTTCAACTCAAAGGTGAGGGTTCCTTTGTGCTAGATGAGTTTCTTGGACCACTCAAATCCATGCTTTCTTGAATTCTATCATCATTCTTCTTATCTATCTCATCTATTTCTTCAACCTACAATGAACTTATTCATGCATACGAAGGCTGCAAATCATGAAAGAAAACATCCCTAATTACCTTCAGCTCCTTTATAATGGGTTTATAGCATTTATATCCCTTTTATTTCATAGAATATGCCAAAAAGGTACAGCTTTCAAATTTGACATCTAACTTTGACCTCAACTCTTGAGGTACATGTACATAGCATACACAATCAAAGACTATATGATGTGAAATGCAAGGTTTTCTTCCACTCCATGATTTTTTAGGTGTTAAATATATAGCTAATGTACAAAATCTATTCATGATGTATGTGGCTATATATGTAGCCTCTCCCCAATGTGACATATTCATTTAGTTGAGCATAGACCTTGCTACTTTTGTTGTGTGTCTACTTTTTCTCTCTCCTACCCCGTTTTGTTGAGGGGTATACTTGCATGTAAAATTTATTTTGATGACCTACAAAAAAATCAAAAAAATCATGGGAGAAGTACTCTCCCCTCCATTAGGTCTTACTAGATTCCTTCTCCACTTGTACCTTGAATTGCTTGAAGTAGTGGAACACATATTATTTGATCCTAATGCAATACAACCACAATTTGCTTGAAAAGTAATCAATGAAGGTTACAAAATACCATTTTATAGCAACAGATGCTTCTCTTTTTGGAGCCCAAACATCTATGTGAATGAGGTCTAAAACATTTGCACTCAAAGATACTTTTTGTGAAGGGAACCCTTGATTATTTTCCTTATAAAAAAGTAACACAAATTTCATGCAAAATTTTAGATGTAAAATTTTTTAGGCCTCCTACGAAGCTCCTCCTTTGCATGTCCTTGAGATTTTGTAGGTTGATGTGACCTATTTGTTTATTCCATCGGTCTAACTCTACTATCCTCTTGTCTTCATATGTGACATACATTGAATGGTGTGGCTGATTTATGTCCATTGTGAACATTCTCTCACGCTTCTTTACTTTTGTTGTGAGCTTGAAACTTGCCTTTGGATACTCAACAAAACATCATTTTTCATTGAAACAAACTTATTAGACTTCTCTATCATTTGGCCTACTAAAATAAAGTTTTGGTAATAGTAGGGACATGTAATACATCTAATAAGCACTTTGCCATTTGATTCCATTCCAAACTGATATCTTTTGCATGTTGAATGGTATGCTTTGGGTTGTTATCTATTTCCACACATCCTTGATTCTTTGGGACCTACAAATTATTGAAAAGATCCTTCCAACATGACATATGATTGTTACATCCATTGTCTAAATACCAAACATCTTCAATAGCTTAAGTCTTATCTTTACCATACCTCATAGCAAGTAAATAATCTTTCCCTTTGCTAAATGATATGTTTGTGTGGTCATTTTGCCCTATATAATTGTTGGTGGAGATCAGCTTGGCATTTGTGCCCACGCAGGAGAACCTTGCAGACCTTTTCACGAAGGCTCTACCTAGGGAGAAGTTTGAAGCTTTCCGCAAAGCTTTGGGCTTAGTTCCTTTTGTGGAGTGACAGCTCCTTCCTTATACATGAGTGCCAGCTCCTTGTTCACTGCATCACTCCCATGGGGGATTTGCTGATATATTTAGGTAGTGATGTGTGTGAACACTCTAGGACCGTTGGGGAACTTTTTTCCCTCTTTAGGGGTTTTTTTCCCCGGGCTTGTATATACGCCTATTGCCCTAACAGGCTACTTATCCTTGTACATTCTAGTGGTAATACATTTAGTATTGAGTGTTGTGCTCCAAGCTTCTTATTCTTCCTTGTGTTGTTCACGTGCTTTCGGAGACATCTAACTCCAATAGAATTTGGTTTCTGTTGGACAAATGGTTGACTAGGGATTACAAGTCACATTCAATGTTGATGGGCTATATGTAGAAGAGTACAAACAGGATGGAGGATTGATTTCCAAAGGAAACAAAGTGGGTAGGATGTTCAATTAAATGTGAAAATTCCTAAAATGAATGCAGCCATGCTTTCCTTCATATGAGTTGATGGCATTCATTTGACTTATTTTTGTGACTTGGCATTCTTTGAGATTTCTTCTTCATATATCTTGCATAGAGAAAAACATGGGTGGTAGAATGTGGGTGGCTGCAACCTGCATAATCCCCATATGTAGCTTAGGTTGGTTTCTGTGCATATCCTTTTGCTACCAATCATGCTTTGTACCTACTTATGCTACCATCAACATTGTGTTTTACCTTGTAAACCCACTTGTAGCCTACAGGTTTCTTTCCTTTTGGCAATGGAATGAGCTTCCATGTATCATTTCCATAAAGTGCAGCCATCTCCTCATCCATAGCTTTTTTCCAATCTACATTGCCAATTGCATCTTCAAAACAAGAAGGTTTAGCAATACCTTTCTTGGACGTATTTGATGAATTCATTGGACTGAAATTTCCATGCAATCTTCCAATCCATGGATTTGAGTTGGAAGTATTGCTTGGTGTGCATCTGGTCCACTCAAAACTTGAGACTCTGCACTTGATTTTTCAGTATTTTCTTTATCATTTGGTTCAAGATTAAGTCCATCTTTGGCATCTGCATAGAACCTTGACATTTCATCAAACACTGCATCTCTACTTTCATTCACCTGTCATGTGAGTGGATTATGACATTTATATCCCTTTTGCTTAAGGAAGTACCCAATGAAGATACATTTTTTTGCTTTTGGATCAAGCTTCATCCTCAACTCATCTGGAATATGTACATATGCAATACAGCCAAAAACTTTCATATGTGATAAGTTTGGCTTTTTACCTATGAACTTCTCTTCAGGTGTAACTTGATGTATTACAACAGCCGGAGTTCTGTTCATGATGTATATAATAGTGTGCACAGCTTTTGCCCAATAACAATGAGGCATATTCTTCTCAATCATCAAGGCTCTTGCTATTTCTAATATGTCTATTTTTGCGTTCAACAACACCATTCACTTGTGGTGTATACCTACATGACACCCGCATTTAGTTGTGGTGTATACCTACATGACAATGTCATTCTGTTGTGGTGTATACCTGCATGAAAACTGACGTCAAATTCCATGACTTTTAAGAAAGTTGTTGAACTCACGTGACATATATTCACCTCATCCATCAGACCTTAATGTCTGAATATACTTTCCTATCTACGTTTCCACCATAGCCTTAAAATTTTGGACGTGATTGAACACCTCATTCTTCTCTTTCATGAAATATAAACGTACTTTCTATGTATGGTCATAAAAGAAAGCAACATAAATTTTGAAATCACCCATAGATGTGGTCTTTGTAGGACCCCAAACATTTGTGTGTACTATTTCTAGCACATTCTCACTAACATGCTTGTCATGTGGAAATGATGCTCTTGACTATATACCAAATTGACATGTTGCACATACCTTTTGCATTTCTGCAACTTTGAAATCATTTATCCAATAGAACCAGATTCTTTGTTATATTTGGAACATGCAACACATTAGCAAGATGTTTTACCTTCCCATCCTCCATAGACAATGCTATCTTTCCTATATGTTTGATAGGGTATGATGTTTTATCACCTGTTTCAACATATCTAGGAACTGACAATTTCTGCAAACTACTAAACCATTCTGCATGACTGTTCATGTGATTTGAAGCACTGGAATCAACATACTAGACATTATCATTCGATTTTGAAACATCAGTAGACATCGTATTCATCATGTGATGTTGAACCATGAACAGCTTCTCAGAATCATTTGCACTTGTGGACGCATAGTTGTTTTGCTCCCTTCTATTATTTTCATTCTTCAACTTGCAATCACGTTCAAAGTGTCCAGGTTTACCACAATTCCACCATGCTTTACTATCATTACCTGAATCATGTCTTTGGAAATTTTTGCGGCCTCTTTGGCTCCCCCTACCTCGAAACTGTCCTCTACCTCTTGCATGATTCTGATGTTGAACTTGGTCTTGGTTATTGTTTCCTCTTCCACTATTGAAGCCTCTATCTCTGCCTCTTCCTCTAATAGAGTAGAATACCTGCTTAGAACTAGGTCTTCCTTGGGAGTTCGAGTTCTCACCAAGATTCTTTTCTTCAATATTCAGCATAGACATCAGATTAGCAAAATTCAGAATATTTTTCTTGGTCTGAATAGATGTTTTGAACTGCTTATATGCAACTCCTAGACCATGAATGCATATTTCCACCTTATCATCATCATCTACATTCACGCCAATAGATGCAAGTGACTCACATATGCTTTTGATTTTCAAGGTGTAGTCACTTACCGACATGCCCTTTTTCTCCAATGTATGCAGCTCATTCTTGAGTTGCAATTTATCTGTCTTTGTATTGGTCTCATACAATGTGAACAAATTGTTCCAAGCCTCTTTTAGAGTCTTGGCATCTTATATGTGCCCAATCACGCTATCTTGTATGCTAACATATAGCCAATACATTACCTTTTATGCTCCTTGATTCCATTCCTCATATGATCTTAACTGGTCCACGATCTGACTCCTCTCTAGTAACTACGAAGCATTTTTGTTCTCTCCTTTGATGTACTTCTTGTAACCCTTTGCCATCAAGAAATTTGTCATTCTCAATCTCCAAGCATGGAAGTTGTTCTTGTCTAGCTTATCGCTCATAAGCTGACTCATTCCATCTACGTTTGCCATTTTTGTAGCAATTCACAACACTGCAAAAACGGAAACAAATGTGCCATCACTCTCAGTAGATACATATAGTAAACCTCAATGAAGTATCCTTGACATATACCAACGTGATGGCTATACATGTCAGAGAAATGAAAAAGTGATACATGTCATCCTGGATCATCACATGTTTAGCTTGATATCTCAACATGCCATGGAAGGAACTCCTAGAGCAATCATCAATCAAACTATTTCCAAGTAGTTCCTTCAGATAGTATCCACATTCTGCTCGAAGAGCATGCTAACTTTTTGGAGTCATATGCAAAGTTAGAAGAAGAGTGTGCCAATCTAAAGAAGGAGATAGCAAATCCTACCATACACATACCCAAAGCAATTCCTCTTCCACTGAATACACAAGAACTAGAGACCCTCCAAAAACAAGTGGATGAAATTCAAGCACGATTGCTACCATATGAAAGACCATCTTTGCCGATAGTGGAACCCGAACCCGAAGAGGTCATTCAAATTCCTATGAAAGAAACATTCGGGGATCAATATGAGCTAGTATCAGTACCAGGAGGACACACTACAGAGGAGCATCAAGAAACATTTGAAATTGAAGCACCTAAATGGCTCAAAAAGGTTTAGCAAATAGGCAAAACTCATGATGATAGAGTAGTTGTTCATATCCAATCATCGGAAAATCTTGAAGAGAGAGTACTAAAGTTTGCTTACTTCCAAAACCTATCTCATCAAAAGCTCATCACCTCATCAAAATTGCAATATATGTCATATTTTGTACCTCTTGCAGATTACAATGCAACAATAAAAGGGGTGACGAAACAAACCAACTTTTGCAACTCAATTCGAGCCCAAAGATGTGCTCGAATTTGCAAGAAAGGTATTATATTTCAGCATAGTTGGTGCACATGGTTACTCTCGACATATCCAAAAATGATGTGTACTTGGTTCAGCGCATCCTATATATTAAATTCTATCCATGCTACTACCCGGTATCACGTCGATGCCCATGGCTTGAGTTTGTAGTAAAGGTAAACACAATGAAAGGGTGCTCCTCCACTTAGAGGGCCACCAACTATAGCTTACATGGTCTCAACCATTCTCCACAGGCCCTCTTGCTCCAAAAACATGTCCGATATTGTTGCAAAGATGTGCATGAAAATCTTTTAGTTAATGATGGTGGTATTCAAAACCTTCACAAATATTAAGGCCCCATACATTTTTGCCCCAAGCTTCAATGAAGGCAATTTTGATTTGGTATATGATATGAGCAAGACCCCCTCCATCAACACAATCTTTGATTGGCACTCATGCATCAAATACCTCCCTCTTTGTTATAAGCAAATGTTTGAGGAGATGTTCTCTATAGGGCTCTAGGAGTATCACTTAGAGATATTCATTTCCATACCTACACACTTGTTACAATTATTTTCTATAGAATAGGCCTTCCATATAGAACAGCTACATATTCCACATATCTTCCCAAATTGACAATTATGATGTGGATCTCCTCACATTGATGCTTATCATTGTGGTAGAGTGACATGTATCCAAGTAGGTAGGTAAGTGCTTGCATGCATGTATCTATACATTCATGAATGCATGTTTGTTTATGTGTGTGTGTGTATGCGTGTGTGTGTGTGTGAGAGAGAGAGAAAGAGAGAGGACTAATGTGTATTTATTTCTTGACATGTACTTTATTTGTTTTAATTTGTGGGACAAAAGGTACAAATATTGAACGTTCAACATACATGATATAGTAATACCAAAATAAAACTTCATAAAAATCTGCACTTTTGTTGATTCTAGATATTTCAGCAATATTGACGTCATTGTTCCATCCCGTATCTCTTGGGTCTAGGGATTTATACTCGAGAAGTCTCAAATCTTTTTCTTTTTAATATAAAGGAAGTTCGGCATTAGCCTACTCTCTCGGAGTTGAATTAAATAAAGAAAAGTACAAGAGAAGGGGATTAGTGCCCACGGGACCCCCCAAATCCCACAAAGCAGGGGAAGCTTTTACAGAGCTTAGATGGCATTACAAAGAAGGTTAATCACCCTCACATCACCCTCATGTGGGGCCCACTTGGGTTTAAGCTTGTTATTGATCAAAAGGAGTACTTGATGATGCCTGAAAAGGGGGGGGGGGGGGGAGGAGGGGATTTCTTACAGTTAAGAATCCTTTTGCCAAGGAGGAACAATGAAATCTCAATAGACCACTCTTTGTGGGAGTCACCGAAGTTGAAGGCACATCTTTCCCGCCAGATTTTCCATAGGACCTCCCCTCTGATGGCGTTCCAGAGAGTGGCGGAGCAGCCGATTTCTTCTCCAAGTAGGATCTGCTGCCAACTGAGATATTTCTTAAGTCTACTTTTCTTTACAACTGTCTGCCAGAGTCTGTTGGAGTTGGGGCAGGTAAAGAAGATGTGTGAAACATCTTCGATAGACCGGTAGCAGCGTTTGCACCAGGGAGGGAACCCACAAAATTTGTTAGCTTTAGGTTGGTCCAGATTCCATGATGAAGAATTTGCCATAGGAGGACAGACTTTTTGATTTCTATGAGGGGGTGTCAGATAGCCATGAACTTCACGTCCCATCGAAGCCGCGTCCATGACAGGCACCACTTCTTATTGAGGTTAACCTGATAGTCAATCGTTTCTTTGATGTTCGGGATTTTTGATAGCCTGTTCCCATTGTGCCATTTGAGATCAAGCGAGCTCGACGTGTCGTGTCCCATTAGAAGGCGAACTTTTTGTCGGTCCCAGGCGAGACATCTGCTTTGCAAAGTGTTCCATTCTTCGTATGAAACGTTGACGCAAGGGTCAATATCCTCGAAGTTGATCGAGCGGTTGGTGTCTTGTTTCCAAAGATGTTTCCATTTTTTGAAGCTTTTGTTCCATAACTTCTTGGCATTATGAATGTTCCAAGATTCCACACTCCGGATGCCATGGATCGGAAACCAGATAGAGTCGTTTTGTCTGATACCGGCTGCCCACTTCCAGTCTTCACTTATTCTTGTGTAGCTTTTGACTTTATTCCAACTCTTCCATAGGGAGCACACGAGATTTGAGCCTTTGGGGAAGACGGGGATCGGGGAAAATAGCAAGGTCAAGATGTCAAGATTCTTCCAATTTGGGAAACCCATGAGAGCCAACTCATTCTTGTTTCTAAAGATCAACTTGGCCCACGAGGCCTCCCCGTTGCACCAAGCCTTAATCATCCATTTGGCCGCCAGTTTGTTAGCCATGCACCCAATGTCTAGGATACCAAGCCCCCCACTATCTCTAAGGCTGGTGCAGATGGACCATTTGATTTTACGCACCCCCCTCCTATTGTGGTCGCCCGTCCAAAGGAAGTTTCTACAAATACTATCCAGTTTGGACAGATCTTGCTCTTTCGGTCTCCAACAAGAAAGGAAATAAATGATAGATGATAAGAGGAACGTGTTGATAACCATAACATGACCAGCAAGATTGATTTGCATACCTCTCCAATAGTTAAGCTTGTTTTCGAGTTTGGCCAGCACCCAGTTCCACGGCTGATCCATAGAGATGCCAAATCCCAAGGGAATCCCAAGAAGCCGAAAAATTTGGCCCTGCGGAATGATTTGACAGCCATTATCAATGAGAAGGTCGGGGTGTGACCCAACAATAGCTCTAAAGGCGGTCTTAGAGTGGTTGATTGTGGATCCAGAGGCTGCACAAAAGGTAGCCAGACACCTCCAGAACATCCCCAGGCTGGTACTATCGTTGTGAACAAACGCGTTCATATCATCGGCAAAAAGTCTCATGGTGATCTGACTGTGGTCATGAGGCAAACAGAGGCCTTTGATATTACCAACTTCCACCTGATGCTCCACCAGCCTGCTAAGCCCTTCCGTGGCAATGGCAAAGAGAAGGGGAGCCAATGGGCACC
The DNA here is from genome assembly GCA_020310875.1 of Ceratopteris richardii. Taxonomy (NCBI): domain Eukaryota; kingdom Viridiplantae; phylum Streptophyta; class Polypodiopsida; order Polypodiales; family Pteridaceae; genus Ceratopteris; species Ceratopteris richardii. The sequence goes on from CM035407.1 coordinate 159,433,135, forward strand.
CTTGACTGATAGATCTTCTAAGTTTGATCACCTTCGAAAGTTTGCCATTAATGTTAATTTGGGTCGATGCGTTTCCAAGAAGGGATCATCTTGGTGAATGTAATTTGGGTCGATGCGTTTCCAAGAAGGGTTGCGATCATCTTGGTGAATCTCTGACTACATCCAAGATCTTAGAGCGACTACAGAACATAGTCCCATTCCAACCTGTCGTAGGCTTTATCAAAGTCGATCTTGAAGAAGTCCACGTCTTGTTTAGACTCATTTGCAAATTCAAGACCTCCCCAGATATCTATAATGGTTTCCAAAATTGACGTGCCTTTGATGAAACCTTTTTGGTCCTCGCTTAACCACGTTCTCAAGTGGCAAGAGATTATGTTGGCAATGACTTTGGCAATGATCTTGTATCCTGTTTGGAGCATCGTAATAGGACGCCAGTTCTCTATTCTGTTCTTTTCCCCTTTTTTGTGCATTAACTTGATAATGCCATTGTTGAGACAAGAAGGAAGCGCACCAAACTTGAGTGCCTCTTGCCAAACCAGACGAAGAGGGGTGGCAACCACCAACTTGAAGGATTTAAAGAACTCATTAGTGAGCCCGTCGGGTCCCGGGCTTTTACCAGAAGGGAGGGCATCAATGACCTCAATGATTTCTGCTTCAGAGATACGAGCATGTAGCAAATCTTATCTTATCCCAATCCAAGATACATTTATTGAGAAGGCTCCACTCATCATGCTCCACTCTTCAGAGAAGTCTCAAATCTTATCTATCCCAATCCAAGATACCTTTATTGAGAAGGCTCCACTCATCATGCTCCAACTTGAGACAAAGATCGGTGTTCTCTTGTTTCATCCGCTCTTCACAGTGGCATCTAGAAGCCCAAAAGCTTTGCAAGGCCCCATCATGGTGTAATAGATGTCTTAGCCAAGAAAGACATCAAGCATCTCTTTTTCTCATCCCAAAGATTACTCAAGTTTGGAATATCGCCAATGTCTCATCCACTTAACCTAAAGATTTAATGGCAACAACTCCTAGGGGAGACCGAGGACTACTCATCAACCCTTGGGAATGATATCAAGGATAAGGCCATGTGGAAAAATTGGAACGAGACATGTTACCGATTTTGGAAAAACTCCCAAAGAATTCTCCATTCAAAGGTCCCTAGAGCTCCTAGGTGAAAGAGTCAAGAACCACAAACGTATGCCCCCTTTCGATACAAGATGATCTTTGTGATACAAGGTGATAAGTTGAAAAGAAATTGGATCCCCCAAGAAGGGGACAACAAGTCTATCAACTTGCTTTGTAACTCTCTGTAATGCCCTTGTATTTTATTTTTCTTTGATACAGTTGACTTTTTATTTTCGGGGGGGAGAGGGGGGATTTGTGCTGATCCAATTAGGTTGAATTAAAAAGCATAGCCTATTTGCAAACTAGATGCTTCAAGCCACCAGCTACTACCCCCATCTATAGCATACAAATATATCAGTGATTTCTTCACATTTTTTCTATTGACCATAAAGAAGACAGAAATACCCTCCACGGAGCACCCTTGAAAGTCAATAAAAGAGGACCAAGATTGTATGACCACTTTTTACACACAACTTGTTACTTGCAATGTTTCTCTAGTATTACAGTTCAAAAGTTTGACTTTTCTGTTAACCAATCTTCATATTATCTTCCGTGTTATACATGTTATGTGCACCTGGCATCCATGAGCCAAGCAGGGATTTTCAAAGGCACTATGATAGTGATTTTGCCACTCTAAACGCAGGACAGAAATCACATCTCACAATTCTTATTCGTCTTCTATTTTTGCATTCTTGAATGTAAGATCCAAATGGGGAACATAACCTTCAGATTTTGTCAGAGCCTGCATGTGCTTGAGCATTGGTATCAACCTTGCATTAGTTGCAATGTGCATATCCTCCACAATGAACTCAAAAACTTCGTTGTTCACCTCAATCCAAGCCTTCCCAGGCAGTTTCCTTGCCCCTGCACTCCTTTTCAGCTCTTGTATGGCATGGAGATCCTCCCATCTCTGAGCATCAGCATATATGTCTAGCATGATAGTGTACCCAGCAGCAATACAAGGATCCAGTCGGATGAGTTGATCAAAACATGCCCTCCCTAGGTCTGGCTGCCCATATGTCTTACAAGCAGCCAAAAGCGACATCCATGTAGTTATACTAGGTGTGGCAGGCATACTCCATATCATTTTGCCAGCCTCGCATAGGGATCCTGTTCTTCCCAGGACATCTATCAAGCAATTCAAGTGCTCCATCTCAGAGTTTCTGTTATTATCTGCTTCTCTAATAGCCTGCAATGATTGATGAGCTGCTTCCACCTGACCTCCATGACTACAAGCTGCAAGGACATTTGTGTACGTTGTGCCAACTGGTTTCATGCCTTCATTCTGCAAATCTACTAAGGATTGTGTTGCTTGTCTCCAATCTCCATGTTGCACGTACCCGCCAACTATTGCATTCCAAACTGCAATATTTGTGGCTCGCATGTCATGGAACAGCCATTGAGCATCCTCCAGGCTCCCAAGCTTTGAATAAACATGAATAAGAAGAGTTACAATGGCCAGATCAGCATCAAATTGATAGTTAATCACTTCCATATGTAAAAGTCGCACTTGTCTTAAGGCTCCCATACTACAACAGGCCTTGAGAACAGATACCAAAATTACTTGATCAGGCCATAACCCTTCCACAACCATTTTCCAATAGAGCTTAATAGCTTCAAAACCATTACCTTGAACAGCATACCCTGTGATCATTGCTCCCCATGACACCAGCCCTCGATTTGGCATATGTTCAAACAAATCACGGGCTTCCTGCAAGCTCCCACACTTGGCATACATGTCAATAAGAGTACTTCCAACTACCATACTGGGTAAAAACCCATCATTCACGAGTTTCTCATGAATCAATCTCCCATCATTTATCATGCCCAGACCACTGCATGCTTTGAGAATACATGAGAAAGTCACTCGGTCGGGAATTAGTCCCTTCTGCTGCATCTTGTCAAATAGGTCAATTGCATCTTGATAATGGCCATGGTGGACTGTCCCAACAATCATTGCATTCCATGATACTGTATCCAGATTAGACAGTGTTTCAAATAACTTGCTAGCCTCCTTCAAATTTCCACATTTTGCATACATGCCCACCAAGGTGTTGCAAATAAAATCACCTGACTCAAACCCACTTCTAACTATTTGATCATGTATAATCTTGCCCAATGTCACCTCTTTAATTAAGCTGCATGCTTTTAGTGCACTAGCCAAAGTAGTCTCATTCGCTTTTAAACCTTCTCTTTGCATCTTGACAAAAGCCTCAAGGGCAGGAAGACCATGTCCGTGCTGAGCATAGTTAGAAATCAGCGTACTCCACATCCTGCTGTCTTTCACTTGCGAAGTATCAAAAACCTTCTTTGCAGATTTCAAATCACCACACTTCGCGTACATGTCTAAAAGAGCACTTACAATAACTGCATCTGACAAGAAATTGAGCTGAAATATCTGGTCATGTAATATCATACCCTCCTTCAGAGCTTCTAAACTCGCACACGCTGCTAGTGCACAGGAGAAAGTGGCTGTGTCAGGCTCCACACCTTTTTCAAGCATATTTTCATAAATGATCAAAGCTTGGCAGCCCAACCCAGCACCATTATAAACTGTGATCAAGGCATTCCAAGAATAAACGTTCTTTTCAGGCAAACTACTAAAGACACATTGCGCCTCTGTAGGCCTCTCACATTTTCCATACATTTCAACAAGTACACTTCCTACTGCAACATCTGTATCATATCCATGACTCAGTATGGTTTTATGTAGCATATGGCCATCTGCTATCCTCCTGATGCTACAGCATGCCTTCAATGCGAACAAAATCGGCACTCTTCCACAGTAAATTTCCCGACTTTGCAGTTCTTTGAATAATACAAGAGCCTCCGCATGCTTCTCATGCTGCACATAGCCTGCAATCATGGTACCCCATGCAACTAGATTCCTCTTCAACAAAGAATCAAATATATAACGAGCCTCTGACAGCTCACCAAAATTAATGTACATGTCAATGAGGGTGTTACCCACAACAATATCAGTTTCAATACCACACTGCAAGACTTCTGAATGAATTCGCTTCCCGTGCTTGACAGCAGTGACGGTACTACATGCTTTCAAAATACAGGAATAAATGACTTCATCTGGACATATGCCCTCGTCATGCATCCTAATGAACATCTCAATAGCCTGATGCCCTTCTCCAAGCTGAGTATAACCAGTTATGATGGTGCCCCATGTGACTACATCGTGACAAGGTGAAGAAGTAAACACAGTAGTTGCTTCATCTAGGCTACTGAATGTTAAATACATTTTTATCATCATGCTAGTTAGCAGTAGATCTGTTTCCATACCAATTTTAACAATGTCTGTGTGAATGGATCGTCCTCGTTTTACAGATGGCATAGAACAACATAGCTTCAAAATGGATGAATATACAAATTTGGATGGTTCTATACCCTCCTGCCACGATTTCTCATAAAGTTGGAAAACGTCATCTATTTTTCCCAGCTTGTAGTGCGCCAATATGATGGCAGTCCAGGTGTAGACTGTTGGCTTAAGTATTTTTGAGAAAATTCTGCATGCATCATGCAAGTTTCCAGACATGGAAAACAACCGAAGGACACGGTCTCCGAAAAAGGAAAAAGAATCAATCCCTCGTGAAGCCATAGAACAATGCAGTTTCCTGGTAGTAGCCAGAACAACAATTGTACTGGAAACATTTCCTGCATAATCGTGCTTGGTTTCTGCATACGGATGACTGTCACATCCATGCTTTCTGGGATTCTTTGAATGGCATTCCAAAGTGATGCCTTCAGGCAGGCCGTCTCCATATTGAATTTCATCATCTTCTAGAAATCGATTCTTACCAACAGGTTCTGCGAATGAAGAAAGAAAGGCTCTAAGACCAACCGAATTAGAGGAAACTGAGGGGAAAGCCGATAGAAAGCAGCGTCGCTGATGAGTGATGCGATTAGCCAGTCGTATCGACACAATCAAACAGCTACGACAGGTCTGTCAAGACCATCAAGCTGCCAGCCTGCCACTGAAATCAAGCTTACAATAAACCATTAACATCGTCTGAAATTTCAAGCCATATTGTAAAATGTGCAAATGTAGTGTTCATTTTCTGAATACAGGATGCGACTTTTTTTATTTTGGTCAGCACACAAGGAAATCTTTTTCTGTGCTATATTCCCTTTTGAGCCTATTGTCCTCAACACATCTACACAAAATGCTTGTTCAGTTCAAACCCACGTAGCGTAGTGGTTGACGTTTTGAATTTGTGGAAAAGTCCCGAGTTCAAATCTTTGCTGAATATATCTATGAGTTTCTCAAGATGGGTGCCTCTACCTTACAAGATTGGGTGTGCGTCTCTCTTAATTCATTATACATTCAAAAATGCAATAAAAGTTGCTTGTACATCTCTTTATGCTTCTTTGGAAATAGTTACGAAGCTCTACAGAGAAGGCACATTATATGTTTTGCAAATGTACAATATGACGTACACAAATATCTTCTATGATGGAAGCCCAAGTGTGGGAACAAGAAGTTGATGGTGTTATGGCGGACTATGAATCACTTATTTTAGACCAACATAACGAGCTAGATTTAGGGTTCATATTCTCCAAAAGCTTCTTCTTTATAACTTTATAGGGCTTTGTTGGAAAAATAAAAACTACATTTTACCCAAGGGTTGTTATTTTCAACCTTTTTTTCTATCAGATTGAGTTCAAAAGTTCGTTATAGAATTGTCTATCTATAACATGCATCTTGGTCTTGCATGACCATACTTTGTGAGTCCTGAAGAGTCTTGGAAAATGGTGAAGGAAAATGACAAATCATAATCTAACTTTAGGTCATGGCCACCAACGGGTAATCTTTTAGAAGTTAATCACAACAATTTGAAAGAGTGGTATTTCAAGACCAACTTTTCAATACATTTTATGACACAAAATTCTCTATGCATCTAATCTTCTTTTCAAGCATTTATTTAGTGTTTACAAATGAGTTTGCAAGAACTTCTATGGGGAGTCCAATGCTTGAAATATCCTCACTTGAAAAATGTTCTTGCAAGAGCTTGCTTAACAAAGAGTTCTCACAATATTGCCTAGCCATGCAAACTCTTGAAAATTCAAGGTGATTGTGTACCTGAGTATCGACTTAGGGACTTGTGGAGAAAGGGACTATACCTCAATCCCCCTCAAGTGCATATAGTGGGGATTCACACTTTAATTATCAATCCAAAGACTATCCAAACCTAGCCGAGTGTATGAGGACATGCATTCAAATGATGGTAAATGCAAATGAGATCTAACAAGGTACATACAAGTATAAATCCACCACATTCTAGCTTTCAAGGTCGGTTATGGTGTCGCGACACTTGAAACAGAAGTCAATAGTAAATCAATCAACAGTAAATCGAGCTTTTCTCTCGATTCTGAACTCCGAATATAGTGAATAGCGGGTTCATTTCGAAGATCTCGAGAAGACGCATCCAATGGTGTCTCTTCACTCTTCTGACACTCTTGCTTCAAGTTATGATCAAAATACTGAGCCACAGGAATGATCTTCCTACGCTTCAGTACTTCCTACACTTAACACACACCTTACCAACAACAAAAAAGCACTTTCATGGATAGAAAACACTTCTAAGCACTCTTTTCAAGCATCACACATGCATGCAAGATCACAAGGAAGACGATACAGAGAGGAAAAGACACGAATTCGAATTTTGTGCTCTTGATTCTCACAATGGCAAAAAGTCCTTACCAAGAGTCACAAAATGATTTATATACTTGTGCTCTGGAATTGGTCCTTTCACACAAGAGACTGGCACTCTATTGATTAAAATACTAATTCCCTACTAATTTACAAAGATAACGATACAAATCTCTATGGGTATGCATCTAGAGGACTCCTCTAGTGCATTTACATCGAAAAATATATACAAAATGACTATGGTACAAAAATAAAGTGTCCGAATCAAAAAAATTTTGGATTTTTCTCTGCATCTTTGCTCTTATTTGCTCTGTAACAGTGATGAAACACTACAACAGATCGATGGTATACCGAGGTTTTTACCTAGGAAAATGAATGCGGCTTTATTTGCCACGACGCCGGTGTAAAAGTCGGTGTGCGCGTCGGTACCAAAGCCTCGGTATAAGCGTCGGTATATAGCATCGGTATAAGCATCGGTATATGCGTCGGTATAAGCGTCGGTATTTGCGTCGGTATTACCGACGCTCATACCGAGGCTTTTGTTGGACGTACCATCGCTTATACCGAGGCTTGCTGGGTGTACCGACGGTTATTCCGATGACACTACTGGGAGTACCGTCGCGTATACCGACGACCATACCTGCAAAAATTTTTTTGGGCAGAATGTTTTGTCTATTGCTACAGCAACATTACCATGATGTTGCTGAACAAAAGACAATACACTCTGCCCAAAAAAAACCAAGTACATGTGATGTGTACTCTAATGACAACCGAAATATGATTTCATGAAATAGAGTATTATTGGACACAAAAGAGATAATCAGAATGAACAATGAACCATGTACAAAAGAAGTTATATATTTCAATAATGAAGCATGTACAAGAGTGTGGCAAACCACTGTCATATATGACGCTTTTACAAAATGTGGCAAAGCAATGTATTGCCATATGGAAATCAAATACAAAATATTGGTCTTCCACTGCCATACACATGCAAAGAAAGTGTGTGTGTGTCTATGAATGTATGTGTGTGTGTATGTGTGTTTGTGTGTATGCATGTGTATATATATGTGTATGTGCATATGTATTATGTGTTCATATGTGTATATGTGTGTATGCATGTGTGTATATATGTAAAAGCCAAAAACCCTAACCCTAACCCTAAAACATGCATATGTGTGTATGTATATGTCACGTGTGTGTATGTATGCATGTGTGTGTGTGTGTGACTCTCTCTCTCTCTATGTGTATGTGTGTATGTATGTATGTATGTATGTATGTGTGTATGTATGTATGTATGTATGTATGTATGTATGTATGTATGTATGTATGTATGTATGTATCTATGTGTGTCTGTATGTATGTATGCATGTGTGTGTATGTATGTATGTATATGTATGTGTATGTGTATGTGTATGTGTGTGTATGTGTATGTGTATGTGTATGTGTGTGTGTATGGGTATGTGTATGTGTATGTGTGTATGCATGTGTATATGTGTGCATGTGTGTATATGTGTAAAAGTAAAAAACCATAATCCTAAAACCCTAACCCTAAAACATGTATATGTGTGTTTGTGTGGATGTATATGTGATGTGTGTGTATGTGTATGTGCATGTATGCATGCATGTGTACACGTGTGTGCATGTATATGTGTGTGTGTATGTATACATATGCATATGTGTATGTAATATGTATGCATCTGTGTGTATGTATCTCTATGTCTCTCTCTTTCTCTCTATCTATATCTCTCTCTTTATCTCTCTCTCTCTCTCTTTCATCTCTCTCTCTCCCTCTTTCTCTCTCTCTCTCTCTCTTATTCTCTCTCTCTCTATCTCTATTTATAATAAAGAACAAAACAATCACTTACATCGATGTAATTCTTTTGAACGCCCTCATCAAAGCCCAATTGACATCATCTCTTGTCAAATTCCAAAGAATCAATGCCAAAAATCTCCTACAAAACAAAAGAAAAGAGAGATTCAAAAACGCTAATCCTAAAACCCTAAGCCTAAAACATGTATATGTGTGTATATGTGTATGTATATGTGATGTGTGTGTATGTGTATGTGCATGTATGCATGTGTGGGTATAGATATGTGAGTGTGTATACATATGTGAGTGTCTATTAATATGTGTGTGTATGTAATATGCATGTGTGTATGTATGTATGTATGTGTGTGTGTGTACATGCATATGTGTGTGTATGTATGTATGCATATGCATGTGTATGCACATATGTGTGTGTATACATATGTGAGTGTGTATGTAATATGCATGTGTGTATGTATGTATGTGTGTGTGTACATGCATATGTGTGTGTATGTATGTATGCATATGCATGTGTATGCACATATGTGTGTGTATACATATGTGAGTGTGTATTTATATGTGTGTGTGTATGTAATATGCATGTGTGTATGCATGTATGTATATGTGTGTACATGCAAATATGTGTGTATGTATCTCTCTCTTTCTTTCATCTCTCTCTCTCTCTATCTCACTCTATATCAATCCAAAACAAAACAATCACTTACATTGATGTAATTGTTTGGAGCATTGTCGTCAAAGTCCACTTAGTGTTTTCCTTCGTCGAATTCCAAAAAACTGATGCCAAAATCTCCTGCAAAACAAAAGAAAAGAGAAATTCATAAACCCTAAGCCTAAAACCCTAACCCTAAAACATGCATATGTGTGTATGTGTGTATGTATATGTGATGTGTGTGTATGTGTATGTGCATGTATGCATGTGTGTGTATACATAAGTGAGTGTGTATATATATGTGTGTGTGTATGTAATATGCATGTGTGTATGTATGTATGTGTGTGTACATGCATATGTGTGTGTATGTATGTATGCATATGCATGTGTATGCACATATGTGTGTGTATACATATGTGAGTGTGTATTTATATGTGTGTGTGTATGTAATATGCATGTGTGTATGCATGTATGTATGTGTGTGTACATGCAAATATGTGTGTATGTATCTCTCTCTTTCTTTCATCTCTCTCTCTCTCTGTCTCACTCTATATCAATCCAAAACAACAAGATTCCTTTCCCAATATGACTAGCATAAAAAATAGCTCTCTAGATCCATTTATAGTTTTTCACTAGTTTTGGCCGATTTGAGACAAAATAGTCGTCATAGTTAAAAATTAGCTTCTATAGTTTAAATTAGGGGCCATAACAGGTTCCAAACATTATAAAAATTGATATGCGGGTTCTACCTAGGCTCCTAAGCTCAAGGATTCCTAGGCTTGTAGAAAATGGAGCATTTATCTACAGTATTGGGTTTCTTGGTATTCATGTATATACAAAAGTAGTGATGAAAATCAATGTTTTGAGTTTGAAAAAACATGAACCATTATAACTTATCTTCACACACACAACTTTCTTGTTGCATTATCCTAAGGTATTTTTGTCACGGCTATTATCCTTGTTAGCACAAATCTCTTCTTAGGAGTGGTTGGTACCTCCTCTTGATCATCCTCATCAAAACCCTTAACTCTTGACTCTAGAAGAATAGTCCCAAGATCATCCATTATATCAGGGTGACTAGTAACAATGTACATAGTTCCTTGCTTATCTATGTAGACATGTTCTCAAATTTAACTACAGGATGATCTACCCCATAAGATTGATCTGGATTTCTCAACTAGACCACTACTCTCCTCAAACCATCTTCATAGATGCAAGCACCTAATCCATTGGCTCAAATGTATTCTAAATGTGTTTTATAGAACCCTTTTGGTACTCTAGATAGGTTGCCCTATTGCTAGGTTTAGTTTTCATCAAGTTTCCCTTATTGCACCAAGTATATGTTTTCATAACATTGTGCATCAAGTGAAAGTAAAGGAATGCATCAAGACTATGCATGTCAAACATTCTTAGTACAAAGGGAAATCTCCATTAACTTTGGCATGAAAGCACATAAAAATACATGCATGCAAGTACATGCAACTACATGCATGAAAGCATATGCATTTGCATGAGTAAAAGGTATCCATTTGTTTTTGTCTTTTGCATACACTATGCATGCATTAAAGTGAACACATTATGCATGATCCACAGTCTCACAAATACAGTTAAAGTTGAAAATTAAGAGTCGACTTTAATAAGCTGGGAGCTAAGGGGATCTTCAAACAAAAAGATTGGAAGCAATTCAATCTTGACTTTAACTTATAAGCTCCACTTGTTTAGTTCATAAAGTCTTCTCATTATAAGATATGGATGAAACTAATTTTAAGAGTTTAGAAATAAACTCTAAAAAGTGTTGATATATTTAGGTAATGATGTGTGTGAACACACTAGGACTGCTAGGGCACTTTTTTCCCTCTTTAGGAGGTTTTTTCCCTCGGCTTATATATATACCTATAGCCCTAATGGTTTACTTATCTTTGTACATTCTAGTGGTAATACATTAAGTATTTTGTGTTGTGCTCCAAGCTTCTTCTTCTTCCTTGTGTTGTTTGTGTGCTTCTATAGATGTCTAACTCCAACAATTGGTATCAGAGCAAGTCGATGCTTCATATAGGGTGTCGTCGACAACCCTCCGGTCACAGTCTCAAAATCGCTAGTATAAGCATCTTGAAGTCTGCTACAGGTCTAGCAAAACTCATCAAGGTAGTTTTGTTCGACTTTTCTAGATATAGTCATTGTTTGTGTCAAGGTCTTTCAGTCGGTGGTCATGGCTGAGCGTAGTGATGTATTCTCTATGTTATCTTTTGAGGATAAGTTGGACAGTACCAATTACCCATTGTGGGCTTATATGATGTGACATGTATTGGTTGCAAAAGGAATGTGGAACATTGTGCAGGGTGTTGAAAAACATTTTATTACACCTGGAAATACAAGTATATAAAGCTGATGCAAATGGTGTTGAAGATGCTGATATTCTTCAGATTCCTATTCGTGCTATAGTTTTCGTTGCACCTATTGTAGAGCAAATTCGTTAAGATGGCAGAGATGCTTAGGCATATGCATTGATAGCCTTGCCTGTCAAACGTGCCATTAATCCTCATATTCACTCTTGCAGAACAGCTAAGGATGCTTGGGATACACTTACCACATTGTACCATGTTCGGAATGAGGCTCGTGCTGCTTACCTCCAAAAACAGTTGGAGAGTGAGCATATGAATGAAGGTGATTCTATGGACAGTTTTCTAAAAACGATCAAAGACTTGAAGGAACACTGGATTTCTGTTGATGAAGTTATACCAGATAGCTCACTTGTGCAGACTGTTCTGAATGGTCTTCCTGATTCATATCAAAGTTTTGCTTCTACTCTTTGTTTGATGATGAAAGGTAATACAAATGCCTTGTCATTTGAAGAGTTAGTCTCTATCTTGTTGCAGGAAGATCTAGGCAGAAGAGGTCCAATTTGCGTGTTGCAGATCAAGCTTGCCTGGCTAGACAGAAGGGCAAAGGTAAATGGAGCTCATCTACTAGTAAGCAGAAATCTGCAAATGCTGCACATTCAAAGAAAGAAGACAAAGATAAGAAGAAATAAAAAAAGTAGAAATTCTTTTGTAAGTACTGTAAAGGAAACAATCATGTCATAAAGGACTATCCAAAACTGGCTGCAAAAGAGGCAAAGAAAAAAGAGGTTGTGTTGGGGGATTCTTGGACAAGAAGGAGTTTGAGGGTTTGTAGGAGAAAAGGAAAACACAAGAAGAGAAAATACACCCTGGAAGCCTCTGTCGATTGATTACACTAAGACAATTACAATGTTGAACCACAACACAAGCCAACACTTCTGTGCAAAATCCCACAGAGTGCTCAATTACAAATTACCAAATACCCAAAGTCTTCTTGCTGCCGACATCCTCTACACCAGACCTCCACCTGCTTCAAGCTTACCCTTGTGCACACCTTGCACCAAGCTTCCGCTAAGGGGGAGGAATGAATACCTTCTGTCGGCACGCGCACACTGCAAGGAGACCTTGAGATCCTTGGGGGACTAGCTTATCACTCTCTACATAATCCCTTAGTCACTCTCCATGCACTCCTTTACTTCCACTTCTCTGCGTTGCACACTAGTGACCCTTGCACTTCTCTCTCTTGCTTCACTTAGACTATGCTTCTCTTGCTTACTCTAGGATTGTCCAAGAATGGTCCTTGCCTTGATTTGAGTGTGTCGATTCACGTACGCACCTAACTGCAAGAGTATCTTGGTGCTCACTTTGATGTCCCAAGATTGTCTTCACAAGTGGCACCCAACGACTCCCTGTTTTGACCTGTAGTGACTTTAGACTAAAACCAAAAATTTTAAATGGGGGGCCATACTTTCACTTCTGCGTATATTTCCGCTTCACATACCTTCACATTTTCCTTTTAACTCTTCACTTTTGCACATAAGAGAGGGTTCACCTGAACCTTCCAAAATACTTTAAAAGCACTTTGAACCTTAGGGAAATTAGAGAAATACCTCTGCAACCTGCAACCCACTTTCTCCAATTTTACCCTTTGTGGACAATTAATTGTGCACTACCTGTGCACTTTGACACCTGCACCTTAGCACTTTGACTTTGTACCAGTTCACTTTGACCTTGACTTTGTTGACTTTGACCAGTTTGACTTTGACCTTTTGATTTTGAATGTGGTTGACTTTGACTATAGTTGACTTTGATAATTATGACTTTTATGGGCTCAACAGTTGCCCACCACCTAATGTGCTCTCCGTCCCGGAGAGTTATAGCCAAATTTTGTTGGGGGATTCTTGGACAAAAAGGAGTTTGAGGGTTTGTAGGAGAAAAGGAAAAGACAAGAAGAGAAAATACACCCTGGAAGCCTCTGTCGATTGATTACACTAAGACAATTACAATGTTGAAGCACAATACAAGCCAACACTTCTGTGCAAAATCCCACAGAGTGCTCAATTACAAATTACCAAATACCCAAAGTCTTCTTGCTGCCGACCTCCTCTGCACCAGACCTCCACCTGCTTCAAGCTTACCCTTGTGCACACCTTGCACCAAGCTTCCACTAAGGGGGAGGAATGAATACCTTCTGTCGGCACGCGCACACTAGAAGGAGACCTTGAGATCCTTGGGGGACTAGCTTAGCACTCTCTACACAATCCCTTAGTCACTCTCCATGCACTCCTTCACTTCCACTTCTCTGCGTCGCACACTGGTGACTCTTGCACTTCTCTCTCTTGCTTCACTTAGACTATGCTTCTCTTGCTTACTCTAGGATTGTCCAAGAATGGTCCTTGCCTTGATTTGAGTGTGTCGATTCACGTACGCTCCTAACTGCAAGAGTATCTTGGTTCTCACTTTGATGTCCCAATATTGTCTTCACAAGTGGCAGCCAACGACTCCCTATTTTGTCCTGTAGTGACTTTAGACTAAAACCAAAAATTTTAATTAGGGGGCCATACTTTCACTTCTACGTACGCTGCCGCTTCACATACATTCACATTTTCCTTTTAACTCTTCACTTTTGCACATAAGAGAGGGTTCACCTGAACCTTCCAAAATACTTCAAAAACACTTTGAACCTTAGGGAAATTAGAGAAATACCTCTGCAACCTGCAACCCACTTTCTCCAATTTTACCCTTTGTGGACAATTAATTGTGCACTACCTGTGCACTTTGACACCTGCACCTTAGCACTTTGACTTTGCATAGTTCACTTTGATCTTGACTTTGTTGACTTTGATCAATTTGACTTTGACCTTTTGATTTTGACTGTGGTTGACTTTGACTACAGTTGACTTTGACCATTGTGACTTTTATGGGCTCAACAGTTGCCCACCTAATGTGCTCTCCGCTCCCGGAGAGCTATAGCCAAATTTTGTTGGGGGATTCTTGGACAAAAAGGAGTTTGAGGGTTTGTAGGAGAAAAGGAAAAGACAAGAAGAGAAAATACACCCTGGAAGCGTCTGTCGATTGATTACACTAAGACAATTACAATGTTGAAGCACAATACAAGCCAACACTTCTGTGCAAAATCCCACAGAGTGCTCAATTACAAATTACCAAATACCCAAAGTCTTCTTGCTGCTGACCTCCTCTACACCAGACCTCCACCTGCTTCAAGCTTACCCTTGTGCACACCTTGCACCAAGCTTCCGCTAAGGGGGAGGAATGAATACCTTCTGTCGGCACGCGCACACTGCAAGGAGACCTTGAGATCCTTGGGGGACTAGCTTAGCACTCTCTACACAATCCCTTAGTCACTCTCCATGCACTACTTCACTTCCACTTCTCTGCGTCGCACACTGGTGACTCTTGCACTTCTCTCTCTTGCTTCATTTAGACTATGCTTCTCTTGCTTACTCTAGGATTTTCCAAGAATGGTCCTTGCCTTGATTTGAGTGTGTCGATTCACGTACGCTCCTAACTGCAAGAGTATCTTGGTGCTCACTTTGATGTCCCAAGATTGTCTTCACAAGTGGCAGCCAACGACTCCCTGTTTTGTCCTCTAGTGACTTTAGACTAAAACCAAAAATTTTAATTGGGGGGCCATACTTTCACTTCTGCATACGCTGCCGCTTCACATACCTTCATATTTTCCTTTTAACTCTTCACTTTTGCACATAAGAGAGGGTTCACCTGAACCTTCCAAAATACTTTAAAAACACTTTGAACCTTAGGGAAATTAGAGAAATACCTCTGCAACCTGCAACCTACTTTCTCCAATTTTACCCTTTGTGGAAAATTAATTGTGCACTACCTGTGCACTTTGACTCCTGCACCTTAGCACTTTGACTTTGCACCAATTCACTTTGACCTTGACTTTGTTGACTTTGACTAGTTTGACTTTGACCTTTTAAATAAATAAATTGGAGGGGGGTGTGTCAGAACTGGGGGGGAGGGGGGGGGATTTTTTTCCTTTTTTTTTTTGGAAAAAATATCCAAAAAGAGAGAAAATTGGAGAAAAATCCAAAAAAGTGCCAAAAAAATCTGAAAAATTTCTCATAAAATTTTCTACAGGGCTAAGCTTAATTTTCGTACTCAAAACCACAATGAGTTTCATTTTTTCCTCCTATTTGGCAATAAAATGACATCTGAAAAGGATAAAAATGCTAAAAAAAAAGCAAAAAATGCTAGAAAAAATTCCCAAAAATACCAAGAAATTGTACTTTTGCGGCGGTTATGAAATGCCTTCTAGGTTTTCTAAAAACTCAAGGAACAAGTATGAAATTGATAAAGAAAACTACTAAAACTGAGCAAAATGAGATGAGAAAGCTATGTTCAACCTAGACAGATTTTGCAGTTCCAAGTGATCCATACTTCTTCAAGTGTGTTGATGATAGGCCTTGAGCCTTGATATGTTGACTAGTGGCAAGGCCTCTCCTTTCAGCGTCTCTAACTCCACAGCACCCCAATTCAACATTGTTTTGACTCGATAAGGTCCTTCTTAGTGTGGAAGCCATTTACCTCTCAATTGTGTATGAAGATGAGGTCTATGAAGAAGAACTAATATGCCTGGTTCTATGTTGTTGTTCCACAGATGTCGATCATGTGCCTCCTTCCTCTTCATCTGAGTCTCTATCAATTATTTTGTTGCTAGTAGACGAATCTCCTCCACTTTATGTAGTGCTCCAAGCCTCTGAGAGACATCACAATCTTTCTTGCCCTGCATGAATGCTATTTTAGGTGATCCATGTAAAAATTCAAAGGGCTCAATGGGCAATATGCCATAAACCACTTGGAATGGAGAATATCCCGTGGCCTCTTTGTAAGCTAACCTGTATGCCCATAGGGTACCTTGATAAGCAATGCCCTAGGAAGTGGGCTGTAACATACACTCCTTCCTTAACATTGAAATTAAAACCTTATTGGTCGATTCAGCCTGTCCATTGGCTCTTGGATAGTAGGCACAAGAGGTCCTATGTAGAATTCTATACCTGTTGAAAATTTCCTACAGGACCTTATTGACAAAATGGGTTCCCTGATCTGTACAAATTTCAAGTGGACATCCAAACCTGCAAATGATGCTACTGTAAATGAAATCAGCAATAGTTTGGGTAGTGGAGTCGGGGGAGGCAATAGCTTCAGCCTACTTTGTTGCATAATCTGTAACTATCAAGAGATATTTCTCTCTTTTTGGAATCGACGGAGGGTAGATGGGCCCTACAAAATATAGCCCCCACTTCTCAAATGGTTGTTAGGAAGTGGAAACAATCAAGGGGTTATGCCTCTGCTTTGTTGGGTTAGGTCCACACCTTTGGCAAACATCACATGTCTTTCCCCATTCATCTGCATCCTTAAATAGTGTAGGCCACCATAGACCATCATCCAGTATTCTTTGACTCATAATATGCCCTGGAAGGTGCCCACCACCTGTTCCTTCATGTGCAGATTGAAGTACTTCTCTCACTTCTTCTTCTTCCAAGCACTTCCTAAACCTGTCATCCTTTCCCTGTCTATATAATTGATCTTCAATGAAGGTATACGGTCTACTCTTGATTAGTAGTCTCTTCCTTTGCACAGCACTAGCCTTTTCAGGATACACACCAGTTTTAATGAAATTCTTGATATCATAATACCAACCTTAGGCCTGCATAGCGAACAGGTTAGCATCTGGAAAATCATAATTGACTCCACTAGCTTGATCCATCATATTGATCCTGGATAGGTGATCTGCCATAACATTTTCTTTACCTGGTCTGTGGACTATCGAAAAATCAAACTCTTGGAACAAAAGTAGCCACCTCCATATCCTCCCAGTTGCTTGTGGCTTATTCAGTAAATACCTGAGTGGTTGATGACCAGTGATGATGACAAACTTCACACCTAGCAAATAATGACGAAATTTTTGTACTACAAAAACCATTGCTAGAGCTTCCCTTTCAGTTGTGCTATAATTCTTTTCAGCTTTAGTCAAGATTCTACTAGCATACTGAATAGGCCTGTCAAGTTTGAATTCTTCACTATGTTGAGTCAATACTGCACCTATTGCATATGCACTGGCATACACATGCACATGAAAATTTTTTTACCAATCTGGAGTGATAAGAATTGGTGCAGCCACCAATTTAGACCTTAATGTCTGATAAGCCTTCTCTTCTTCCTCTTCCCATTTGAAAGGCACTTCTTTACCTGTAAGTCTAGCCAGTAGCCTGACTATCTCTGCCTACATTTTTATAAACCTTCTGTGGTATCCAGTATGCCCCAAGAAACTCTGAATCTCTTTAGGAGATTTAGGTTTAGGCAACTTTAATATAGAAATGATTTTGTCAGGATCTGGGGCCATACCTTTAGCCGACACCACATGTCCTAAGAGAGTTCCTTTTGTCACAAGGAAATGACATTTGTTTGGATTGAGCTTTAGCTTAGTCTCCCTGCATCTCTTGAAAACATTATGCAACTATCGCAAGTGATGGTCCAAACAATCTAAAGGAGTCTCCTTGTGAGAACCTGAAAACGAAGAGAAGTCATCCATGAAGATTCTAAGTGATTCCAGCAATAAGGGGCCAAAAATGAGATTGACCGTTCTGTTAAAGGCGGCTGGAGCATTTCTGAGCCCAAATGGCATTTTTACATACACATATGTTCCCCAAGGTGTGATAAAAGCAGTCTTTTCACGATCCTCTGGGTGTATTGATATTTGATTATAGCCACTAAATCCATCCATGAAGCTATATAATGCATGTCCAGCCACTTCTTCAATGACCTGCTCTGCAAAAGGCATTGGGAAACCATCTGGAATGGTCACCTTGTTGAGTGCTCTAAAGTCAACACAAATTCTGATTTTATTGGTATTCTTCTTTGGTACTATAACCATAGGTGAGAGCCACTCTGAGTGTTCCATAGGAATGATGATTCCTACATCCTCCATCTTCTGTATTTCCACATAGACAACTTCAGCATACTTTGGGTTAAGTCTATAACTCTTCCCTCTTATGGGTTTGGCTCCATCAACCAGAGAGATTCTATGCTCTCCATAATTTGCAGGCACTCCTTCTAAGTCTTTATAATGCCAGGCAAAAACATCTGTATATGGGTCAAGAATGATCTTACCTTTTCAAGGAGCCCTGGGTGGCTCCACAATCAAGTGGCCACCAAAACTGGCCGATTATTGTCTTGAGTGCCTAATTGTATTTCTTTGACAAGATTTCTCTCTACCATATTATCTTCGTGCTCATCTCCGTCCTTGTCTTCTTCCACTAGTTTTTCATGCATTGCTTCATAAGCAGGGGTATTTTGGATTTCGATGTGTTCCTCCTTGTCCTGCATCCATCCTGCAAGTATTTCTTGAATTGGGAAAGAACACTCTTCACTAGAATCTTTTACCTTGCCTTTAGCTTTAGTAACTTCCTTATCTGTGGTTGTCATATCCTCCTCCAAGTTGTATTTGAGGGGTGTCTTCCTGCCCCTTCTGTGGTCTGTGATGGGCTCTCCCAATCCATCAACCTGGACTTTTTCCTCATCCTCATCATAACCTTCAGTCGTGCAAGAATTATTAAGAAAAATTCCAAAACAAGAGGAAGAGTTGCCTGCTTTGAGCCAATTTAAAATATCCTCTTCTTCCTCGAAATCTATTTGGGGTTGATCCTCTGATTCTGGTTCCATACAAATGCCAACTGTTTGCATCATGCTCGTGTTTCCTTGATTATCTGGGCCCTCTTCTAAATGAATATGTGTCAACTCTTGCCCTTTCTTTTGTACCCACATAGTGTCCTTGCCCCAATCATGAATGACACTTGCATGCCTCAACCATGGTCTTCCAATTAAGAGGGGAAATTCTCCTTGAACTTAGGGCAATTTTAAAACCACAAAATCCAGAATGAATAGATTACCTTGTACTTCAAGTGGAACTTTTGGGATCACTCCCAAGGGCCTTACTTTGCTCTGATTTGCCAAAGTAACAGTGAAATTTGCAGGCCTTGAAGGGTGGAGTCCAATCTTTTCCATTGTATGTTCAGGCATTAGGTTAATGCCAGAACCACCATCCACAATAACTCCTTGAAATTCATGACCTTTGATAGATACTGTTAGCCGAGGACTTCTATAATCTGTAAGGGGTGCTTCCCCTACACTTTTACCTTTATGTAAAACAACAGTCTTTGCTACCAAACTTGTAGTTGAAGCTTCATCAATTATTTGCAAGAGTTCTGACCTGAATTTCCCATCCATCTTTATTAAATAAAAAATACTAACCTCCTTTTTCATGGACTTGAGTAGTTTTGAAGCCTTTGATTCCTTAAGAGCATGGGCACCAATTGACTTACCAAACTCCTCTTGAGCCCTGTTGAATGCATGCCTAATGGCATCACTCGTACATATGGGATCTCCTTTTTGCCTTGTATCTGCACATGTAGTGGCCTAGTCTTCAGAAGTCTCTTTGTCTTTGTTCAATCCATCAATTCTTGGTTGTTGAGCTGTATCTACTTGAGCCTTTCCTTTATTTCTTGTCTGCACTGTAAGGAATCCTATCTCTTCTAACTACACCACCCTGGTAGATGGTGATGGCTCATTGACCTGATCTAACATTTCTTCTTTGTGTATAGAAATCATTTGAATATGGGGCCCGGATGAAGAGGCTTGATTCTTAGGACAACAATTGGTATAATGGTCTCTGGCCTCTGCGCAGTTTCTGCAAGGAGGGGCATTTTCTGGTAGAGTGCACCTACTTTGATAGTGCCCACATTCTCCACATCTGGAACAAATGATTGGCCTTCTAGGCCCATTTCCAAAGTTATTCCTCTGTCTAGGGTTAAAATTGTTACCTTGATTGGTTGCAACTGCCATTACATTTACTGGTGGTAGGGGTCCTCCTTGTGTCCAATATGTTGTTGCAGGTATTCCCCTTGATTGGCATTCTTGGGCCTCATGACCAGCTTTCCTGCATAATTGGCAAGTCACACTTAACATAGGACATTCACTTACTATATGCCCTTGCTTGCTGCACATGGAACACCAAAGTCCACTCTTGATGCCACCTCCTTTGAGTTCCTGCAACTCCTGTCACAACTGAGCCAATTCCTCTGCTTGGGCCTCCTCTTCCTTTTGGAGCTTTAGTGCTTCAATCTCCCTTCTCAACTGAGTTACAACATTCTCCTCCTCTCCGTGGGGCTTATTTCTTTTTAAGCCCTCCAACTCCTTCCTTAGCTGGAGTACTGGATCCTCCAATTCTGTGGAATATGGTAATTGAGAAGAAGTAGCCCCATATTGTTGCCTGCTCCAATCGTGTAGCCGTGTTGATGAACTCCTCTATGGAGGCTGTAGGTAATACTAATTCCTTTATTTTGCATTGGGTGGCCACTGGTAGGGGCTTGGCTAACCATTTCTTAACAAAAAAATCATGTGGTGGATCTGGCAATTTAGCCATTAGTGCCTTGGCCCTAGTCACAAACTCTGGGAACTTTTCACCTAGACCCAATCTCAAATTTTCTAGTTCTTCTATGATAATCTCTGTAGTATTCCCATGCTGGAATTGATTTTTAAATGCATCTTTCATCAAATCCCAAGTTATAAAATGGTTCTCAGCAAATTGGCTAAACCATTAATCTGCTAATCCCTCTAATGTGGCAGGGAAAAGTATAAAAAAGGCATCCTCCCTGCCCATTAAGCCTCTAGTCTTACATAGTGCTAAAAACCTTCTAATGTGTTCATCCGGATCCTCCTGAGCTAGGCCTTTGAAAGAAGGAAACTTTATATTTAATCTTGAGAGTAAGGTTTCCAAGTCTACCTGTCCTGCCATGATCTTTACTGATGAAGTTGATGAAAGTGGACTAGAGGACCTTCTAACAGCTTTCCTTCTTGTTTTGCTTGCAGGTGACCCTCAATGTTTGGGACCGGGTTGCCGTCATGGGCTGTTCATAGTCCTCTTAATATGAGATAATTGATAGAATTTGTACCTCTAGTCCACTCAAGTGGTACTGTCGACACTTGAATATTGCTTCTCCAACTGCAATATATCTTCTCCTATGCTCAAATCTCCTTGGAAGTCCCACCGTGTGTGCCAAATTTTGTTGGGGGATTCTTGGACAAGAAGGAGTTTGAGGGTTTGTAGGAGAAAAGGAAAAGCCAAGAAGAGAAAATACACCCTGGAAGCCTCTGCGGATTGATTATACTAAGACAATTACAATGTCGAAGCACAATACAAGCCAACACTTCTATGCAAAATCCCACAGAGTGCTCAATTACAAATTACCAAATACCCAAAGTCTTCTTGCTGCCGACCTCCTCTGCACCAGACCTCCACCTGCTTCAAGCTTACCCTTGTGCACACCTTGCACCAAGCTTCCACTAAGGGGGAGGAATGAATACCTTTTGTCGGCACGCACACACTGCAAGGAGACCTTGAGATCCTTGGGGGACTAGCTTAGCACTCTCTGCACAATCCCTTAGTCACTCTCCATGCACTCCTTCACTTCCACTTCTCTGCGTCGCACACTGGTGACTCTTGCACTTCTCTCTCTTGCTTCACTTAGACTATGCTTCTCTTGCTTACTCTAGGATTGTCCAAGAATGGTCCTTGCCTTGATTTGAGTGTGTCGATCCACGTACCCTCCTAACTACAAGAGTATCTTGGTGCTCACTTTGATGTCCCAAGATTGTCTTCACAAGTGGAAGCCAACGACTCCCTGTTTTCTCCTGTAGTGACTTTAGACTAAAACCAAAAATTTTAATTGGGGGGCCATACTTTCACTTCTGCGTACGCTGCCGCTTCACATACCTTCACATTTTCCTTTTAACTCTTCACTTTTGCACATAAGAGAGGGTTCCCCTGAACCTTCCAAAATACTTTAAAAACACTTTGAACCTTAGGGAAATTAGAGAAATACCTCTACAACCTGCAACCCACTTTCTCCAATTTTACCCTTTGTGGACAATAAATTGTGTACTACCTGTGCACTTTGACACGTGCACCTTAGCACTTTGACTTTGCACTAGTTGACTTTGACCTTGACTTTGTTGACTTTGACCAATTTGACTTTGATATTTTGATTTTGATTGTGGTTGACTTTGACTACAGTTGACTTTGACCATTATGACTTTTATGGGCTCAACTGGTTGGAATGGTTGTTGCAGAGGCATCTACACCAAAAACAAAGTCTGCTAATCTTGTGCAGAATGAAGAATGGGCATTTACTATTGTTTGCAGTTTTGACTCATCTTCTCCTGAACAATGTATGTCTGTAGTAGACTCATATGTTTGGTACTCTGATAGTGGGGTGACCAAACATATTACATCATAACACAGTTTCTTCACTTCACTCGAGCCTATCCCTATAGGGAATACTGTCACATGCACCAACAACTCCTCTTATCCTGTCATGGGAGTTGATAAGATCATTCTAACTACTGCTGATGGTAGTTCTTTCACTTTTTTCAAATGCTTTATTTGTGCCAAGGATCAAGAAAATTCTGTTATCTGCATTTGCATTAGCCAAGATTGGCTTGGTTATGAAATTTGTTGATGATAGAGTATAGTTCATGATATGTCAAATGGAGACATGATTATTGCTTCTAGCATTTTATGTCATGGGCTGTATAAGCTCATATAGACTATGAAAGATCTGTGAATGATTCAACATGTCCATTACATGATTCTCAGGCTATGTCAAATGCAAAGCTTTGGCATGCACACTTTGGTCATGTGAATTTTGCTAGTTTGCTATGCCTACAAAATCTGAAATGGTCTCCTCCTTGCCCAAACTTGAGGCACCCGGAAAACATGTCTGTGAAGGCTATATTTTGGGCAAACTGTAGTGTTCCTCCTTTCCAAAAGATGGTTCAGTTCGAGCTATTCAGAAATTACAACTTGTTTAGAATAATGTATGTGGTCCTATGCAGAAATCCTCTTTTGGAAACTGTCTTTACTTCGTAACTTTCATTGACAATATTTCCAGGAATGCATGGGTATATCCATTGAAAGCAAATTTCAAAGTGTTCATGTGCTTCAAACAATTTTTGGTTTTGGCTGAAAATCTATCAGCATGTAAAATGGGCACCCTCCGTTCTGATCGAGGGGGGGAATATATGTCTTTTGACTGTAATGCATTTCTGGCTGAACGTGGGATAAAACATCAATGTACAGTGTCGTATACACCTCAACAGGATGGAGCTGCTAAACGGAAGAGCATGTCACTCATGGAGATGGCGAGGTGTATGGTCAAGAATCAAGCTTTACCACATAGTTTCTGGCTTGAGGTTATCAGGTGTGTAACACATGTATTGAACAGGTGTCCCACTAAAGCACTGTAGTCTATCACTCCATATGAGGCTTGGCATGGTTGCAAACCATCTGTTGCTCATCTGCATGTTTTTGGTTGTTTGGCATATGCATTTGTGCATGAACAACATCACAGGAAATTGGATGATAAAGTAGTAAAATGTATTTTTTTTGGGTATAGTTATAAAAGCAAAGGCTATCGTCTATATCATCCCCATATTAAACACATTTTGGTTAGATGTGATGTTATTTTTGTGGAAGGTGCTATTCAACCTTTACTTTCATGTACGAAGGAGATATTTGTTAGCTCCAAAGACGTGTATGATTCTTTGCTACCTCTTTTTACAGGTGGACAGTCTAGTGTTGGTCCTAAGGAGGAAACTTCTCAGCCTTTATAGGTTTCATGTGATGATGCAGATCATTCTATTTCTAATGTAGATTTACATGATGCACTTGCTGATGAGAGAGATGATATTGAGGAGGCAAAAACTATGCCAAAATGGCTGGTGCAGAATTTGTGTGATAGCAAATTACCACCTCTACCATATCGTACTTGTTCAGGCTCTCATAATGCATCTTTTGCATCACATTGCTATGCTATGGCTGCCTTAGTCTCTGTGATGAGACTGAGCTTGTTTTGTTTGATGAAGCACAAAATTCTGAACATTGGATGGCTGCAATGCAATCTGAAATGATGCTATCATGAAAAATGGTACGTGGCCTTTATGTGACTTGCCTCCTAGCAAAAAGGCCATTGGCACTAAGTGGGTTTACAAGTTGAAGCATAAAACTGATGGAACAATTGACAGGTATAAGGCTAGGCTTGTTGCAAAGGGTTATTTGGAGGAAAGAGGCATTGATTTTGATGAAACCTTTGCTTCTACTTGTCGAATGACTATTGTTCATAGCATCTATGCACTTGCAGCTCATCATGGTTGGAATGTACATCAATTGGACATTAAAACATCACTTCTGAATAGTGATTGCATGAAAACTAGGTGTGCAAGTTAAAGAAGGCATTGTATGGTTTAAAGCAAGCACCATGTGCTTGGTATGAAAAGATACATGCCTATCTGATTGCACATGGTTTTGAGAACAGTCCAATTGAAAGCACCTTATATGTTAAGCGTGCTAATGATGTGATTTTGATAATTGTTGTGTATGTTGATGGCATGCTGCTCACTGGTCCTCATGAGAAGCATATTGTTGATTTCAAGGCTGATTTGCATGCCTCATTCGAGATGTTTGATTTGGGGCATTTGCATCATTATTTGGGCATTCAGTTTATGCAAGTTGATGACAGAATAGCTTTGTGTCAAACAAAATATATTGACACATAGCATTTTGGCCTTGAAGATTGTAAGCCTATTGCCACTCCTATGGAGACAGGTTTACGATTGAGTCTTTATGATGCTAGAGATGCATTTGCTGATATTCTCTATCAACAAGTTGTTGGATGCTTGATTTACTTATGCATTACTCGGCCAGATATTCAACTTGTTGTCTCATAGATGAGCAGGTTTATGCACTGCCCGGGTGTCAAGCATTTGTAGGCCATTAAGCACATCTTTCACTACTTAAGTGGTACCCGACTACTTGGGTTGTTTTATCTCAAGGGGGATCACTACCGCCAGATTTGCATGCTTTTTCTGACTCTAATTGAGTTGATTGCTAGGACACCTTGTGTGTCCACTAGTGGTTTTTGCTTCATTCTTGGTAGCTCATGCATATCTTGGTTGCGCAAGAAGTAGCCTACTATGGCCACTTCCAGTTATGAGGCTGAGTATAGGGCAGCTTTCACAACGACTGTTGAGTGTATGTGGCTCAGATGCCTTATGGATGATTTGGGTGTTGGTCAGTCTTTTGCCACCACCATCTTTAATGACAGTAGCGCATTGGAAGTTGTGAGGAACCCTATGTTCCATGCTCGCACTAAGCACATTGAGGTGCATTATCATTATGTCAGGGAGATGTTCTCTGCTGGAGAGATCAGCTTGGCATAGACTTTTTCATGAAGGCTCTGCCTAGGGAGAAGTTTGAAGCTTTCAGCAAAGCTTTGGGCTTACTTCCTTTTGTGGATTGATTTCACATAGCTTGGCACTTCCTTATACATAAGTGCAAGCTCCTTGTTCACCGCAGCACTCCCAGGGGGGATTTGTTGATATATTTAGGTAGTGATGTGTGTGAACACACTAGGATCGCCGGGGCACTTTTTTCTCTCTTTAAGAGGTTTTTTCCCCCGGCTTGTATATATGCCTATAGCCCTAACGTGTAATACATGTAGTATTGTTTGTTGTGCTCCAAGCTTCTTCTTCTTCCTTGTGTTGTTCACGTGCTTCCACAGACGTCTAACTCCAACAAAACGTTCATTTATAATTTATTGACAAAGAATGATTTGCATATAGAATATGGGATTTAGTTAAAGTCATGATTTATTATGTATTATTCCATAAAGATAAGTAGAAAATTTATATTTATGGAATAATACACAAGAAGCTCCAAGGATTACTTCACGTATTTAAATTACTTAAAGAAGAACACTTGAGAATAATGAAAAGACCATAGAATTGGTTTCTAATTAGCTATAAGAAAGTTCCTTGAAAGATAAATTCTCCAAAGAATGCTAGCACTTTGGAAAATTATAACTTTGAAAGATAAGGAGACTAAATTTAAGATGTGAAACACTTTTTGCAAGATGTCCATCAAAGTGTCTCAAACATTAGAACTTTGGTAATTCTAATTCAAGGCCTTAAGACCTAATGGTCCAAGGAATTAGAATCCAATAAGTATTCTTGAATAAAGAATTGTTTATACTTTAATATCCAAGAATATATCTTTCATGATAATTATTAAAATAACTTAGCATAATGGAATGCTGAAAATCCAAAGTAATAGACCTTTGGATAGCATAAAGAGATTGAAACATGGAATGTTTTGCACAAATGTGCAACTACTAATAAAACGAAAGCATTACTTTCCATCATGATAAAGGAAGCATGCACTTATTCAAACTAGCACTTTGGTTTGAATTGATACATGAGGAATGAAAAGGCGATTCTTTGAATGATCAAAGGTGGATATACTTTCAATCGTATTAGTAATTATACAATGATTCATAGGTCTTTGAGACAAAGATGAATCTTAAGTATAATTGAGCTTCAAAAAAATTATACCTTGATTTGCATAGCTAAAGAAGAAGATTGGAGAAGTGTATCTTTTGGACAAGCTATTTGCAAACTTAATCCTTGAGGTCTTCCAAGGTATTAGCAAACTATTAATACTAGTAAAGAATCAAGACAATTCTTAAGTGATAGAGTATAAGATTTTGTGTTCATATATGACTATTGTACATTGGTTCAATCACCAAGGAAAGCAAGATTCTTGTACTTCAAACTTTTGCACTCAAAGTGGGTTGTTGAAGTACGTTTAAGGTATACAAGATGTAATGATAGATTAACCAACCAGATAACTCTTGTTTCAAACTCAAGAAAAGATATGTATAGGAATAAATATCCCATATAAATGAATTTCATGTCCAACTTTCATGATGATATGTGAAACCATCTCCTAAGGTTATACTTATCCTATAGCTTGACACCAAGAAAGTGAACACAAATCAAGCAATAGAAGCTTCAAATAATTATCCAAAAGTACAGAATTCCTTTCAAAAATCATTCAAGGGATGCAAAGAATTCCAAGAATAATATTTTGCTCATGTTGTTGATTACTTAGAAGTATTCTTTTATCACTTATGGGATGTTGAATTTTGGAGTTTAATTTATTGAGTTATTAATGTGCTTTGTGTTTTGATATGGAAGTTGAAGGTTTGGGAGTGATGCGGTGAACAAGGAGCTGGCACTCATGTATAAGGAAGTGCCAAGCTATGTGGAAATCACTCCACAAAAGGAAGTAAGCCCAAAGCTTTGCGGAAAGCTTCAAACTTCTCCCTAGGTAGAGCCTTCGTGAAAAGGTATGCAATGTTCTCCTGCGAGGGCACATATGCCAAGCTGATCTCCCCAGCAGAGAACCTCTCCCTGACATAGTGATAATGCACCTCAATGTGCTTAGTGTGAGCATGGAACACAGGGTTCCTCGCAACTGCCAATGCGCTCTGACTGTCAGTGAAGATGGTGGTGGCAGAAGACTAGCCAACACCCAAATTAGCCATAAGGCGTCTGAGCCACACACACTCAACAGTCGCTGTGAAAGCTGCCCTATACTCAGCCTCACAACTGGAAGTGGCCACAGTAGGCTGCTTCTTGCTCAACCAAGATATACATGAGCTACCAAGCATGAAGCAAAAACCACTGGTGGACACACGAGTGTCATAGCAACCAGCCCAATCTGAGTCAGAAAAAGCATGCAAATCTGGCGGTAGTGATCCCCCCTTGGGATAAAACAACCCAAGTAGCCGAGTACCACTCAAGTAGCGAAAGATGCGCTTAACCGCTTTCCAATGCGTGACTCCTGGGCAATGCATAAACCTGCTCATCTGTGAGACAACAAACTGAATATCTAGCCGAGTAATGCATAAGTAAATCAAGCATCCAATAGCTTGCTGATAGAGAACAACATCAAATGCATCTCCAGCATCATGAAGACTCAATCGTAAACCTGTCTCCATAGGAGTGGCAATAGGCTTACAGTCTTCAAGGCCAAAACACTTCAGTAATGTGTCAATATATTTTGTTTGACACAAAGCCATTCCACAATCAACGTGCATAAACTGAATGCCCAAATAGTGGTGCAAATGCCCCAAATCAGACATCTCAAATGAGGCATGCAAATCAGCCTTAAAATTAGCAATACGTGTCTCAATAGGACCAGTGAGCAGCATGTTGTAGCTCAGTGATGAGTAGCACCTCCTTTAATGTCAATCCGGTAAGACGTGAGGATGGTATGAAGACCTCGAGCAAGTGGAGGCACAAGTGCGTGAGTGAGAAGCACACAAGCATGCACACACATACACACACACGCTCACACACGGCAAGACAAGGAATGAGAAGCAATGGAGTTCTTAGATTACTTTCAAAAAGCTCTTACAAGTTCATTTCAATTACAAGCTAACCCCAAAAATGAGCTCTCTAGCTCCTTTTATAGTTTTTGACTAGCTTTGGCCCTGTCCAGACCTAGTGTCCGGCCTAGTTAAAAATTAGGTTCCAGGGCTTATTTGAGGGCTCAAATGAGATCTAAAAAATACGAAAATTGGTAAGCAACTACTTCTAAGGCTCCTCAAGCTCGAGGACTCCTCGGCTTGCACAAAATGGAGCCACAAAAAGGTGAACATGGTATTTACAGGGGTTGTTAGTGATGAGAATCACTTTTAATTGGTGTAAGGGTTTTGAAAAATTAAAGGTTGCCTTAGTGCTAGATCTGCGTGAATGCTCGTACTTGCTTCTTCATGAAGAAAATTATTGGCCTACTTGCCAGATCTTCTTTGACTGCCATGTCTGCTTGTGCTGTCCCTTCGCTCTGACTCTCTTCGTCTTGTGGCTCCTTCGGTTCCCTGACTGCTGCCAACACCCCCCCCACTCTCGCGTCTGTCGCCCCTGACAGACCCTTGTCTAGAGGATTTTTGAACATAATATTGGACGACATCGGAGGCTAGGTGGTGTTCTTTGAGTCGTAAGCCGCGTGCTAGATCTGTGAGCAAATCATCCCAATTCACAGGTCCGGGAACATCCGGATGAGGCACCCTCAATTGTTCTGAATGAATAGTTCTCTCCACAGCAAAGAATTGGAGGAGATGTGATGGCCTGGGTATAAAGATTTCGGAGTGGTATTCCCAGAATCCTGTGATGAACATCTCCTCAAATGTCTGTTTAAAGCAGGCTGGGAGGTACTTGATTCTGGCGTGCCAAGCATATATTACTTCAATTGATGGGGTGGTACTCATATCGTACACTAGATCCTGGTTTCCTGTCACAAAGCCTGCTCCTGAGAAGTGGGGGTCCTTAATGTTCTTAAACGTCCTGAAAGTGATCAGCATTAATTCGAATATTTTCATACACATCTGGGCCATCACATCGGGATTATTGCGTAGCCGAATACTCCAGTGACCGATTGTAGAAATCATGTAGTTCACCGTGGGGGGTCCTCGTGGAGGTGCTAGATAAACGTAATTTAACCATTTTGCGCAGGCTTTGATGTCTCTGACGGCAATAGTGAATTCAGGCCAGGTGCGTCGTCAAAGAACTGGAATGTAACAAGGATTATATTTAATGAACAACGGCATATTATTCCAGGTTCGGACCATTTCAGGATATGTTTCCAAAAGCCTGATTCTCCAGGTGGGTTGATGGATGGACCCACGCTTAGCACTTTCCGGTATATCATCTGGACCAAATTGTGTAGCAAATGTGGGAGGCTTGCCGCATCGTCGTTGAATCTCGGCGTTGTAATCGGCCAAAAGTATGCAGTATGGCACATATTGGTCATTATTGGTGCCGATCCATCTATGATGAGACATGCTTCTGAAATATTCTGACTTTATGACAGTTTCTTCTAGGTTCGCTAGTGATTGGATCTGAATGGCCACCCGTTCTTCGTGGGTGTTTGCTGTCCTTTCCAGTGTCTGAAGCCACTCGGGTGCTTCCACTTCCAAGGTGTCTAGTCCCTCTGAGGTTCGTTGCCCGCCTGACATTGGCATAGGAACATACGGTTCTTCGTACGAATCATCTACCTCAATAGGGACCAACTCTTCTGGCTCTGGTTCTACTACTGGAGAGGGCTGCCTCTCGTATGTCAGTAACCTCTTTTGTAATTCTGCTACCTGCTCAATTAAGGCCTTTACTTCGTTTGAGGTAGAGGTTGATGGGACACTCTTCGGTTGTTCTTCCTGTTCCTTAAGTCTGCTCTGTAGTGTGTCACGTTCTCTTTCCAAGTCATCATGGGCTTCCAGAAGATCTGCATAGCTTTCCAAAATGGTTTTCATCGTCTCCGTGGGAACTGCTTTGAACTGCTCTGAATCTATCTCGTGGGGAGAGCCTTCCATTGCCGCTTCCAGATTCTCTTCATTTTGTTTTTGCAGTCTCTTGTTCTCTTCCAGTGCTGTGGCCATATGTTTCCTGAGTAGCGCCAAGTTACGTCTGACTCGTAGGTTATCGGCCTGGTATACTTCGAGCAAGGCTTCTAATTGTTTGACGCCTGATTCTTTCGATGGTTGGGGTGCCTCTAGTAGTGTTTGGTGAGCCTGCTCAAGCGTTGTATAACGTTGATTTACATCTGCATTTTCTTCTTCAAGAATTTTAAATTGCCTTTGTAAGTTCTAGTGATTTGTTGTCAGTTGTTGATACCGGCCGTCCAGAGCTCTGTACTCATTCTGAAGCTGATATACACATTGATTTAATGCTAGAAATATACTATTTACATTAAATGATGTAGGGAGGGGTGAAGATGCAGGGGAAATGGGGGCGGGAAAGGGAGTTGTGAATGATGTGGATGCAAGTGGAGAAGTGGGTGGAGGGAGTATGGGAGATGGAGGTGGCATGGGGGGAGGGAGCGGTGCAGTGGCAGGAGATGTTTCCATAGTGTCAAATGTTTGAGTGACCGTGTAGATGGGGATCGTGGGTGGGGTGGATGTGACATTAGTGAAGAGAGTGGTGAAAGTGGGCGTGGTGACTCCCCCGAATTGGATTCCCGGAGAGAGTGGAATTCCCATGACGATTGTGGTGGTAGTGGACGTGGTGGTGATATTGTCATGTGGTGGAGTGAGTTGTGTAGTGAGAGGTGGGGAGGGTGGTGACAGTGGTGCTTCCTGATGTTCGTCTGCTTGCGTTGTCTCTCCTGATGCTGATACATTGACATGAATTTGTTTTCCAGACCTCATGGGACGGGCGAGAACTCTTTTCTCGAATCGGTGGATGTAGGCCATTGCCTCATGAATGGCCTCATCCAATCCTACTGCATCGGCATGTAGGTTTATGGACTCGATGAACATGTCATCCACGCCTTCCTCAGCCAACAATTGGTTCATGAGTTTCTTGCCCGCTTCCAGTGACATTTTATGCTGTTCTTGAACTAGCTGCATGGTTCGATACAGTCTTTTTATTTGTGCCGAATACGCAGGGGCACTTGCCAACTCTGAAAATTCATCATAATC
The DNA here is from genome assembly GCA_020310875.1 of Ceratopteris richardii. Lineage (NCBI taxonomy): Eukaryota > Viridiplantae > Streptophyta > Polypodiopsida > Polypodiales > Pteridaceae > Ceratopteris > Ceratopteris richardii. The sequence goes on from CM035407.1 coordinate 159,465,158, forward strand.
TTGTTCTTCGTAGGCTTCTTCCTCTTGTTCGGTCTCTTGTTCATCCACGTCGACTTCTACCACTTCTGGTCGGGTGGGGGCTGATGTTGTTGTATGGGGTTGTGGTTCCTGAGCTCGCTCTGTTTCCGTCTCGAGATTAGAGTCGTAGATTAGTCTAGCCACTTCTTCATCAGTGAGATCATTGAGAGTAAAGCCCTGTGGAAATTCCAAATCTGATGGGACGGGTGGAAACACCAGGTTGGGTCCCTCTGTACTTGGTCTTGGTAGCCGAATGGTGAATGGCCTAATGCGTCGTGTCTGGGGAGGGGTAATTTCTGGTGTAGTGGTGGCTCCCCTTGGTTGAGCGCAGGGTAATTGGACTCCCCCTCTCATCTTCTTTGATGGGGGACCTGCCGCTGATAGCCTTCTCTGGAATTCCTGGGCCCGGGGCCATATGAGTGCCCGTTGAATAGGCACGTCATAGGCAAGACATCGGTAGATTATCTTGGTTAGAGCACAACATCCGTGAAGCACATTTTTCTGCTTCTTGTTCCACCGTTGATGGGCTAGGTGAATCTGATCTATGATCCAATGTGGTACGTTGATGGGGAGGCTTTCTGTCTCTGCCAGATACAAGCTAAACCATATTTTCTTTGGGGGCATGGTGAATCTTTCCTGGGCGGGGAAAGCAAAATGTTGCATGACGGTCCATAGGTGCAGAGCGATGGTCGGTGTCATTGCTACCATATCCTTCAGCTTATTGAGATCTTTATGTTTCATTCTGCCTGGAACCATTGTTTCCTTTTCAGTGGGGATGTGCATACCATACATGCCCAATGCTTCTCGTACCAGATTGAGGGTCAGCTTGAATCTTTTAAGTTCATGGCCCGACAACAGTGAGGGTAACACAAAGGTGCTGTCGCCTCCCTTGGCCTTGCTCGGAGTGATGGTACTGATAAGATAAGAACAACGTAAGAAATCCGGCTTTGGTAAGTGGGCCCTGAAATAACTGTCCAAGCCGGCTTTGGTCCATACTGAACGCATGACTTCGGCATTCTGATAGCTCTCAAACTCGCGCGTGAAAAAATGGTAGCGTCCCCATTTACCATTAAACTCCAATTCAGCTTCCCAAAAATAGGTTCCATCACCCAATGGTCCTGCAACATCACTGAACCAATGAGCGTGTTTGCCCACCTGAGAGGTGTGTCCCTGAGGAGGATCCTGAATTGGGAGCACATGCACAGCTTGAAGTTCTTGCGGTCTTTCGGTGAGATGTGGTTCGAGGAGGAGTGTTTCTATATCCACAATCTGTGCACTAGATCCAGCTTGAGAACTGGCACCTCCGGCTTCTGCCATGGCCCTGCTTGCTTGTTGGTTCTGTGAGAATATAGAACCAGGTGTTAACATTGTAATGGACAGAATAAACCCGTTGTTGTCCCTGTTACAACATTAACATGAGGTAGATGATGAGTCAGTGGTTAGTAAGTGCACGATGACAGTGTGTGTAGTTAATGCCTGGATAGTCCTAGGAGCTAGATGGAAAGGTGCACTGTCTGACTAATGCAGTTAGTAGGTGGAGATGAATTCACAGATTGGGGTAGGGGGTTTTTTTACAAGTCTTAGGTTGCCAAACACCATGAATGGCTTTTGGTCTTGGTTTTGTGGAGATTCGGGAGGGTTGCATGAGTAATTCTACTGGGAGTTGTTGTGTCATTGGGACCCATTTACGAGTGAGTCTGTGCGTGCTTCTAGGCGGCAGTGTGTTCGAGTGTATCAGACAAGAGTGGGTGGCGGCTGCTTGAGCGAGTGAACTATGTCGTGTAAGATGTGAATTGTGTAGGACTAGTTGAGCCTGCAAGCAAGCCTTGGGCACCCAAATTTGTCTTGATTGTGGGTCAGCCTTCATCGACTTCTTGGGTACCCAAATGGATTTCACTTTCTCAACAGAGGTTTTAGGAGTCCTCTTATTAGCATCAAGTCGTTGATTACTAATAGGAAGTTGAGACCGTTGTTGCGACTTAGTTACGGTCTGCAGCTCGTCTTTCCGCACCCACATTTGTCTCATCGGCTTAGTTGTTCTGCTTCGCGCGTTCTTTTGGTCTCTCGCTTGGAGAGTCTTCAGTGATTGATCTGCCCTTAGTTGCCGCCTCCTTCTGGTCTTTGGAAAAGAAGGGAGTTCCATTGTGGTTCTGACTCCTTTTTTGAGATCTTCATTCTTCTGCATCACATAGCCTTGGACAAGAACAGCATGGTCAACTTCATGTGTACCCCTGGAGGGACCAGGAGTCCGTGTCTTTTCTAGTTCCTTGAGTGCTCCATTATTTAACTCAATTGTAATTCTAGTCTGATTCACCCATACCTGAAGAAGTCCACTTCTTAGGTTTAAGTTGACTACTTGGTCATAGATCCAGTCTTGACCCAAGACAAGGGGTTCCGTGAGGTCCTCGTCTTGACATACTAGTACTTTAACTGTCATTGCCTCATCATGAATATAGAGAGGGAAGTTCCACCTCGCCCATGCAAGGGGTTTCCACGCCTCCCAATCCTATGAGATATGCTTCCACAGGATTGATAGTTAATTGCAACTCTAGACAGTAAGACAATTTAACAGCACTAGTGGCTGCACCTGAGTCAATCAAGGCTCTTACAGTCCTTGCACTCTTTCCTTGTCCTATATCTTAGGTTATGAAAGGACGTCGATCAGTTATCCTATGTGAGCTAACACCTGAAACTTCACACATAGCCACGTCATATCCTTGATCTGCATATGCATCTTGCCTAGGGTGCTCTCTACCTTGTCTTCTTAATTTCATTCTCCGGATGTGCTCTAGGGCTTCTGATTGAGCTTCTTCTCGAATTCGCTTTTCTTCCTCTTTGCGTTTCTTAGCAGTGTTGAGTCGACTTAGCATTTCCTCCGTGAGGGGTTCCTGATACAACTTGACTCTGCATCCGCTAATATAGTTTGGGAGAACATCACCCTCTAAAGTGGCTAGTTGTACTGCTCTACTCGTGGAGATCCTATTGATGATCATAGGTCCGTAGCCTCTCTTTTCTAGCTTCCTTGCATGTTGCTTCAATGTGTAGACTAAAACTAAGTCGCCTGCCTTTAAACCTTTATCCTTAACGTGGGCATCAAAGTATGCCTTCTGTCGTTTCTTTGCTGCATATATCCCTGCAGCTGCTCTCAGTCTTGTTTCTCCGAATCGTTCAAGGTCAAAAAGTCTAGAGGAGAGTTCATGACCCGTCCATTCATGCTCTTGTGCCACTTTCAATGTAGGTATCAAAAAGTCTAAAGGTAGCACAACATTTTGACCAAACACCATTTGAAAGGGAGTGGCTTGGAGTACCGTTTTGTAGGCGACTCGGTATGCCCAAACAGCGTGGTGTAGCTGTTTGTCCCAATCAGAGCGTTTGTTGTTCACTAATTTTGTCAATACACTGCATAAGATCTTGTTGGTGCTCTCAGCCTGGCCATTTGCTTGAGGGTGATAGGGGGCAGACTTCTTATGTACTACCAAGAATTCTTGGAGCAGATTTTCAATAACTTCATTTAAGAAATGAGTACCTCTATCACTAACTAGCTCTATAGGTAGCCCGTATCTAGTGAATACATTTTCAAACAAGAATTTAGCAGTTGTTTGAGCATCGTTCTTCGTTGTGGCTTTTACCTCTACCCACTTAGTTAGATAGTCTGTTGCAACAATGATATATTCTACATGGGAACCCTTAGCTGGGGGATTAATAGGACCTACAAAGTCTATTCCCCACTTAGAGAATGCACGTCCACCCATCATAGGTTTCAGTGGCATCTCATCTTTACGTATAGGATACTGAGTTCTCTGACAGACATCACATCGTTTCACATAGGTATGTGCATCCATGTGAAGGGTCGGCCACCAGAAGCCCGCAAATAGTATTGCCTTGATCACCCGATCTGGTCCAAAGTGTCCTCCTGCTACACCTTGGTGAGCAGTTTCCAAGATCTTAAGATATTCACTTTCATGGACACATAGCCTCAGGTAACCATCTTTACCACGCTTGTATAGATTATCACCAATGAGTGAGTAATCCAGGGCTTCTTGTTCTAAACTCCTTTTCCTAGCCAGAGTCATGTCTGGAGGGAATGTTTTCGTCCTCAGGAAGGATACTAGTGGTTCACTCCAATCTGGCACTATGGATACTTGATAAAGAGTGGCGTGTTCCACAGGTGGTTTAGTGCAACAGATTGGGCATTCCTTGCACAACCTTTGGACATCAGCTTCCATAGTTGGCCAATGTACTCCGAGTCTCCTTAGTGTCTGTAAGGTTCGTTGCTTTGAGTAGTGTTGCTCTAACGCACCTACATGTGCTAAATGCAACCATTTATTGTACTCGTCCTCTTCCACACAACAAGCCAAGATTCCTTGATCTGTGTGCTTGTACATGCTTCCTGCCATGATGTGGTACTTTTGGGCTTTCACAACCTCTCTATTCTGTGTGTTTACTACAGGATGGTTAGGCCCGTATGTCAATACTGGTACCAATGGCTTAGCCCACTGCGATACAACTTCCAAATTAAACAAGTAAGCATCAGGAAGGTCATCTGATACTCCTTGTGGGGCTTCTCCCGATGTGAGCCTAGAGAGATGATCTGCTCTTAAATGAGTCCTCCCTTTTCTTACCACAACCTCAAAATCATATTCCATTAGCAAGAGAAACCATCTCACTAATCTTCCTATATTGCATGGCTTGTTTACGAGGTATAGCAATGCCTGATGATCAGTAAAAAATTTAAACTTATTTGCAAGCAAATAGTGTCTAAATTTCTTAACTGCATATACCATGCCTAAGCCTTCTCTCTCAGTAGTGGTGTAATTCCGTTCAGCTGCATTCAATTGTCTACTGGCATAGGCAATTGGAAGATCCATGTTACCTTCACCAGTAGGTTGTGCAAGCACACATCCAATGGCATAATTGGATGCATCCACGTGAACATGGAATGGCTTATTCCAATCTGGTGTGGTCAAGATTGGTGCTGAACATAATCTTTGTTTAAGCTCCTGGAAGGAATTCTCACATTCATCCGTCCACTCAAAGTTAGTCAGAAGTCCGTACATGGGCTTTGCAATGACAGCATACATGTGTATAAATCGTCGGTAATAACCACAATGCCCCATGAAAGCTCGTACTTCCTTGACATTCTTTGGCCTAGGTAGCTCTGCTATAGCTCTCACTTTCTCTTCGTCAGTAGATATGCCATTCTTTGACACTATGTGCCCTAAAATCTTGCCTTGCCTAACCATGAAAACACATTTTTCGGGGTTTAGGCAGACTTGATATTCTCTACATTTGTCAAAGATTTGTCTGAGTTCAGGGATATGGGTTTGTCTAATGTTGGAATGAGCACAAAGATCATCAACATAGACCTCTAAATTCTTCCTCAGGAACTCCTTAAACACATGGCACATTAGTCTCTGGAAGGTAGCTGGTGCATTGGTAAGCCCAAATGGCATTACACGAAAGGCAAATATACCCCACTCTGTGGCAAAAGTTGTCTTATGCTGATCTTTCGGAGCAATGGCGACTTGATTGTAGCCCGAAAATCCATCGAGGAAGCTGTACACTTCCTTGCCTGCTACTCTTTCTAAGAGATGCTCTGTGATGGGAAGCGGATAGTTATCTCGAATCGTGGCTGCATTAACCTTTTTCAAGTTAATGCATATGCGCAGCTTTCCATTTTTCTTGGGCACCACTACGATGGGGGATACCCATTCAGTGTGCTCAATTTCATAGATAAATCCAGCTTCAACCAGTCTATCTATCTCTTCTTTGATCTTACCAGCGTAATTATCGTTATATGTATAGGGCTTTTGCTTAGAGGGTTTAGCATCTGAGGTCATGGGGATAGTGTGTGAGCATATATCAGGGTCAACACCTTTCAAATCCTTGTAACTCCAAGCGAATACATCTCTGTATTCTCTTAGCAAGGCTACCAACGCATGCTCTTCTTCCTCTGTTAGGTCATGGCCTATGTACGTGCATCTCTCCTCTCCTTCTTCTAGGGCCACTACTATTTTCTTGGTGGTTTCTTTGTTATCATAGGCCTCTCCTGATTGTGCCTCTCGTTTAGGCATTCTTATCATGACCCTCCTGTCATCTATCTCATACTTCTTAAAATTTTCCGGGACCTCAAACAAAGATTCTTCCTCTTCTGGTGAGACTTCTCTCTTCTTTCGTTTCTTTCCTTCTTCCTTCGGGGTCACATGTGTGGCTAATCTTACATCGTTTGTAAGCTCTCCATGTCTCTGGGGTTGAAATTCTACTTCATGGAAGTATTCTTCGTCTGATGCAAATGGTGGGTCCATAATGATTGACTCTAGATCGGAGTCACTTGCATCCTCAAATGCATCAGGGCTAGGTTCGCATTCTTCTAGAACTACCTCTCCCATGATTGGCTCTATGGAGAAGACTGAAATGTCATAGCCATCCTCATCACAGTGGGGTGTCCATTGTTCTTCATTGATGGCTACGTCCATTGTTGCTAAAATTTCTGCCCAGCCGTGAGGTTCAAATTCCTCATCAAGAAAGACTACAGGTGCATAGGCTGGGTCTTGAATTGATCTATGGTTTTCTTTTGCACCTACCTCTCTGGCTTTCTCTCTCTTCTCTTCTTCTACTGCTACCTTGCACATCCATAAGTGGGTGTCTTCATGCATCCAAGAGGATCCTGACCCCATGGAATGCACCGATTCCGTATTATCTTTGGCTCTATGGATGGGATTCCATTGGATAGGAGGTACATCTCTATGAGAGTAATCTTTAAGATTGACTTTGGTCGTAACACCTAAGTGCTGCAGGTACAAAGAATTGGTTCCCCAGTCCTGTACCACTTGCAACTGTCGCATAAATGGTCTTCCCAAAATCATCTCATAGGCATGATTTTTGCTGAAGTCACATATAGCAAATGTATGCTCAAACTCGACACCACAAGTGGTGAGAGTTATTCCTTCTAGCAATCCTAAGGGTCTCTCAATATGACCATCCGCCATCTGCAATTTCATTCTCGTTGGCCTGAGTGCTGGCTTGCCCCAATGCTTCCATAGGGAAGTGGTGGCAATTGCAACTCCTGCACCTGAGTCCAAAATTGCGTTGGTGGTGTACCCCTGGTAGGTAATGGGAAGATAGGTGTTCCCTTCTTCACCTTCACACATGTCTCCTATCTTATCCAAGGGTATCTCTGGCACTGTCCTATGTGATCCTACCTGGGAACGAGGTTTTGCTATCTCTGGTACTTGTTTGGCTACATGTTTCCACACTTCTGGTCTAACCTTAAGCAGCTCTTCCAAAGTGAGATTGCACTGCACTTTAGTGTTCTTCACTACCTCTGTGTTCCTAGGTATGACTGAATCTTCGTTTCTTACCATGACTGTAGGTGCTCTCATACAGGTGGACCTTGCTTCCCATGGGCCTGTGAAATGGGGTAGTTCTTGTAAAGAATTAGACTCGAAGTCTAATCTTTCTTGAGATTGGGTACTCTCCTGCTCTCCATAAATGGATGGGATGTCTTGTGGGAATTGGTCATGTGCCTCATCCACAAGTTCAATGGGAGGAGGGACTTCACTTTCTTTAGCCCATTTGTCTTCTTGAATCTCGTGTAGGAATTCTGGTGTGAACCGATTCATAGAAGATGATGTGTCTGGCTCCGTAGAGTTAGGCACATAGGCTTCTTGAGCAGGAATGCTTACTCTTTCACTTGCCTTATCCTTGTGTTGAGAGGCTGGTTCCTTTTCTGATTGTGCAGTCAGCTTCTCTATTCTTTCTAGGGAGGGGGGGTTGTCTGGTTCAGTGGAATTGGGCACATAAGCTTTCGGTGGGGGATGGGTCATATTTTTGCTTGCGTTATCTCTTTCTTGATTTTCTTCTTCCTTGGCAGATCTTGCAATTATGCCCTCTAACTTCTCTAGAAGTCCATCCAAGTGTAATTGCGTCTTGGCTGAGCCCGAGTAATTGAAAAGGCGACTGGCTTCAAACATAGTCTGAGCCAATGCGACCATTTTCGCGCAAAGCTTGGTTCTTTCTATCTCTAGGTCAGCTCTAGGGTAACACTTGTCATGATCCGTGGCATTTGGCCCTTCTTGGATTCTGGCCTGATATGCTTTAAGCATCATGTCTATATCTTCAGGAGTGGGATCAGCTAATACTGATCCTACTCTAGGGGGTGGTGGAATCATATGAGGTGGGTTGGAAGGTGGCGGGTCGGATGGCGATGGGAATGGTGGTGGTGGGATAGTGTGAGAGGGAGTTTGAGATGTGAGTTCAGTTATCCTGGCTTTGGTTTCTCTTATGCTTTCCTCAAGTTCACTCATCTTTTTAGCCCATTGTCTTTTCATTCTTTCCCGACTATCTTTCCACGCTCTAGTCCTTTTCTTTGTCACGCTCTCGGGTTCACTAGCCTCGGGGTTCTTATCCTGGTCTACCCCTTGGTTCTGCTGCAATGCCTGAGCTCTAGTCACGACCTGTACTGGTGCAGTGGACGTCACACTTCCTGTGGAGTCTACCACCAACCCAATAACGTTAATAGGAGTGATTTTTGGCATATTATTAGGATTCTTAGGGCAATCTCGTAAGAGATGCTCCTTTCCACATTCTTGGCAAAAGCCCTGAATTGTCACTGATTGGGGTTGTGTAGGTGGAGGTAAGGGACAATCACGAATGAGATGATCCCCCTGACATCTGTAGCATGGTCCTCTAGGGAATGGGGGTCTTACCTGCCTAGGTTGAGGCTTAGGATTGGGGTTTGTATACATGACGTTTGAGTAATCTGACTCCCAACTAGGTTCGTTTGGCTCTTCGCTATAGTAAGACTCACCATGTTCAGGAGATTGCATGTAGTAAGCATGGGGGCTATCGACATGTGTAGAATCAAAGCTATGGTCACTGGGGTCACTTTCAGAAAGCAGTGGTGTTACAGGGACTATAGCTCTATTCAGGTTTTCTTCTGCTGCTGCATATTTTACTGGGATCGCATTAGCTGGGGCAGGGGGTTGTTGAGCTAACACAGGCTGAGGCCTTTGTTGGTTTTGGTATGGTTGCTGATAAGGTTGTTGTGGCCTGCCATATGGTTGTGGAGGGTACGGGTTCTGGTATCTTCCCTGCTGAGGGTATGGCTGAGGGTAGGGTTGCCTAACCGCCAGCTTGTTGTATGGGCAATCTTGCGCTGTGTGATTTGTGTATCTCCGTTCTATGGTGCAGTACTGGCTACTAGGATTAACTTGGGGTTGAGCCATAATGGGACAGACATTCGCCATGTGGTCGCCACCACAAGTATAACATCTTTTCACTGGGGCAAATCTAGGAATTTGTTTACTAGAGACGCCTAATTTTTGAGCTACTTTTTCCGCAAGTTCCTCGATTGATGTGGATTGCGTGGAAGAGATGTTAGAGGCACTATCCGAATCTTTGTATATCTTGGAAAGCTCTAATTCCTCCCCTAGGTTATCCTCAATGTCAATACACATGCGTACACACTCTTCTATGGTCCTAGGGTCCTTCAAGTACACATAAGATCTCAATTTAGTACTTAGCAATCCATCCAGGAATAAAGCCACTTGCTTAGCTGGTGTGGGTAGCTCCGAAACAGAGCATCTTTCAAGTTATTGCCTATATCTCCTTCCTGCAAGTCTCACGGTCTCTTGGGGGGTTTGCTTGAAGCTGTGAATCAGCGAGGAGGTATTATGCCTTATGCCACTCTTAGAGAATTCAATAATGAAAGCTTCTAGGAGTTGGTCTATGCTCCTGAACTGCCTCTCATTTAGTGGCTGAAACCATGTCAGGGCAGTGTTCCTAAGGGTCAGACCAAAGGCATTGTATTGTGTGAATAGATCCTCCACTTGTTCAGCTCTCAGGACTTGCCTAAACTCAGCCACATGATCGTATGGATCTCCAGTGCCATCAAAGTAGTTCTTCATGGACTTAACTAGCTGAGTCGGTCTCAAGGTTCTTGTGTGCTCTCTAGGTCGTGGTAGAGGGAACTCATCCGCATTTCTTTGATTCCTGTGAGCTCTAAGTATCTCAGGTTCTACTCTATTTGTTTCCGTCCTCGTTCTTTCTCTGCCCACTGGGTTGGCAAAGCTTACTTCCGGCCTTTCTCTATGTCTGTCTCTTTGAGTTCCATGAGCTTGGGATGTTCCAGCTCCAGGGTGACCATAGGATACATTCGATCTTGGTTGGGGGAAAACGAATTCACCCTTCCAAGTGTAAGCATGCCTATCATTTTCCGTAACCACAAAGATCCTCTCCGAAGCGTGATCTAAGTAGGTCACTCTGCCTGGGCTATCAGGATCCTTAAACTCATAGATCATGATTGTTCCTATATCAGTTGGCTGATCAGATTTATACCTCCAAAAGGCTTCGTCAGTTTCTCGATTGAGGAGCAAATCTATGCTCTTATTATCCTGAGGAATCCACTCTGGTGTGATGATCCTAGTGAGAACCGATTTGCCTCGAGGGGTTCTAGGTTCTGTACCCATGTTTCCTTGCTCTAGGTCCCCTAAGTCCGCTTCTGAGATCACATTCCCAAATTCGTCCGTCCTATCTGGGTGACTGATGACTACGTATATGGTTCCTTCTTTGTCCAAGTATGCTCCGTTTTCAAACTTGACAGCTGGCCGCTCTAGTCCAATGGATTGATCAGGATTCTTAATCTGTACCACAGATCTTCCTAGGCCGTCCTCATAGATGCTGACACCTAATCGGTTGGTCCTAAGGTATTCCAACAGCGTTTTATAAGGGCCTTCTATCCTGTGCAAGTATGGCACTCCTGAACTTCCTGTAGGTCTATCCATGCCTTGAGACATCTCTGATTCACTGGTATCAGAGCTAGGGTAATGCGAGTGGTGACTCAACTGCTAGGCCCAAGACCTCGTAGTATGATTGACACTAGCCTCTGAAGACCTAAGGCTTTGTCTCTCTCTTACTAGGTGTCGTCCTGATCTAAGGTTCATATGCCTAACTGATTAACCCAATTTGTTCCAGGTACAACCACGTTTCTGAGTCCTTTGTATCAATTACTTAATTCCCTTTTTATGTTGATTATAGTGTTTATACTCTTGTCTGATATCACGTCGTTAGGAATACTTGAGTTTAATTTCGCACTTTAGTTTGGTCGTTTCACGTTAGGTTCTTTTCCTTTAAGGTTGTCGTTCACACACACACAGGTTATCTCTTGACTTGCACTTGATTTCTTAGATAGTCTTTGATTTATCTCGTGCCTATCGTTGCCTGGAATTACTTCTAACACTACCCGCACTTAGCCTAAACTAAGAATTGACAGAGGGTGTTGCGGGTTTTCCAACCTTGAGTTCCTTTCCTTGTGTTGTTGCCCTGGTGTGCCCAGGACGCGTGTTCCCAAGCCTGCACTTACTCTTGCCTTGCGTACCCTTCGCTGCTCTCAAAGGACCTGTAAAAGGCCCACAGTTAGCTCAAGACTTAAATTCAAAAGACAGAACCAAGCACTTTCATTCATGTAACACTTCACCAATTTGCACTATGATTTTTTGGACACAACTATAGAGATCCCTGAACTTTGTTCCCCCTGGGTATGGTCAACTTCAAAATACCCTATCTAATATTCCTGATCTTAATTTAACCGTAACCAGTCGATGTTTTTGTTGTACTCCCTGCGAGCTTTCCAACAAAACAAAAATCACGGCAAACGGATTGCGTATGAGAAAGTTACGCCAATTCAGGGTTTTGGGGCTAACACAGGATTAAACTAGGTTAACAGGCAAACAGGAATTCTCGGGTTACTTGGGTCATGCCCTCGTAATGCAATACTACCCCCTAGTGTTTGTCCCACACTTGGCCAAAATTTAGACCATTATGTTTGCCTTAAAAATTTGACCTAATTTGCCCTTCTAACGTGTTCGCAAAGTCTGTTGGTCGCGATTGACAGGTCAGACGCGATCGATGTGTCGATCGCGATTGACAGGTCCGTCGTGGCTGTCAGTCGCGATTGACACGTGGCCGAAAATTCAGTCAATCATGGTCAAACAGTCGTTGACTCTGTTGATCGCGATTGATGCGTCGATCGCGATTGACAGGTCGGTCGCGAGGGTCTGTTCGTCGTGGTCAAACAATCGTTGACTGTGTCGGTCGCGATTGACAGAGCCGTCGTGGGCTGTCAGTCGCGATTGATGTGTCGATCGCGATTGATGGCTCGATCGCGATTGACACGTGTCACGCGTATGGTCCGTCGGTCGTGGTCAATCGGTCGTTGACTCTGTCGGTCGCGATTGATAGAGCCGTCGTGGGCTGTCGATCGCGATTGACTGGTCGATCGCGATTGACAGGTCTGTCCGTCGTGGCTTGTCGGTCGCGATTGACAGAGCGATCACGATTGACAGAAATCTGAGGAATTTCAAAAAACTAAACACATTTTTGGGAAGCTCTACGCCTGTAGATCATGGTTTTGCACTTTGTTTGGCACTTTGAGCATTTTTTCTGTCGGTCGCGATTGACAGAGGTCGGCGACACACAGACAGTTACTTCGAATTCCGTACCTGCACAGAGTGCTGGGGACGATGATGCGGCCTGTACTTGCAAGACAGCTCAAGAAACATGCAAAAACAACACACACAATTTCGCTCTCTCGCTCTCTCTCACAAGTGAAATGAGGGAAATGAGGTGGAGATGGTGATATAATAAAAAAACAGAAATTTTCGTGATGATGGAAATGGAGGTGGAAGATGGTGATGATGATGATGGTGATGATGGTGGTAAGGTAAGAAAGAGAAAAATAGGAAAAGTGGAGAATTTACCTACAACGCCAACGTCTCCAATCTACGTCTTACCATCACACGCTCGTCCTCAAAGCTCGATCCCCGGCAACGGCGCCAAAATTTGGTGTAGCTCAGTGATGAGTAGCACCTCCTTTAATGTCAATCCGGGAAGACGTGAGGATGTATGAAGACCTCGAGCAAGTGGAGGCACAAGTGCGTGAGTGAGAAGCACACAAGCATGCACACACATACACACACACGCTCACACACGGCAAGACAAGGAATGAGAAGCAATGGAGTTCTTAGATTACTTTCAAAAAGCTCTTACAAGTTCATTTCAATTACAAGCTAACCCCAAAAATGAGCTCTCTAGCTCCTTTTATAGTTTTTGACTAGCTTTGGCCCTGTCCAGACCTAGTGTCCGGCCTAGTTAAAAATTAGGTTCCAGGGCTTATTTGAGGGCTCAAATGAGATCTAAAAAATACGAAAATTGGTAAGCAACTACTTCTAAGGCTCCTCAAGCTCGAGGACTCCTCGGCTTGCACAAAATGGAGCCACAAAAAGGTGAACATGGTATTTACAGGGGTTGTTAGTGATGAGAATCACTTTTAATTGGTGTAAGGGTTTTGAAAAATTAAAGGTTGCCTTAGTGCTAGATCTGCGTGAATGCTCGTACTTGCTTCTTCATGAAGAAAATTATTGGCCTACTTGCCAGATCTTCTTTGACTGCCATGTCTGCTTGTGCTGTCCCTTCGCTCTGACTCTCTTCGTCTTGTGGCTCCTTCGGTTCCCTGACTGCTGCCAACACATGTCATCAACATAAACAACAATGATCAGAAGCACATCATTAGCACGTTTAACATATAAGGTGCTTTCAGTTGGACTGTTCTCAAAACCATGTGCAATCAGATAGGCATGTATCTTCTCATACCAAGCACGTGGTGCTTGCTTTAAACCATATAATGCCTTCTTTAACCTGCAAACCTGGTTTTCATGCCCTTTCTGCACAAAGCCACGGGGCTGAAAAACATACACTTCTTCATGCAAGTCACCATTCAGAAATGATGTTTTAATGTCCAACTGATGTACATTCCAACCATGATGGGCTGCAAGTGCACAAATGCTCCGAATAGTAGTCATACGGCATGTAGGTGCAAAGGTCTCATCAAAATCAATGCCTCTTTCCTGTGCATAACCCTTTGCAACAAGCCTAGCCTTATACCTGTCAATTGTACCATCAAGTTTACGCTTCAGCTTGTATACCCACTTAGTGCCAATGGCCTTCTTGCCAGGAGGCAAGTCACATAAAGACCAAGTACCATTCTTCATTATAGCATCATATTCAGATTGCATAGCAGCCATCCAATTTTCTGAATTTTGTGCTTCATCAAAAGAAACAGGCTCATTCTCATCACAGAGACTAGATGCAGCCATAGCATAGCAATCTGATGCAAAGGAGGCACTATGAGAGCCTGAACGAGTACGATATGACAAAGGTGCATCTAATTTGCTGTCACGCAAAGTCTGCACTAGCCATTTTGGCATAGCTTTTGCATGCTCAATATCAGCTCTCTCATCAACAAGTGCATCATGTAAATCTGCATCAGAAATGGAATGATCTGCATCATCATATGAAACCTACAAGGCCTGAGAAGTTGCCTCATTAGGACCAGCACTAGCCTGTCCACCTGTAAAAAGAGGCATCAAAGTATCATACATGTCTTTGGAGCTAACAGATGTCTCCTTAGTACATGAAAGCAATGGCTGAATAGCATCTTCCACAAAGACAACATCACGGCTAACCAGAATGCGTTTAGTCTATGAATGATACAGACGATAGCCTTTACTTTCAGAACTGTACCCAACAAAAATACATTTTACTGCCTTATCATCTAATTTTCTGCGATGTTGTTCAGGCACTAATGCATATGCCAAACAACCAAAAACACGTAGATGAGCAACAGATGGCTTGCGGTCATGCCAAGCCTCATATGGAGTGATAGACTGCAACGCTTTAGTGGGACACCTGTTCAGTACATATGCTGCACACATGATAGCCTCAAGCCAGAAACTATGTGGTAAAGCCTGACTTTTGACCATGCACCTCGCCATCTCCATGAGTGACCTGTTCTTTCGTTCAGCAACTCCATTCTGTTGAGGTGTATACGGCACTGTACACTGGTGTTTTATCCCACGTTTAGCCAGAAATGCATTAAAATCTGAAGACATATATTCCCCCCCTCGATCAGAATGGAGGGTGCCCATTTTACATGCTGACAGATTTTCAGCCAAAACCAAAAACTGTTTGAAGCACATGAACACTTCGGACTTTGCTTTGAGTGGATATACCCATGCATGCCTGGAAAAATCATCAATGAAAGTCACGAAGTAAAGGTAATTTCCAAAAGAGGGTGTCTGCATAGGACCACAGACATCACTATGTACAAGCTGCAATTTCTGCGTAGCCCGAACTGAACCATCTTTTGGAAAGGAAGAACACTACATTTTTCCCAAAATACAGCCTTCACAAACATGTTTTCCAGGTGCCTCAAGTTTGGGCAAAGAGGACACCATTTCGGATTTCTGCAGGCGTAACAGACTAGCAAAATTCAGATGACCAAAGCGTGCATGCCAAAGCTTTGCATCTGACATAGCCTGAGAATCATGAACTGCACATGCCGAATCATTCACAGATCTTTCATAGTCTATGAGCTTATACAGCCCACGACATAAAATGCCAGAAGCAATAATCACATCGCCATTTGAGAGATCATGGACTGTACACCTGTCATCAACGAATTTCACAACCAAGCCAATCTTGGCTAATGCAGAAACTGATAACAGGTTCTTTTTGATCCTTGGCACAAATAAAGCATCTGACAAAGTGAAAGAACTACCATCAGCAGTAGTCAGAATGATCTTACCAACTCCCATAACAGGATAAGAGAGTTATTGGCGCATGTGATAGTATTCCCTGTAGGGGCAGGCTCGAGTGAAGAGAAGAAACTGCGCTGCGAGGTAATATGTTTGGTTGCCCCACTGTCAAAGTACCAAACATCTGAGTCTACTGCAGACATGCACTGATCATGAGAAGATGGGTCAAAACTGCAGACAGTAGTAAACGCCCATTCTTCTTCCTGCACAAGATTTGCAGACTCTGTTTTTGGTGTAGAGGCCTCTGCAACAACCATTCTAGCCTCTTTCTTCTTTGCCTCTTTAGCAGCCAATTTTGGACAGTTCTTTATAATATGATCATTTCCTTTATAGTACTTGCAGAACAATTTCTGCTTTTCTGATTTCTTCTCATCTTTATCCTGGTTCTTCGATTGTGCAGCAATTGCAGATTTCTGCTTACTAGTAGAAGAGCTCCATTTTCCTTTGCCCTTCTGACTAGTCAGGAAAGCTTGATCTGCAACATGCATAATGGACCTGTTCTGCCTGGACTGATCTTCTTGCAACAGAACAAAGACTAATTCCTCAAATGACAAGGCATTCGGATTGCCTTTCATCATCAACCGAAGAGTAGAGGCAAAACTCTGATATGAATCAGGAAGACCATTCAGAACGGTCTGCACAAGTGAGCTATCTGGTATAACCTCATCAGCAGAAATCAATTGTTCCTTCAGGTCTTTGATCTTTGTAAGAAAATTGTCCATAGAATCACCTTCATTCATGTGCTCACTCTCCAACTGTTTTCGGAGGTAAGCAACACGAGCCTCATTCCTAGCCTGGTACAAAGTGGTAAGTGTATCCCAAGCATCCTTTGCTGTTCTGCAAGAGCGAATGTGAGGAATAATGGCACGTTTGACAGACAAAGCTATCAATGCATGTGTCTGGGCATCTCTGCCATCTCAACGAATCTGCTCTGCAGTAGGTGCAATAGAAACAGCAGCACGAACAGGAATCTGCGGAATATCATCTTCGACACCATCTTCATCAGCTCCAACACCTGTATTTGCAGTACCTGTCGTTACAGGGTAACAGGACGTCTTTCAACACCTTGCACAATGTTCCACAATCCTTTTGTGACCAGTACATGTCGCATCATATAAGCCCATAATGGGTAGTTGGTAACATCCAACTTATCCTCAACAGCCAACATACGGAATACATCACTGCTTTCAGCCATGGCCGGTGACTAAAATACCTTGATGCAGAAAATTGATTGTATCTCAAAAAGTTGAACGGAACTGCCCAGACGAGTTCTGCTAGACCTGTAGTAGACTTCGAGACGCTTAAACAGGTGAACAGAAACTGGTATATACCTTTGGCACAAAAGGACGAAATAGCCTACACAAGCGCTGCGATAATGCGTTCGGAGGCCGAAACGAGCTCAGATCGCGATTTCGGCACCACAAAGCGAAGCAGTTTTGATCTCAGAAACACCCTGAGTATGCTCACCAAATTTCATGCGAATCTGAGACTGCAAATGGAGGAGTGTCGATGGCGCCCTAGAAGAAGCAACGACGTGCTCTGATACCAATTGTTGGAGTTAGACGTCTGCGGAAGCACGCGAACAGCACAAGGAAGAAGAAGAAGCTTGGAGCACAACACACAAGATTGAATGTATTACTAGAGAATGTACAAAGATAAGTAGCCCATTAGGGCAATAGGCGTATATACAAGCCGAGGGAAAAAAACCTCCTAAAGAGGGAAAAAAGTGCCCCGGCGGTCCTAGAGTGTTCACACACATCACTACCTAAATATATCAACAAGGCTCTCCATAAAAGAGAGAAATTTTTTATTTTCACGCCTGCTTTCTGAAGTTCGGCCCTCATTGTAATCTCTATTTTGGACATAATAAAAAAACCTATAAATACATGCAATTTGTAGAATCATCCAACAAAGTGTGTGGAGGGAGATTGCATCCAATACTGTGTACTATCTCATCTAGCACACAACTCTGTTTTCATGTACTTTCAAATTTTGTACTCTCTATGTACGCATGTCTATTTGTATCAATTTTAATCATCTTGTAAGCCCAAAGGAAAGCTAGGTCTTGACGATGCAGACACTACGGTCATAACCTTCAAGGAGAGTTTGAATAAATGTGCAAGCTTTGGATAGTTGTGTACCTTTTTGTACATATCCATCTTGCAAAACCATTTCTCTCTATGTAGATATCCATTTAATGGGTATCATATCTTGTTGGAAATTTTATCTCTTACATTTTCTTTGGTCCGATTATAACTACTGGATTCTTCTCTAGTATTTACTAATAGCAATTCTTTTGAAGCTCTATTTTTTGCTTAACCTAAGTTGACAAGTAGTCTCTCTTGAGGCAATAAATTTCATGATAATTTGAACTCCAATTGGAGTGATCTATAGTTTTTTAAAAGGTTGGTAGCGTTTCCTTTGTGTAAAAAATTTCAAAGTCATGGAATATCTAAAATAGTGATTGGATCACGTTTTAATAAGAAGGTGTCTAATAAAAAAAGTCCTGAAGAGGTTATCTATATTTGGTTGTGCATATTGGAGTTAGCTCTATCCACATGTGGTATCAGAGCATTCCTATTGGAGCACATGGTTTCAAAAAGAAGAGTACTTGAAAAAGACTCAAAGAAAGCGAAGGAAATCTTGGAGCTATGAGCCTATGATTCTACATGATGTGTGCAATACTCATTGTAAAGCTATGGAGGTGAAACTTTTGTTGGTAAGACAACTTTGTTGGTTTATGTTATTTGAAGTCATACACTCTCTTTTGTTGCTCTCTACTATATATTCCCGATTATTGAATCTTTTTATAAGTGATATTGATCACTTGGTTGAATATTTATGAGTACCCTATACAAGAAGAAGAAGATTCAAGCAAAGAATCTTGGATGTGCAACTAAATTTAGTTGCATATGAAAACATTGTGTGCATGCTTTAGATATTGTGTTCAATTGAATGAAATGCAATATTCTGTTATGTACATAGCTTAAGGTTGAAGATTATATGTAAGATTGAGGATATCATTATATGATTCTTACATGTTGCAAGAAATATATGCATTGGAGATGCTTATGTATACATGCTTATGAAGTTTATGCTCAAGATGAACGAAAATTTTGGACATCCATGCTTAGGCTGAATATAAGTTGAATTTGGAGTTACGATTGATGTATAACATGCAATTATGTATACATATATAGTTAAGGAGAATATATATACATGATTCATGATTTGTAGATGAGTAATAGGCTATATTTCATATTCTATACAAGCTAAATTTTTATAGGTTTATGTAGCCACATCAATTCGCATAAAGAGGGTTGAATATATGCTTGAACTATTGATATTTTGTATACATGCTTATGTGGATTTTTAGTATGATTGAAGCATTAAATATTTTCATGTTCAATCGTATCTGAGTTGGATAATATATATATATATATATATATATATATATATATATATATATATATATATATATATATATATATATATATATATATATATATATATATATATATATATATATATATATATATATGTGTGTGTGTGTGTGTGTGTGTGTTTGGATGCATTGAAGATTGATGAAATGGAAAGTTGTTTTGTATTAAGTTTGTGGATGTATCTTGTTGCAGATAAAAGTCATTGAGGTAAATTTGCAAAACAAACTATAAGTGCGCTCATGTTATGATAACTAAAAGTATTTGATTCTTGAGTTGAGATACAACATTGTACAAGGAAAAGCAAGGTGGGCAAAGTTTCAATGAAGCGAAGGCACAAATTTCGGAGCCAAAGTGAAGGAAGGAGCTTAAGGTAAAAGGCTATCAAACACATAGTGTATGCGTTTGAAGTTTTAAAGATTTGAAGATTGAAGCAAAAGATGAAGGCTGTCAAAGCAAGGATGCCCATGAGAAGACTCTTGAAGATTTAAAGGAGTTGAAAACAAAATGAAAAAAAAGGTTTGAAGATTGCAAGAAGTCAAGAGAGCTTCCATCAATGCCAATGCACTCTAACCTTGAGTAAAGATGGCAGTGGAAAAAGGTTGATCAACACCCAAATTATCCAAATGATATCTGAGCCACACACACTCAACAATCATTGTGAAAGTTGCCCTATACTCAACCTCACAAGTAGAAGTGGCCATAGTAAGTTGATTCTTGCTCAACCAAGATATGCACGAGCTAGCAAACATGAAATAAAAACCATTGGTGGACACACACGTGTCATAGCAACCAGCCCAATTTGAATTAAAAAAAGAATGTTAATCAAACAGTAATGATCCCCCCTTGGAATAAAACAATACAAGTAGCTGGGTACCGCTTAAGTAGGGAAATATGCACTTAATTGCCTAGCAATGCTTGACACCTGGGCAATGCACAAGTTTGCTTATCAAGGGACAACAAACTAAATAAATTCACGTTATGGATCTATAAATAGAGCATCCAATAGCCTGCTCATAGAGAACAACATTAGATGCATCTCTGACATCATGAAGAATCAACCATAAATTTTTTTACATGGAAATGGAAATAGGTTTGCAATCTTCAAGGCCAAAATGTGTCAATGTATTTTGATTTACACAAAACTATTCCCCCATCAACTTACATAAATGAAAAGCCCAAATAATTTAATGATATATTTTGGTAGTGATGTGTGTGAACACACTTAGGACCACTGGGGCACTTTTTCCCCTCTTTAGGAGGTTTTTTCTGCTGATGCAAGAGAATCCAAGCCTAGATACTTGGATAATTAGCATGTATTCCATATAGTCACATATGATCATTCCCTTGTAAATGTCAAACTACTTTTATCCATGTAAAAGTGCATATGATACTTGCACTAATTCCACAAGGAGTTAGATGGAATCAAATCTCAAGTTTCTTGATGAGAGAATAAATCCTATAGTTTAGGACTTACTTTTAGGTGAGCATTTGAATTTGAATTCAAAGCTTGGCTCTAACTTCAATTATAAAAGAGGATAAAAAAACTCACGGTTTAAGAGAGATTAGAAGAGCCCGATTATGAGATCATCTTGAGAGCGACTTAAGTGATTAGTGTGCTCATCTCATAGCCACTTCACTACCCTCACATTGTGCAATTGAACATTGCCAATGGCATTGCATTACTATGTGATTTAGTACACACACATTGATCATATCTCTACTTCACTTCTCTGCTATGACCATCTCAGAATAGTGAACTTCTTAGAGCTTGTTCTTAGTGCTTGGTTGATCATTTGATGTGATTTAAAGTGCTATAGAATCATCATATTGTCTACTTCATAGGTACAAAGTTTCAATATTATTGCTTCACTTAATCATGAGATATCTTCATACAATTACTCTCTGGTCTATATTTGAAGCACCCCAAAAATGTCCGGCAAGTCCTGTAAATTGCTAAGCATGTTTCTCAGTGTGTAGTCCATCTTTTTTATTTAAATAACTCATGATTGGTAGTTACCTAAGTAGATACCACCAAAAGGAATTTGGCTAACTGCTAGTAGGTTGAGAGCACTGTTCATTCTCCTGAACATGTGTAGAGACTAAAATAGCACATCTATGATCTTGGATCAACTTCCTACTTATCTGTTTTGATCCATTGATTAGTGGATCATGTTCCAAAGCACATAAGTGATTATTTCTAATCATTAGGAAGCTAAACGGGCCTACTACACTCCACCTCTTGTTCTTGGCTGGTGTGAAGCAGGGTTTTGCACGACCGCTTCATCTCTAAAGACTATCCACCATCTCCTCCAACAGTGGTATCAGAGCAACATCAAAGCAAGATGGGAGATGGTTTTCCATCATTCATTGACAAATTGGATAGGAAAAACTATTCAACATGGTTACTAAGGATGCAAGCCTACCTCCAAGGAAGAAGCTTATATGGATACATCTTAGGAGATGAAGAAATGCCAACATTGAGGAGCAAACATCAACCCACAAGGGAAGAACAAAGGTTGACTACATGGTGTGCAAAGGATGCTCTTGCCAGGTCCTATCTACTTAACTCAATATCTGATTTCTTATTACCTCACATTAGGAATTGCAAGACCTCCTAGGAGACTTGGGAAGTACTTTCTTCATACTTCTCATCAAATACAAGAGCTAGGAAGAACTAGCTATGGATGGAGTTTACAACCTTGAAAAAACAACCAAAGCAAAGTGTAGCTAACTATGTGACCAAGATGAAGGATGTAGTTGACCAGCTTGCAAGCATTGGAGAAGAGATAGAAGAAGAACATATAGTAAGGCAAATCATAAATGGCATCAAAGCTGATGATAAGTGCAAGTCCTTCACCATAGCAATGGACCTTTATATGGATATGCAAATACCTGACCTCAACACCTTTATGGGGCAACTCTTCACCAATGAGACAAAGCTCAACAAGAATGGAGACAATTCTAGAGGTAATCAATCTTCCACCCTTTATATAGATAGAAATAAAAGTAAGGATAAAGGTAAAGGCAAAAAGAATGAAGAAGAGGCTAGTACCTCTCAAGTGAACTTCACAGGTAGAGGAAGAGGTACTAGAGGAAGGGGCAGAGGAGGAAAGCAAGGCAGGGGGAGATCTTACAACAACTCACCTTGCAATATGTGTGGTCTAACCAACCACACCACAGAAGAATGCTTCAATAACTCAAGGAATCAAAGGGGAAGAGCCTTCCATAGAGGAAGCTATGGACAATCTAGAGGTAGGTTCAATAATGGAGGAAGTAACTACCATCACAACTACAATCAAGGCAACAACAACAACTACCAAGGAGGCTTCAGATGTAGAAGAGATTATAACAACTACGTAGAAGACCAAGAGGATTCATTACTCATCATGAACATGAAATCTAAGCAAGGTAAAGATGATGAACACATTTCCTATATTGATATTGATTGTTCCAATCATGTGGCTGGAAATGTAGCATTGCTATCTGATCTTGATTCACAAGGCATGGAGCATATGTGGAAGACCCTCAACAAGGCTTCAAGAGGATTGAAAAAGGTGAGAAACCTAGTAGAATCTTTACATTTGAAGTTGAAGATACCATAAATATTGCACTCTTCAACTCTAAGGATCACACCCTATCTGAACTAGAGATATGGCATAAAAGGCTAGGTCATATAGGTGAAAGAACACTAAAACAAATATGTAGGGATCAGAGTGTGCTTGGCATTCCAAATGTGTCCAAGCAACACATGATATATAAATATGGAGCATGCCAATCTGACAAAGCTCACAGACAACCATTCAACGAAAAAGGATATATGTATGAAGACTACTTGGAGCTTGTACACACTGATGTGTGGGGTCCTAGCAAAGAGCCATCAATCTTAGGTTCAAGGTACTATGTTTCATTTATAGATGATTACAATAGATGGATAATTCTTTACTTCATGAAGCATAAAGATGAAGCATTTACTTGTTTCAAAAAGTTTTTGGCATTGGTGGAGAACCAAAAAGGTAGAAGCTTGAAGAGGATCAGATCTGATGGAGGTGGTGAGTACTTCTCACATGAATTTGACTCATTCTTACAGGACAGAGGTGTAAAAAGAGGTCAGAACAAGATACACTCTATAATTAAATGGAGTGGCAAAGAGGAGGAATATACTGATAGTAGAGGCTGCAAGATCAATGTTGATTGAAAAAGAACTATCAAATTACCTATGGGTAGAGGCTATTTCTATAGTCACGTGCTTGATTAATAGGCTCCCATCCAAATCCTTTGATGGAATGACACCATATGAGGCATGGAATGACATGAGACCCTCATTGGACTATTGTAAAATCTTTGCGTGCATTGCTTATGCACATATTCCCTCACATATTAGAGGGAAGCTTAATCCAAAAGCTGAAAAGTGTATATTTCATTGTCTATGACCAAAACCGGAAGGGATATATGTTATAGAATCCCACTAACAAAGGTTTTATAGTTAGTAGGTATGTAGTGTTTGATGAAAATATTCAGATGGTTCTATAAATAGGTACAAAGCAAGGCTAGTGGCAAAGGGGTTTGCTCAAACCCATGGAGTGGATTATGAAGAAAAATTTTCCCCTATGGCTAAGATGCCAACAATTGGGGTTTTGGTAAGTGTTGCTGCTTCTAAGGATTGGAACCTATATCAATTAGATGTTAAGAATGCATTCCTAAATGGATGGATCTCAAAAGAAGTGTACATGGCTCAACCACCAGGGTATGAAGATAAGGACAAACCAGGTTATGCATGCAAGCTAAGGAAGGCACTCTATGGTTTAAAGCAAGCTCTTAGAGCTTGGAACCATAGGCTTGTCACATATTTGTAGGATGAAGGATTTGTTGTTAGTAAAGCAGCTTCTTCTTTGTTCATAAAGAAGACCAACTTAGAAGTTATTTACTCATGTGCCTATGTGGATGACATTATCATTATAGGGAATGATGCTAATGGCATTAAGCAAGTTAAAGCTCAAATGATGGAAGAGTTTAAAATCAGTGATCTTAGTTTGTTAACATACTTTCATGGATTAGAACTTGTATACACAGATTTTAGTGTGTTTATTACTCAGAGGAAGTACATTCATGATATGCTAATGAAATTCAAGATGGAGAACACCGAAATTGCACGTACTCCCATGAAGCTCAACCACAAACTTAGTTCTCATGAGAGAGAACTTCCTGAAGATATTACACGATACCAAAAGCTTGTTGGGAGTTTCAATTATGCAACCCTAACAAGAGTAAACATATGTTATGGAGTAAGTACATTATGCCAGTTTCTGCATACACCAAGGAAACCTCACTTGGAAGCTACTGAGAGGATCCTAAAATATCTAAAGGTTACCATAAATGAAGGGTTGTTTTACCCATTCACTTTTTATTTGGACATAAAGATTTATTCTGATGCAAATTGGGCTAGCTCCAAGGATGATAGGAGGAGCACCTCAAGATACTTGTCTTTTGCAGGTTCAAAGCTAATGTCATGGTCATCAAGAAGCAACCAACTATGGCATTGTCATCTACAAAGGCAGAATATAGAGGCTTAGCAAATGCAACACAAGAGTATACGTCTATAACCCTGACGAGTTACTTATCTTTGTACATTCACTTGGTAATACATTCAATATTGTGTGTTGTGCTCCACGCTTCTTTTTCTTCCTTGTGCTCTTCGTGTGCTTCCGTAGACCTAAAAATCCTATTGGTATATGATCAATGTCTACTTCTCATGATTGTATGTACTAATGCACATTTTGTAAGGCCCCCAATATGAGGAGAAGCCAAGCGTGCATTGCCCAATTGATGGGAATCCCAACTTGCATTTTGGATGAAGGTCAAATTGGACCATGTAAGGTATTGTAAGGAAAGGGAGTTACCAGAGTCCCCAATTGTGGGGTCCATGGTAGTGGTAAGCAGCCCTCGACTAGGGCCGTGACAATAAAGGGAATATTTCATGGAATATTCTCTATCAAAGTTAGAAATCATTCCTATTTGTTCGGTCGATTGAACCAACCTAAGCCATGTATGGGGACCACACAAGCAGTGTCTACCCATGTTCTACCACCCATGTATAGCCATCCGTGCAAGGCCACCCATTAGCCTATATATACATGACCTCTACACTACCCCATATATCGAATTGAGGCAGCATACCTCTACCTTGTAACTCCCTATCTAGAGTTTTCTAGATCACCATTTAAGCTCTACCTTGAGAGTGCATGGGTGAACAATGCCATCATCTTCATACTTGTTGTTAGTAGAAAACTTTTGACATTCTACTATATCTGTTATCTTATATGCTATTGATCCTATGTTATATTGTGTAACTATTGTCTTACATAGTAACAAAGCCATAAGGTTTGAATAGCTTGAGAAGTATCACTATTTCAACCTACTAGCAAAGCAGAATATCATTAGATTATCAAGATCCAGTTTCTACTATATCTATTATATTCTCTGCTACTGATCCTGTGTTATATTGCATAACTATTGACTTATAACTCCAACATAATGATGCAAAATCCCCAAATTTGACATCTCAAAAGAGGCATGCAAATCAGCCTTAAATTCTAAAAAATGCTTCTCATTCGGACCAATGAGAAGTATATCATCAAAATATACAACAATGATCATAAGTACATTGTCTACATGCTTGACATATAAGGCACTCTTAGTTGGACTATTCTCAAATCTGTGTGCTAGCAAGTAGGCATATATCTTTTTATACCAACAATGTTGTCCTTGCTTCACACAATGCCTTTTTCATCTTACACACTTTTTTTCATGCCCTTTTTGCAGAGGGATGAAATACATACAATTCTTCATGTAATTCACCATTAACAAATGTAGTTTTAATGTCCAATTGATGTACGTTCCAATCATGATTAGATGCAATTGCAAAAATGCTACAAACAACAATCATTGGGCACATGGAAGCAAATGGTAGAGACATTCATTGCATAAAAATTTGATGCAAAAGAAGCATTATGAGATCCAAAACCAACACAATATGAAAAAGGTGCATCTAACTTGCCATCTCTCAAAGTCTGCACCAAGCATTTAGGAATAATTTTTACCTCCTCAATGGAATCTCACACATCAATAAGTTCATCATGTTTGCATAAAAAATAGAATGATCTACGACATCATTGAGACTTATAAAAGCTGAGAAATAAACTCAATAGGAGTAGCATTTGACTATCCACTTGTAAAAAGAGGTAGCAAAGTGTCATACACATCCTTTGAGATAACTAGTTCTACATGAAAGTAAAGGCTGAATTGCATCACATGTAACCATAATGCACTTCAATATATGAATGATACAAATGATAGCCTTTGCTTTCAGAATTGTACCCAACAAAAATACATCTCATTGCCTTATCATCCAATTTTATGTGTTGTTGTTCAGGCACTAATGCATATTCCAAAAACACATAGATGAGCAACAAATGTCTTATGATTGTACCAAGTATCATATGGAGTGATAGATTGCAATGCTTTTGTGGGACACCTATTAAGTACATATATTACACACCTCTCAAGAAAGAAGAAGCTTGACTTTCGACCATATGTGTTGCCATTCCTATGAGAGACATGTTCTTCCTTTCAAAAAAATCCATTTTTTTGAGGTGTATATTACATTGATGTTTTATCCCACACTTAGCAAGAAATGCATTAAACTCAAGAGACATATACTTCCCCCTTTTATCAGAATGGAAGATGCTCATTTTACATGTTGACATGTTTTTAGCCATAACTAGGAACTCTTTAAAGCACATAAACACTTTGGACTTTGCTTTTAATGGATAAAATCATGCATGATTGGAAAGCCATCAATGAAAGTGATAAAGTATAGGTAACTCCCAACTAAAGGTGTCTGCATAGGACCACAAATATCATTATAAACAAGCTACAATTTATGTGAAGCTCTGATTGAACTATCTTTGGGGAGGGAAGAATGTTGCATTTTACCAAAAATATAGTCCTCATTGACATGTTTACAAGGTGCCTTAAGTTTTTGTGGAGAAGAACTCATACAAGCAAACTAGCAAAATTTGGATGGACCTTGAGAATCATGAATTGCACATACTAAATCATTCTAAGATTTTGCATAATTTATGAGCTTATATAGCCCAAAATGTAAAATGCCAAAAGTAATGCTGACATTACCATTCAAGAAATCATGAATTGTACATTTGTCATAAAAAAATTTAATAACAAAGCTAAGCTTGGCTAGTGTTGAAACTTATAACAGGTTTTTCTTGATTCTTGGGACAAAGATGATGTGAAAGAACTATAATCAACAATAGTCAGAATGATCTTTCAAATTCCCATGATAAGATAAGAGGATTTGTTAGCACATGTGAAATTGTTCCCTATAGGAGAAGGCTTAAGTGAAGTGAAGAAACTATGTTTGTGGGGTGGTATGTTTTCTTGCACCATTTTCAAAGTACTAAAGATCCAAGTGTATGACAAACATAAGCTACTCATGAGAAGATGGGTGTTGCTGCAATAAGTGGTAAATTCCCACTATTCATTCTAAATAAGTTTGGATTACTTTGTTTTCTGTGTAGAGGCCTTTGCAATAACCATTCCAGTCTCTTTCTTTGTTGCTTCTTTTGTAACTAGCTCATGACAACTCTTTATGACATGATAATTTTCCTTACAGTACTTGCAAAATTGTTTTTGCTTTTTTGTCTTCTTTTTATCTTTGTCTTCCTTGTTTGACTATGCAACATTAGAATATTTTTGCATACTAGTTAACAAGCTCCATTTAACTTTGCCCTTTTGAATATTTAAGAAGCTTGATCTATGACACACATAATTGACCTGTTTTAGTTGAACTAATTTTCTTGCAACAAAATAGAGGCTAATTTCTCAAACTTTAAGGCATTTGGATTTCCTTTCATCATCAACCAAAGAGTATAAGAGAAACTCTGATAAGAGTATGGAAGACCATTAAGAATAGTATGCACAAGTGAAGTATCTGACAAGATCTCATCAGCAAAAATCAACTGCTCTTTCAAATCCTTCATCTTTTTCAAAAAATTATCCATTGAATATCTTTCATTCATATGCCAACTCTCAATTTGTTTTCAAAGATAAGCAACATGAGCCTCATTTCTTTCATAGTATATACTATTGTAAGACTATGCCAAGTATCTTTTGCTCTTTTCCAATGGTGAATGGGAGGGATAATGGCATGTTTGACAAACAAAGCTATTAATTCATGTGCATATGCATGTTTGCTATCCAAATGAATTTGCTCTTTAGTAGGTACAATAAGAAGTTGAGAAACACCAACAAAGTGAAGATCATCATCTTCAATACCACCTGCATCACCTACAATCACTATATTTTCACGCATTGGAGGACATGCTTCAACACCCTGCACAATATTCCACAAGCCTGTTGTTACTAATTCATGATGCATCATGTATGTGCACAATGGATATTTTGAAGTACCCAACTTATCCTCAGGAACCAACATTGCTTTTAGCCATGGCCAATGACTAAATGTTAATGGCATGAGTGGACAAGGTGGCTTGAGGAGACAAGGGAGCTTAAGGGATGGATGCCAAAGAGAGGGAAGGTTTAAATACAAGCTTGAGTAGGCAAGGAAGTCAGAGGAGAACATGGAGAGAATAAAACCTCAATAAAATTTCAAAACTTTCTTTTTATAAGCAATCATTTTCATCACTACACTCATTGTACATAACCATTTTTTGACACTTCAAATTCCATTTGTGAAAGATGATGATTTTTCTAGCTTGAGGAGTATTAGTATAGACTATGTTTTATATTTCATAATTTTTGGAGGTCATTTGAGCCCTAAAATAGATTAGGAACCTTATTTTTAACTAAGTCGGACACTAGTTCTGAAACATACCAAAACTAGTAAAAAAAATATAAAAAGATCTAGAGAGCTCATTTTTGAGGTTACATAGTTAGAGATTTTCTTTGAGCATTGTATACTTTTCTTGAGTTATTGAATAGAAGATTCCATTGTTCTATCCTTTATCTTACCTTGTGTGCATGCGAGTGTGTATCTGTCTTCATGTCATTGTGCTTTTCACTCACTCGCTTGTGCACTCCTACCGCTCATGGTCATCATACCATCCTCACATCTCCATAGATTGACATTTATGAGGTGGATCTTCACCATGGTGGTACTTCCATTGTGCTAGAGTGACACCGAATTTAGCACCATTGTCGAGTATCATAATTTGAGGATGAGAGTGTGATAGTAAGGCATAGATTGGTGAAGTTGGAATTGTTGGTAAGTAGATATTCTTGATATTTTCTTTATTTTTTTCACCACCATCATCATCCCCACCATCTCCACTCTCCATTTCCTTCCATCTCCATCATCACTAAAAATTTTCGTTTTTGATCATATCTCCACATTCCTCATTCATTTCCTCATTTCATTTCTGAGAGAGAGTGCGACAGAATTTGTGTGCTTGTTGTTTTTGTATGTTTGTGGGTGTTTCTTGCATGAAATAGTTTCAGCATCAGCTCCAACAATGTCATCAGATACAAAAGACTCTATGCACGGTCGTGATGGCAGAACAAGTCGAGGATTTTTTCACTCAATATAAGGCTTTTGGGCTCATGGAATATGGACATCACTTGGTTGCTTTCGTAAATAGATAGATAGAATCATCTTTATCTCCTTCAGTGGATCCCTAACATGGCTTCAACCATTGTTTCAAGATCAATTTAAGAACATCAAAAAACTGTTTGACACTTTCATTGTAGAATTCTCAAAGAGTGGAATCAAACATAACACATCCTCATTGATCCATATCTTAAAAAAAAAACAAGAAAATCTTAGGTTAATAGGATGTAGGTTTAGGAAATACATTGAGAGATGCACAATCCCAACGTTACCTACCCAAGCCAAACAAGTTTCATTGTTCTTAGATGGCCTATCAAGTGGAAAGCTAAGATCGTATGTGTACTTGAAAGAGCCTTGTACTTTAAAGCAATTTTTAAGGATGTGTATTGATATCGAGGATAAGTTGGGTGACAAACTGGAACTATTTGAACCTACAAGGATTCAAATTGTTCCACCAGTATCACATCCAAACCCACAACATTGATAGATGAACTGGGTAAACAAGTAGCTCAAAAGTTAGGAGTCCAAAATAAAAAAGCTCAAAGAGTGTTCATTATGAAGCATTGCTACACTTATGGTGGTGATCACATGGTTAATGCATGTCCAATGCAAACTAAGAACCTAGGGAACTTAAATGCCTAGTATTTCACTATCAAGAGAAAATACACAAACCATTTGGATCAAGATTTCCCCTATAACAAACACGCAATTAGGGCGTGGCTGAAAACACAGCCCAAAGGTTGATATATATTGTCAAAGAAGTACAAAGAACACTGTTCTTGATGTTCTTGGACCTATGTGAAGAGAACTATGTGCAAAAGTACTCCAAAATGGCTCCAAGAACACCCCAAAAATGCTTCAAAAATAGACTTTGAAAACAAGAATGAAGCTTTGCGGGACCAAAACATGTTCAAGGTAATGTTAACCTTAGTCTTTCCCCTTCTTCAGACACCACAAGAGTGCAACTTAGTGGCAAGAGATTGCCACGGTTAAGCGAGCTCCGGGGGAACAATACTTGGATGGGTGACCTCTCGAGAAGTATCGGGAACCTCTATCTTTCTTGATCGTTGAGGTCCTCCCTCGCACGTAGCCATTGGTGCCAATGATGACTTCGGTGACTCGGATGACACTAGTAACCATACGAGTAGCCAGGTAGATATCAAAACCAATATTAGTAGCATTCATACTATAGACCACTACAACAATACCAAACATAGTATCAGTCATAACCTACGGCTAGGACAACAACTACCACCCTCGCCAATGTAATATCACTCAAGTATGCGATGGTAGAGGATATACTAAGGAGGGCATTAGTGCTAGTATCTACACTGATCTCAAAAAGTGATCTTAATGCCCAAAATTTTGATTCAACACATGGAGATAGCCAAACCTAGTTGGGTGTAACATAATCCTGGTAGGAGATGGTTGAACCACACCCTAAGAGAGAGGATTAGGAAGTAATCCTCAACCATGGCTTTTGGGGCAAGTGGTTAGCCCATCACATTCCTAACCAAGAGGTTGTGAGTTCAATCCCTTACATTGGGAGTGTGACTATACAGAGGTAATGTACACGAACCTCAGACCTAGACTTCAATTGGACAATATAGGCCTCAAAGACCTAGAGGATTATGTTATAGATATTGTGGGAAATAACATTTCCTTAGATATTGTCTTAAGAATCTAGTTAATGCTCAAAAGATTATCCTGATCCATGAATTGGCTTGGTAGTAGAACCCAATAGAAGTGTGGCTAATATTGCCCTTGTGTAGGTGATCACTAGAGCACTGGCTCTATAGAAAAATATAGACATGGAAAGAAAGGAAATCAAAACTTAGTGACTCAAAAGGTACTAGAAAAAAGAGAACTAAAATGTGGAAAGATATAAATGAAAGGATGAAAAGGAAGTGGGCTAGAAAATTGAGTGAGCTAGAAGAGAGTCTTACAGAAAAAAAAAACAGAAATAGAAGCCCCCTCATCTCAAACTCACTCTCAGAAACCCCCACCATCCAATCCACTACCTCACATCATGCCATCCATCCCATTTCAACCCTGAGTAGTATCAGTCTTAGCAGATCCTGATCTAGAAGGCTTGCAACACATAACACAAATGAAGAGGAAGTATGTAAGACATAGATCAAGGAGACCAAACGGGGCCCTAATATTAAAATTTCTACTCATTATTGATTTAAAACAACTGTAAATCAATACTCACAAGAATTTCTAAGAGAGATTCAAGAAGAGAAATGGGCAAAAGAAAGTGAAGATCCTCCTCCCATTGAAGATGACCTACATGATCAATTCCCACAAGATGTTTCATCCATTTATGGAGAACAAGAGGATACCCAGTCTAGTGAATGATTAGACTTCGAGTCTAACTCCCTACAAGAATTGCCACATTTCACAGGTCCATGAGAAGCAAAGTCCACTTGTATCGAGCACCCATGGTCATGGTAAGGAACAAAGATAGATTTCCTAGAAATACTGAGGTAGTAAAGAACACTAAAGTTCAATGCAATCTCACTTTAGAGGAGCTACTCAAGGTTAAGCCAGAATTGTGGAAAAACATAGCTAATCAAGTGCCAAAGATAGCTAAAATTCATTCCTAGGTAGGATCACATTGAACACTGCCAAAAATACCCTTGGATAAGATAGGAGACATGAGTGAAGGAGAAGAAGGAAACACCTATCTCCCTATCACTCATTAGGGTTACACAACCAAGGCTATTTTGGACTTAGGTGCAAGAGTTGCCATTGCTACCACTTCCCTATGGAAGCATTGGGGCAAGCCAACACTTAGGCCAACAAGAATGAAATTACAGATGGCTGATGGTCACATAGAGAGACATTTAGGACTACTAGAAGGGATAAATATCACAAGTGGTGTAGAGTTTGAGCACACTTTTGCCATATGTGACTTTAGCAAAAACCAAGCCTATGAGATGATTTTGGTATGACCATTCATGAGATAGTTACAGGTAATGCAGATTGGGGAACCAATTTCTTGTATTTGCAACACTTAGGTGTTACAACTAAAGTCAATCTCAAAGATTACTCTCATAGAGATGTTCCCCTTATACAGTGGAATCCCATCCATAGAGCCACAGATGAAATGGAGTCAGTGCATTCCATAGGGTCATGATCCTTGTGCATGCATGAAGACACTCACTTATGAATGAGGAAAGTGGTAGTAGAAGAAGAGAAAAGAGAAAACTCTAGAGAGGTAGGTGCAAAGGAAACTCATATATCTATTCAAGACCCATCCTATGCACCTGTAGTATTTCCAGATAGAATTTGAACCTCATGGTTGGGTGGAAATCCTAACAATGATGGACATAGCCATCAATGAAGAACAATGGACACACCATGGTGATGAAGATGGCTATGCCATTTTAGTTTTCACTATAGAAATAATCATATGTGGTTTAGTTATCAAAGAGTGCGAGCCTAGTATGGAAGAACTTGAACAAGCAAGTGACTCGGATTCAGAGTCAATTATTATGGATCCTTTTTGTGCATCAGAACAGGAATACTTATATGATAGAAGCTCACCATTAAGGATGAGAAGAGCTTACGAATGATGTGATATTAACCACACACGTAACCACCAAGAATGAAGGGCAAGAAAAGAAAGAAGAGAGAAGTCCCACCATAAGAGGAAGAATAGTTATTTGAGGTCCTTGAAAACTTTAAGAAGTATGTGGTTGAAGATAGAAAAGTCATGATCAGAATGCCTAAATGAGAAGCACTCACAGGACAGGGCTATGATAACAAAGAAACAACTAAAAAAATTATTGTGACCATAGAAGATGGTGAAGAACGATGCACGTACATAGGACATGGCTTGACTAAAGAAGAGGAAAAAGAGTTGATTGATTTATTAAGAGAATATAGAGATGTGTTTGCATGGATTTATAAGGACCTAAAAGGTGTAGACCTTGCCTGACATATGCTCCCATACAATTCCCATGACCTCAAAAGTCAAACGCTATAAGCAAAAGGCATACACACATAATGAAAACTATGCTACCAAGATCAAGGAAGAGATAGATCGATTGGTAGAAGCTGGATTTATCTATGAATTAGAGCACATTGAATGGGCTTACTCCATTGTAGTGGTGCACGAAAAGAATGGCAAGTAACCTGTATGCATTAATTGAAGAAAGTGAATGCAACCATTATTAGAGATAGTTATCCTATTACTATCACTGAGCATCTATTAGAAAGAGTAGCAGACAAGGAAGTATATAGTTTCCTTGATGAATTTTTAGGCTATAATCAAGTGGTCATTGCAAAAAAAAAAAAAGAGCATAAGATAGATTTTTCCATAGAGTGGGGCATATTCACATTTTGGTAATGCCATTTGGTATTACTAATGTGTTGGCTACCTTCCAAATGCTGATTTTTCATGTATTTAAAGAGTTCCAACATAAAAACTTAGAAGTCTATGTTGATGATCTATGTGCTTATTCCAACATTAGACAAACACATATACCTGAGCTAAGACAAATCTTTGACAAGTGTAGAGAATATGAAGTTTGCCTAAATCTAGAAAAGTGTGTTTTTATGGTTAGACAAGGCAAGATTCTAGGACACATAGTGTGAAAGAATGCCATATCCATGGATGATGATAAGGTTAGAGCTATTGCAGAGCTGCCTGGGCCAAAGAATGTCACAGAAGTACAAGCTTTCATGGGGCATTGTAGTTATTATTGACGTTTCATTCACATGTATGCAATAATTGGAAAGCCATTGTACTCCCTTCTGACTAACTTTGAGTGGACAAACGAATATGAAAACTCCTTTAATGATCTTAAGCGATGATTGCATTCATCACTAATCTTGAATACACGAGATCAAAACAAGCCATTCCATGTTCATGTGGATGCATCCAATTATAATATTGGGTTTGTACTAGCTCAACCTACTGGTGAAGGTGATATGGATCTCCCCATTGCTTATGCCAATTAACAATTGAACGTGGTTGAATGAAATTATACCACTATTGAAAGAGAAGGATTAGGCATGGTATATGCATTTAGGAAGTTTTGACATTATTTGCTTGCAAACAAGTTCAAATTTTTTACATACCATCCAACATTACTCTATCTAGTGAACAAACCTTGCAATAATGGCCGATTAGTAAGATGGTTCCTCATTATTGATCGACCTCCTTTCGTGACCCTAGAGGTAGGACAAGGAAAGAGTGCAAGGACTGTAAGAGCCTTGATTGACTCAGGCGCAATCACTAGTGCAGTTAGAATTTCCTATTGTAAGAATTTCAATAAAGTGTCAATCCTATAGAAGCATATCTCATAGGATTGGGAGGTGTGGAAACCCCTTGCATGGGCAAGGTGAAGCTTCCCCTCTACATTCAAGATGTTCTAATGAAAGTCAAAGTGTAGTGTGTCAAGCAGAGGATCTCACCGAGCCTCTTATCTTAGGGCAAGACTAGATCTATGATCATGCACTCAACCTACAACTAGGTTTTGGCTGTGTCTAGACCTAGTGTCCGACCTCGTAAAAAATTAGGTTCCTAGGCTATTTTGGAGTCTCAAACGAGCTCTAAAAATCATGAAAATTGGTACATAAATACTTCTAATACTCCTCAAGCTAGAGGACTCCTTGACTTGCATAAAATAGAGTAGGAATAATGGAAAATGGTATTTATAGTGGTGTAAAGTGACTAAAATCCCTATTCTCCATGAAAAATTATGTGGCCTACTTGTTGGATCTGTGTGGACTGCTTTGCTTGCTTAATCTTACTTGGCTCTCCCTTTGTTTTGAATCCCTTTGGTGGATTTTTTATCTTGTATGGGCTTGACTGCCTTGGTTGCTACCAACAGCCCCCTCTCTCGTGTCTGTCGTCCTTGATAGACCCTTGTTGTCGGGAGTGCTTGACGTAATACTTGATGACATCAGTGACATGGTGATGTTCTTGTATGCGTAGGCCTCATGCCAACTCTGTCATCATTGATCTCTATCGATTGGAACTCTAATGTCCGAATGTGGCAAGCATAGCTGACCTTCATGTATGGCTTGTTCCACCGTTAAGAGATGTAATAAATGTGTTGATCTGGGAAGGAAAATTTCAGAATGATATTCCCAGAACTCGATGAACATTTCTTAAAAATTTTGTTTGTATCAAGCAAGTTGATATTTGATTTGCACATGCCATGCATATATTGTGTTGATAGAGAGGGTTTGGCTCATGTCCTATATCAAATCTCGATTGCCTTCAGAAAATCCAAGGGTTGAAATGTATGGAGCTTGAATCTTTCGAAAGGTCTTGAATACTACCATCATGAGCTCAAAGATCTTCATACACATCTGTGCAACAATGTCTGGTACATTCTTTAACCGTGCAGACCAATATATGGTGGAGATCATATAGGCGATGGTGGGTGGCCCTCTGGGTGGAGCAAAGTATGGATAGTTAACCCAATTTGAACACACTTTATTGCTGCGGACTTTAATTACAAAAGTTTGCGAGGATCTACGACAGACAACGGGGTAATAACATGGGTTATATTTAATATAGAGTGGCATGGTTGCCCATGTGCACATCATTTCAGGCTAGTCCGTTAACAGTCACTCATGCCAATTAGGTTGAAAAATAGAGCCTGCTCATGCCTCTTCTAGTAGATCATCGAGTTTGAACTGAGTGGAAAATGTTGGCTCTTTCCCCTGTATGCCTTTTAATCTCTACATTATAATTGGCTAACAATACAAAATAAGGCCTGTATTGCTTCTCGGATGTGGTAATGAGCCATTGATGAGAGAGGTTCTGAAAATAGGTGGACTTAAGGAAAGTGTCTTCCAAATTGGAGAGCGACTTGATTTGTATAGCTACTCTATCATCATGGGTTTGTCCTATCTACTCTACCCTCTTTAGCCAATCTGGTGCTTCTCTCTCAAAAGTGTCTCGACCCTTAGCAGTGACACGTCCTCCAGGTACGGGCATCCACTCATATGGTTCTTCAAAACTCTCTTCAACTAGAATCTCCACCACTGTGTAAGGTTTTGGTTCTTTGATTGGAGAGGGTGGCCTTTCATAAGGTAGTAGGTGTGCTTGTAGCTCTTTGATCTACTTCCTTAAGTCTTCCAATTCCTCTGTAGGCTGAGGGAGAATGGCTGTTTGTGGTTGAGATGTGTTGACATTGGCTAGCTACTTCTTGAGATCAGGACACTCTGATTCTAGCTTTTCATATGACTCTAAGAAGTTGGCATGTTCCTCAAGTAGTATCCTTATGTCTTCAAAGGGAAATACTCTATACTTGGTAGGACTAATCGCTGTACCTGAGGACCCTTCCATGGTTTTGTTGTTGTAATCACTTGCTCTCTTCCAATGCCATAGCCATATGCTTTCGTAGAAGACCTAGATTTCTTTGTAGTTTGGCATTGGTTAGAGTTTGCGCTTGGAGCATGATCTCTAGTTCTTTGACTGCTTGATCATCCACATTTGACATTTTGGACTCCATTTCTATGTGAGCCTATTGTAAGGTGGTGTATTCTACTAGTAGTGTTTGGTTGTCAACCTCCAGGGCAGTGACTCTTGCTTGTAGTCTCTGCGACTCTACTTGGAAGGCAGTATTTCACTCTTCTAATCATTGGTAATATTGTTGTAATTGAGATGCACATTGAATGATTGTATTGAATATACTATTTCTAGTATGAGATGCAAGGGGAATGGTGTGGAGTGTAGAGGGAATGGGAATGGGGATGGGAATGGTGGATCTCGTATCTACCGAAGAGGTGGGTGTATTTGAAGTTGGTGGTAGGGGAATGGAAGATGGTGGAAAGGTGGGGGACGAGGAGGTGCTGTGGGTGGTGAAATGTCCATGGGATTGGACAATGTGGTGCGTGCAGGAGCTACCATGTATGTGGGTATGGTAGGTGAAGTGAGTGAGGTGTCTGTGTATAGTGAAGTGGTTGTGAGTGTTTGTGAACCTAGCATATGAGTAGCAGGAGCACAAATGAATTTTTCCACGAAGGATATGTAATGGGATGGGGCTATAGTGGCGATTGAGGTATAGGGGAACATGGATGAGGTAGATGGGAAGTATGGATCCCTCGAAAGGGGGATGTGTAAATATGGGTAAGCAGGGAAACCTAGATTACCTTCTATGGGCCTTGGGTGTCCTTCTATGCTTGGTGTTACGGGTGCATTTGATGGGTTTGATGGGCAAGTGAAAAGAGGGTTGGTAACAGAAGAAAGAGGATGGCTTGAGATGTTGGTTCTCAAAAGGAAAAGGATGTTGATGAGGCCAGGGTTTGGGACATGGTCATTATTACTGCAGCAGTTTCCTTAGTGGTTGGTGGTGGAGGTGGTGGTGAGGGAGGAGA
The DNA here is from genome assembly GCA_020310875.1 of Ceratopteris richardii. Lineage (NCBI taxonomy): Eukaryota > Viridiplantae > Streptophyta > Polypodiopsida > Polypodiales > Pteridaceae > Ceratopteris > Ceratopteris richardii. The sequence continues at coordinate 159,503,260 of CM035407.1, forward strand.
TGGGGGCTGTTGGGATGAAATGGGGGATGTTTGTACAAAATTTTTTATTGTAAGATCTATGATTGCCATAGAGGTAGCAGTTGGTTCAATGGTTGCTTTGGGTTTGGACACAGGTATTTGTATGTTCGTGCGTGCCCTTGGTAGAGTGTCAACTTGATGTTTGTCATACCAGACTGACTGGTGGACTGCTATGTGGATGGCCTCCTAGACTCCCAATGATTCTGACATTAATTTGAGGGTGGTGATGAAATGATGGTTCACACCAACATGTCATTCTTTGAGGTTAGAAGTTAGTTGAGTGGGGTATTGTGTGTGTGTGAGTTAGAGTTAGGAGGTCAATAATGTCCCTATATGCATACTCTAGCTATGCAATGTACTCAAATGCATCTATGTTTGTGCACAATAGTTTATATAGTTGGGTCAAGGGGTTTATTACAGACTTTAAATCTCCAAATGTTTTGTGTGAGATGGCATCTTTTGGCAATGATGACATGTAAAGGTCTTTGGACTAGGTCATTTTGGATTTGGGACTTTTTGGGTACCCATTTCCAGATAATCCTAGGTGTGATTTGAGGTGTGGAGGTGGTGAGTGCAGAGGTTTGCCATGAAGTATATGATATGCATGATTGTGAGTGGCTATTGAAGCTTTTGAGCTTATGTGAAGCTACTTGAGCATGGAAGCAGGTCTTGGGCACCCATATTTGTCTAGCATAGGGGTCAACCTTCATTGACCGCTTTGGGACCCAAATGGGATTGGTCCGTTTTGGGAGATTACTGGAGTACTCTTTCTTTGCAGTCCTTGCCCGAGCAGTTGGTTCGGTACATCATTGGGGATCTGACACCAGAGTAGAGTGTTGTTCACCCTTGCGTACCCAGATCTACTTCACAGTTTGAGTCTTCTTGCCTTGTGCTCTCCATTGACTATGAGCATAGACCATTTGCTTCCTGTACTCCTTTGGTTGCTTTGTCTTGATCATCTTTGGAAAAGAAGGGAGTTCCACTAAATCCATGATTCCGTTGTTGAGAACGACCTCTTTTTGCATCATAGGGTTTTGGACAAGAACAACATATTTATCTTCATGTGTACTCCTGGAAGAACCAGGAGTTGGTTCCTTTCCTAGTTCCTTGAGTGCATGATTTTCTAGCTCAATTGTGACACAGGTTTGACCCACCTCGACTTGAAGAAGTCCATTTCTTAGGTTTTGGTTGACAACATGATCATAGATCCAGTATTGACCCAAGCTAAGAGGTTTCGTGAGGTCCTCATCTTGACACACTAGTACCTTCACTGTCATAAGAACATCTTGAATGTAGATGGGAAGCTCCACCTTGCCCATGCAAGGGGTTTCCACACCTCCCAATCCTATGAGATATGCTTCTATAGGATTGATACTTAATTGCAATTCTTGACACTAAGAAAGTCTAACTACACTAGTGGCCATGCTTGAGTCAACCAAAGCTCTTACAGTCCTTGCACTATTTCCTTATCCTACCTCTAGGGTCACAAAGGGTTGTCAGTCAACTATTCTATGGGAACGTACACTTGATGCTTTGCACATGGCCATGTGATATCCTGGGGCTTCATAATCATTTGACCTAGGCTAATCTCTACCTTGTCTTCTCAATTTCATTCATCGGATGCATTCTAAGGCTTCTGCCTGTGCTTCTTCTTGAACTCGTTTTTCCTCTTCCTTATGTTTCTTGGTAGTGTTGAGTTGATTAAGCATTTCCTTAGTGAGAGGTTCTTGATATAAGTTGACTCTGCATCCACTAATGTAACTAGGTAGGATGTCACCTTTTAGGGTGGCTAATTGGACAACACCACTTGTTGATATTCTATTGATTATCATGGGTTCATAGCCATGATTCTCCAACTTTCATGCATGTTGCTTGAGGGTGTACACCAAAACTAAGTCTCCCACTTTCAAGCCTTTATCCTTCACATGGGCATCAAAGTATGCCTTTTGTCTTTTCTTGGCAACATAAATCCCTGCTTCTACTCTCAATCTTGTTTCACCTAAGCATTCTAGATCAACGATTCTAGATGAGAGTTCATGGTTGGTCCATTGATGCTCTTGTGCTACTTTCAACGTAGGTATCAAGAAGTCTAATGGTAGCACTGCATTTTGGCCAAATACCATCTGAAAGGAGGTGGCTTGGAGTACTGTTTTATAGGTGACTCAATATGCCCAAACAACATGATGTAGCTATTTATCCCAATCAGAGCGTTTATTATTCACCAATTTTGTTAATACATTGCATAAGAACTTATTTGTGCTTTCGGCATGGCCATTGGCTTGTGGGTGATATGGAGCCGACTTCTTGTGAACCACCATGAATTCTTGTAACAAGTGTTCAATGACCTCATTCAAGAAGTGAGTGCCACGATCACTCACCAATTCTATAGGCAAACCATATTTGGTAAATACATTCTCAAATAGGAACTTGGATGTGGTCTGCACATCGTTCTTTCTTGTTGCCTTCACTTCCACCCATTTAATTAGATAATCGGTGGCCATAATGATGTGTTCAACATGTGAACCCTTAGCTGGGGGATTAATAAGACCTACAAAGTCTATTCCCCACTTAGAGAATGTACGTCCACTGTAGCTCAGTGATGAGTAGCACCTCCTTTAATGTCAATCCGGGAAGACGTGAGGATGGTATGAAGACCACGAGCAAGTGGAGGCGCAAGTGCGTGAGTGAGAAGCACACAAGCATGCACACACATACACACACACGCGCACACACGGCAAGACAAAGAGTGAGAAGCAATGGAGTTTCTTAGATTACTTTCAAAAAGCTCTCACAAGTTCATTTCAATTACAAGCTACCCCCAAAAATGAGCTCTCTAGCTCCTTTTATAGTTTTTGACTAGCTTTGGCCCTGTCCAGACCAAGTGTCCGGCCTAGTTAAAAATTAGGTTCCAGGGCTTATTTGAGGGCTCAAATGAGATCTAAAAAATACGAAAATTGGTAAGAAACTACTTCTAAGGCTCCTCAAGCTCGAGGACTCCTCGGCTTGCACAAAATGGAGCCAGAAAAAGGTGAACATGGTATTTACAGGGGTTGTTAGTGATGAGAATCACTTTTAATTGGTGTAAGGGTTTTGAAAAATTAAAGGTTGCCTTAGTGCTAGATCTGCGTGAATGCTCGTACTTGCTTCTTCATGAAGAAAATTATTGGCCTACTTGCCAGATCATCGTTGACTCCCTTGTCTGCTTGTGACTTCTTTTCTCTCTGACTCCCTTCTTAAGCTTCCTTGCCTAGTGAGTCCTTCAGTTCCAACACCCCCCCCCTCTCTCGCGTCTGTCGTCCCTGACAGACCCGTGTTGTGTGGGTTTTTGGATGTAGTACTCAACGACATCTTGTGCTAAGTGATGTTCTGCAATCCGCAACCCCTTTGCCAAGTCCGTGAGTAAAGCATCCCAATCTACTGGCCCGGGAACCTCTGGGTGTGGCATTCGTAACTTTTCTGAATGGAGAGCTTGTTCTACTGCAAACAATTGTAATAAATATGAGGGCCTGGGAATGAAGATCTCTGAGTGCTATTCCCAGAACCCTGTGACAAACATCTCTTCAAATGTCTGTTTGAAGCAGGCCGGTAGGTATTTGATGCGGGCATGCCATGCATAAACAACATTAATAGAGGGCGTTGTACTCATGTCATAAACAAGATCCTGATTGCCTTCATTGAATCCGAGCACAGAGAGGTGAGGTTCCTTAACATTCTTGAAGGTCCGGAAGGTGACTATCATGAGTTCAAAAATTTTAAGGCACATCTGTGTCATGACGTCTGGTACGTTTTTGAACCTGACACCCCAATGCCGAATTGTCGATATCATATACCCTACGGTAGGTTGACCTTTAGGTGGTGCTAAGTAGACATAGTTGAGCCATTTCTCACATCCTTTGGTTGTCAGCACCATCTTTGTGTATTCCGGCCACGACCTTCTTCGGAAAACAGGACAGTAGCAGGGATTGTACTTGATATACAGGGGCATGTTATTCCATGTGCGATTCATTTCCGGGTAGGTTTCAAGCAGCCGAATTCTCCAAGTCGGTTGGCGAATATTTCCCTGCTTGGCACTTTCTGGGATGTCGTCTGGTGCAAACTGTGTGGCAGAGGTTGGTTCCCGTGAGGTGTGGTGCTTGATTTCAGCATTATAATCCGCCATTAAGACACAAAAAGGAACATACAAGTCGTCGGAGGTGCCGATCCACCTGTGATATGAGAGGTTTCTAAAGTACTCGGATTTTATGATTACCTCTTCCAATCGTGACATGGATGCTATTTGAACTGCTACCCTCTCATCGTGGGTTGTGGCCACTTTCTCTAATCTCTGCATCCATTCAGGGGCCTCTATCTCAATGGTGTGCATGCCCTCTGCTGTCTGCTTGCCTCCAGGTGCTGGCATCGGAACGTACGGGTCCTCAAAAGTTTCCTCTACTTCGATTGGTACTAGGTCTTCAGGTTCTGGTTCTACCAAGGGGGAGGGTTGGCGTTCATACTCAAGCACTTTCTTTTGTAATTCTTCGAGTTGTGCTTTGAGCGCTGCTACTTCGTCAGTTGTGTCAGCTGTGGTTGGGACTTCTTTGGGTGGTTCTGGTTGAGCTGCCAATTGCCTTAGTAGTTCGTCTCTTTCCTTTTCTAAGGCTGCATGGGCTTCGAGGAGATCAGCATGGGTTTCCAATATGATTTGCATATTGTCCGAGGGAATGGCCTTAAACTTCTCCGGGTCAATTTCTTGTGGGGAACCTTCCATGGCTACTTCCAAGTTCTCTTCGTTTTGTGTCTAAAGCCTTCTATTTTCTTCCAGGGCTGCAGACATATGCTTCCGTAATAGAGCCATGTTGCGGCGGAGCTTGAGGTTCTCTGTGATTTGGGAGTGTAGCAGATCATCCATTTGTTGTCTTTCTTCTGCATCTGGCTGCGGTGGATTTGCCACTAATTGCTCATGTTGTTCTTGCAATGCACTAAACTGCTGTTGTAATTGTTTCTTCTCTTTCTCTAAGTCAATGAATCTTCCTTGTAATGCTTCATGACTCCTGAACAAACTTGTATGCTGAGCATCGAGGTGCTGATAGTGTTGTTGTAACTGAGACATGCACTGATACATGTTATTAAATACATTATTAATGGGGGTGGATGCAGGAAGGGTGTTAAATGCAGAAGGAAAGGGAAAGGGGAAGGGAAGTGTGAATGCGGTGCTGGAAAATGGTGAAGTGGCTGGTGGGGGAATGGGAGATTGTGGCCGTATGGGGGGAGGGAGAGGTGCGGTGGAGGGTGATATGTCCATAAAATCCATGGTGGACGCAGTAGTGGGAGTGATTGTGAATAGTGGAATTGTGGGTGCAGTGATTGTGGTGAATGTGTACAGTGGTGTGTGCAGTTGTGAATATGAACTGCCCGAAAGTGTGAGTGGGGGAATGGGGATGTCAGTAGCTGCCGTTAGGATTACAGTGTTAGTGGAGGTGTATACAAGGGAGGTGTTGAGAGGGTGTGTGGGTTGATTGGCAGTTTGTGCTTCAGTCATGGCAGTGGACTCGAAGGCGGTGACGGTGGTTGTTACATTGGTAATGGGAGGTGAATGTGGTGGAGTGGGAGGCGGGGGTGGCAAGGGGGGTGATGGGGGTGCACTGGACACATGGGTCTCTTCAGTATCGTGCACAGTGTGTGCTGTGCCCGTGGTCGTGGCTGTCCCTTGTGTTTCGGATACTAAGACATTCATCTGTTTCCCTGCTCGTGGGGGACGTCTTCCGTATCTTCTTTCCGTTCTGCGTGATTGTGCCAGGGCAGTATGCACTGTCTCAGGTACTCCTAAAGCATCAAAGATCATATCCAGTGTGGCACGATATTGTTCGTCGACTCCTTCCTCCTCAAGGATTTGGTGCATGATAGCCTTTCCTGCTGCAAGGGATAACTTATGTTGCTGTTGGACCCTGTTGATGGTATCGTAGAGCTTTTTCAACTCCTTTGTATATGCTGGGGCACCCTCTAGCTCCTGTATAACTTCTTGCTCATAGTCATGCGCCTCCTCATCAGAAAATCCTTCCTGTTCATCCTCTTGTCCTTCTTCTTCTTCATCCTCCACTTCCACCACTTCTGGTTGTCTTGGCTGGGGTTGTTCTGTAGCAGTTTGTTGTCCACTACCCTGCTCTGCTTCGACTTCCGCATTAACAGCTTCAATGATTCTGGCAACTTCTTCATCCGTTAGATCTTCCAAAGTGAATCCGTGAGGAAATTCCAGATCCGTAGGTACAGGTGGAAACACAAGGTTAGGGCCATCTGTGCTGTGCCTGGGTAACCTGATAGTAAATGGTTGCACTCGTCTGGGAAGCCTTGGAGTTGTTTCAGGTGTTAGGGTTGCACCGCGGGCTTGTGCACAAGGCATCTGGACGGCGCCTCTCATCTTCTTTGAGGGAGGCCCTGCGGCTGACAGTCTGCGTTGAAACTCCTGTGCTCTGGTCCAAATGAGAGCCCTTTGCACCGGTACATCATATGCGAGACATCTATACACAATTCTGGTAAGCGCACAGCATCCATACAGTACAGATTTTTGTTTCTTATACCACCTTTGATGAGCCAAATGAATTTGGTCGATAATCCAGTGGGGCATATTGATTGTCAAATCAAAGGCATCTGCTAAGTAGAGGCTAAACCAGATCTTTTTGGGAGGCATTGTGAACCTTTCCTGCACGGGGAATGCAAAATGTTGCATGACCATGCGTAAATGAATGGCGATCGTAGGTGTCATCGCGACCATGTCCTTAAATTTGTCAAATTTCTGTTCTTCATATTGTCTGGAACCATAGTCTCTTTCTCCGTAGGAATGTGCATACCTTTCATGTCCAAAGCTTCCCTTACCAAGTTGATAGTTAATCTGAAGCGCTTGAGCTCATTGCCCCTTGTGAGAGATGGGAGGACAAAGGAGCTGTATCCCTTTTTGTCTTTGCTCGGAGTAAGGGTGCTAATCAGATACGAGCACCTTAGAAAATCCGGCTTTGGCAATTGGAATTTGAAATACTCGTAGAGTCCTGCCTTCTTCCATATGGGTTTCAATCCTTCATTATTCTGCAATCTTTCAAATTCCCTGGTAAAAAAGTGATACCTGCCCCAGCGCCCATTGAATTCTATCTCTGCCTCCCACATATAAGTGCCTTCACCTAGGGGTCCTGCCACATCACTGAACCAATGAGAGTTTTTGCTGACTGGCATTGTGTGCCCCTGTGGAGGGTTCTGAACCGGTATGGCATGCAATGCCCTCAATGCCGTTGGTCGTTCCTTTAATTCCTCCTCAACCGGAAGGCTTTCAATGTCCACAACTTGGGGGCTGGTGCCTGCCTGGGAGCTAGTTCCTACCGTATCTGCCATGTTACTTCTTGCTTCCTGTCTCTGTGAGAATATAGAAACATGTGTTAACATTGTACAGGACAAGAGAGAACCGTTGTTGTTCCCATTACAACATTAACATGAGGGTCGGGAGAGATTAATGGGTTAGTAAGTGCTCGGTGCGAGTGTGTGTGTTGTTAGGAGTTCGGTAGACCTAAGAGCTAAGTGGAATGATGTAGTGTGATAGTGATGTGGTTAGTAGGTTGTCATGGATTTACAAATGGGGTCCGGGGGTTTGTTACAAGTCTTAGGCTGCCAAATGCAGTGGATGGGTTTTGCTCTTGGTTTCGTAGAGACTCTCGAGAGCTTTATAGGTGTGTCGGCTTGAAAATGAGGCCTTTTAGGGACCCATTTACAAGTGATTCTGTTTGTGCTCATGGGCCTTGGTGTGTTCCTGAGTGTTGAAAACGAGTGGATGCCGGCTGTGCGAGTGAATGGATCATGCTGTATAGGGTGTGGTCTTGGTGTAGCTATTTGAGCCCGCAAACAAGCCTTAGGCACCCAAATTTGTCTTGATTGTGGGCTAGCCTTCATCGACTTCTTGGGCACCCAAATAGACTTCACGTTAGCAGAAGAACTTCTGAAAGACTTCTTATTAGTGTCATGTTGTTGGTTACTAATAAGAGGCTTTGCCCGTGTGGTTGGCTTGAGTGCAACCGGGTGTTTGCCTTTCCGCACCCACACTTGTTTCACTAGCTGAGACATTTTGCTGCGCAGGTACTTTTGATCTCCGACATAGGTAGTACTCTGCTTCTTCTGCCTTTGATCCACCTTTGGTTGCTGCCTCCCTCTGGCCTTTGGAAAAGAAGGGAGTTCCGTTGCATCCCTGACTCCTTTTTTGCAAACATCATTCCTCTGCAACACATAGTTTTGGACAAGAACAGCATGGTCATCTTCATGTGTACTCCTGGAAGGACCAGGAGTGTGTGCCTTTCCTAGTTCCTTGAGTGCTCCATTATCTAACTCTACTGTAATTCGACTATGATTGACCCATACCTAAAGAAGTCCACTTCTTAGGTTTAGGTTGACTGCATGATCATAGATCCAGTCCTGACCCAAGACAAGAGGCTCCGTGAGGTCTTCGTCTTGGCACACTAGTACCTTAACTGTCATTAACATGTCCTGAATGTAGAGGGGAAGCTCCACCTCGCCCATGCAAGGGGTTTCCACGCCTCCTAATCCTATGAGATAAGCTTCTATAGGATTGACCTTTAATTTCAATTCTTGATAGTAAGAGAGTCTCACCGCACTAGTGGCTGCACCTGAGTCAATCAATGCTCGCACGGACTGTGCACTAGTTCCTTGTCCTACCTCTATGGTCACAAAAGGTCGTCGATCAATTATTCTATGGGAACTTGTTCCTGCGACTTCACACATTGCCATATGATATCCTTGATCTGCATAGTCATTTGTTCTAGGCTGATCTCTACCTTGTCTTCGCAACTTCATCCTTCTGATGCGTTCTAAAGCTTCTGCTTGAGCTTCTTCTCGAATCCGCTTTTCTTCTTCCATGCGTTTCTTGGCGATATTGAGTCGACTTAGCATTTCCTCTGCGAGAGGTTCCTGATATAACTTGACTCTGCATCCGCTTATATAGCTTGGGAGAACGTCACCTTCCAATGTGGCTAGTTGCACTGCTCCACTTGTGGAGATCCTATTTATGATCATAGGTCCATAGCCACGCTTCTCTAATTTTCTCGCATGTTGTTTCAAAGTGTATACTAGTACTAGGTCGCCTGCCTTCAAACCTTTATCCTTCACGTGGGCATCAAAATATGCCTTCTGTCGTTTCTTAGCTGCATATATCCCTGCAGCTGCCCTTAGTCTTGTTTCTCCTAATCGTTCAAGGTCAAAAAGTCTAGAGGAGAGTTCATAACCCGTCCATTCGTGCTCTTGTGCTACCTTCAATGTAGGTATCAAGAAGTCCAATGGTAGCACTGCATTTTGACCAAATACCATCTGAAAGGGGGTGGCTTGGAGTACCGTTTTGTAGGCGACTCGGTATGCCCAAACAGCATGGTGTAGCTGTTTGTCCCAATCAGAGCGTTTATTATTCACGAGCTTGGTCAACACATTGCACAGAATCTTGTTTGTGCTTTCGGCTTGCCCATTAGCTTGTGGGTGGTAGGGGGCAGACTTCTTATGAACTACCAAGAATTCTTGGAGTAGATTTTCAATTACTTCATTCAAGAAGTGAGTGCCTCTATCACTTACTAACTCTATAGGTAGCCCGTATCTTGTGAATACATTCTCAAACAAGAATTTAGCAGTTGTTTGAGCATCGTTCTTCGTTGTGGCTTTTACCTCTACCCACTTTGTTAGATAGTCTGTGGCAACAATGATATATTCCGCATGGGAACCCTTAGCTGGGGGATTAATAGGACCTACGAAGTCTATTCCCCACTTAGAGAATGCACGTCCACCCATCATAGGTTTCAGTGGCATCTCATCTTTACGTATAGGATACTGAGTCCTCTGGCAAACATCACACCGTTTCACATAGGTATGTGCATCCATGTGAAGGGTCGGCCACCAGAAGCCCGCAAATAGTATTGCCTTGATCACCCGATCTGGTCCAAAGTGTCCTCCTGCTACACCTTGGTGAGCAGTTTCCAAGATCTTGAGATATTCACTTTCATGGACACATAGCCTCAGGTAACCATCTTTACCACGCTTATATAGATTATCACCAATGAGTGAGTAATCCTGGGCTTCTTGTTCTAAACTCCTTTTCCTAGCCAAGGTCATATCCAGAGGGAAAGTTTTCGTCCTCAGGAAGGAAACTAGTGGTTCACTCCAGTCTGGCACTATGGACACTTGATAAAGAGTGGCATGTTCCACAGGTGGTTTAGTGCAACAGATTGGGCATTCCTTGCACAACTTTTGGACATCAGCTTCCATAGTCGGCCAATGCACTCCGAGTCTCCGTAGTGTTTGTAGGGTTCGTTGCCTTGAATAGTGTTGCTCTAATGCACCTACATGTGCTAATTGCAACCATTTAGCGTACTCATCTTTTTCCACACAACAGGCCAAGATTCCTTGATCTGTGTGCTTGTACATGCTTCCTGCCATGATGTGGTACTTTTGGGCTTTCACAACCTCTCTATTTTGTGTGTTTACTACTGGATGGTTAGGCCCGTATGTCAATACTGGCACTAGTGGTTTAGCCCACTGTGGCACCACTTCCAAATTAAACAAGTAAGCATCAGGAAGGTCATCCGACACTCCTTGTGGGGCTTCTCCAGATGTGAGTCTAGAGAGATGGTCTGCTCTCAAGTGGGTCCTACCTTTCCTTACCACAACCTCGAAGTCATATTCCATTAGTAAGAGAAACCATCTTACTAATCTACCTGTATTACATGGCTTGTTCACAAGATATAGCAGTGCCTGATGGTCAGTAAAAAATTTAAACTTATTTGCAAGCAAGTAATGTCTAAACTTTTTAACCGCATATACCATGCCTAATCCTTCTCTCTCTGTAGTGGTATAATTTTGTTCAGCTGCATTCAATTTTCTACTAGCATAGGCAATTGGAAGATCCATATTACCTTCACCAGTAGGTTGCGCGAGTACACACCCAATAGCATAATTGGATGCATCCACATGAACATGAAATGGCTTGTTCCAACCTGGTGTGGTCAAGATTGGTGCTGAACATAATCTTCGTTTAAGCTCCTGGAAGGAGTTCTCACATTCATCAGTCCACTCAAAGTTAGTCAGAAGTCCGTACATGGGCTTTGCAATGACGGCATACATATGAATGAACCGGCGGTAGTAACCACAATGCCCCATGAAAGCTTGTACTTCCTTGACATTCTTTGGCCTAGGTAGTTCTGTGATGGCTCTCACTTTCTCTTCATCAGTGGATATGCCATTCTTTGACACTATGTGTCCTAGAATCTTGCCTTGCATGACCATGAAAACGCACTTTTCTGGTTCAAGCAGACTTGATATTCTCTACATTTGTCAAAGATTTGTCTGAGTTCAGGAATATGGGTTTGCCTAATGTTGGAATGGGCACAAAGATCATCAACATAGACTTCTAAGTTCTTCCTCACGAACTCTTTAAACACGTGACACATCAATCGTTGAAAGGTAGCAGGTGCATTAGTAAGCCCGAATGGCATTACCCGAAAGGCAAATATGCCCCACTCCGTGGCAAAAGCCGTCTTATGTTGATCCTCTGGAGCAATGGCTACTTGATTGTAGCCAGAGAATCCATCCAGGAAGCTGTACACTTCCTTGCCTGCTACTCTTTCTAAGAGATGCTCTGTGATAGGAAGCGGATAGTTATCTCAGATTGTGGCAGCATTAACCTTCTTTAAGTTAATGCATACACGCAGCTTTCCATTTTTCTTGGGCACCACTACGATGGGGGATACCCACTCAGTGTGCTCAATTTTGTAGATGAATCCAGCTTCAACCAGTCTATCTATCTCCTCCTTGATCTTAGCAGCATAATTATCGTTATATGTATATGGCTTTTGCTTAGAGGGTTTGGTGTCTGAGGTCATGGGGATAGTGTGTGAACATATGTCAGGGTCCACACCCTTCAAATCCTTGTAACTCCAAGCAAATACATCTTTGTATTCTCTTAGCAAGGCTATTAACGCATGCTCTTCTTCCTCTGTTAGGTCATGGCCTATGTACGTGCATCTCTCCTCTCCTTCTTCTAGGGCCACTACTATTTTCTTGGTGGTTTCTTTGTTATCATAGGCCTCTCCTGACTGTGCCTCTCGTTTAGGCATTCTTATCATGATTCTCCTGTCGTCTATCTCATACTTCTTAAAATTTTCCGGGACCTCAAACAAAGATTCTTCCTCTTCTGGTATGACTTCTTTCTTCCTTCTTTTCTTTCCTTCTTCCTTCAGGGTCACTTGTGTGGCTAGCCTTACGTCACTTGTAAGCTCTCCATACCTCTGGGGTTGAAATTCTACTTCGTAGAAGTATTCTTCATCTGATGCAAAAGGTGGGTCCATAATGATTGACTCTAGATCGGAGTCACTTGCATCCTCAAATGCATCAGGGCTAGGTTCACACTCTTCTAACACTGCCTCTCCCATAATTGGCTCTATGGAGAAAACTGAAATGTCATAGCCATCCTCATCACAATGGGGTGTCCATTGTTCTTCATTGATGGCTACATCCATTGTTGCTAAGATTTCTGCCCAGCCATGGGGTTCAAATTCTTCGTCAGGAAAGACTACAGGTGCATAGGCTGGGTCTTGAATTGATCTATGTGTTTCTTTTGCACCTACCTCTCTGGCTTTCTCTCTCTTTTCTTCTTCTACTGCTACTTTGCACATCCATAACTGGGTATCTTCATGCATCCATGAGGATCCTGATCCTATGGAATGCACCGATTCTGTATCATCTTTAGCTTTATGGATGGGATTCCATTGGATAGGAGGGACATCTCTATGAGAGTAATCCTTGAGATTGACTTTGGTCGTAACACCTAAGTGTTGCAGGTACAAAGCATTGGTTCCCCAATCCTGTACCACTTGCAATTGTCGCATAAAAGGTCGTCCCAAGATCATTTCATAGGCATGGTTCTTGCTAAAATCACATATGGCAAAGGTATGCTCGAACTCGACACCACAGGTGGTGAGAGTTATCCCTTCTAGCAATCCTAAGGGTCTCTCTATGTGACCATCGGCCATCTGCAATTTCATTCTCGTTGGCCTGAGTGCTGGCTTGCCCCAACGCTTCCATAGGGAAGTGGTGGCAATTGCAACTCCTGCACCTGAGTCCAAAATTGCCTTGGTGGTGTACTCCTGGTAGGTAATGGGAAGATAGGTGTTACCTTCTTCACCTTCACACATATCTCCTATTTTATCCAAGGGTATCTCTGGTACTGTCCTATGTGATCCTACCTGGGAATGAGGTTTCACTATCGCTGGTACTTGTTTGGCGACATGTTTCCATAATTCAGGTCTAACCTTGAGTAGCTCTTCTAACTTGAGATTGCACTGCACTTTAGTGTTTTTCACTACCTCTGTGTTCCTAGGTAAGACTGAGTCCTCATTTCGTACCATGACCATGGGCGCTCTCATACATGTAGATTTAGCTTCCCATGGACCCGTGAAGTGGGGTAATTCTTGTAAAGAGTTCGACTCAAAGTCTAGTCTTTCCTGAGAGTGGGTGCTCTCCTGCTCCTCATAAATGGATGGGATGTCTTGTGGGAATTCATCGTGCGCATCATCCACAAGTTCAATGGGAAGAGGGACTTCACTTTCTTTAGCCCATTTGTCTTCTTGAATCTCTCGTAGGAATTCTGGTGTGAATCGATTCATAGAAGAAGATGTGTCTGGCTCCGTAGAGCTAGGCACATAGGCTTCCTGGGCGGGTAGGCTCACTCTTTCACTTGCCTTGCCCTTGTGTTGTATGGCGGGTTCCTTTTCCGATTGTGCAATTAGTTTCTCTATTCTTTCTAGCAGTCCATCAAAGTGCAACTGCGTCTTTGCTGAGCTAGAGATGTTAAACAGGCGGCTGGCTTCAAACATGGTCTGAGCCAACTCCACCATTTTGGCACAAATTTTAGTTCGTTCAAGCTCTAATTCTGCTCTAGGGTAGCACTTTTCATGATCAGTTATGTTTGGGCCTTCTTGGATTCTGGCTTGATATGCTTTAAGCATCATGTTTAGGTCCTCGGGAGTGGGATCTGCTAGGACTGATCCTACTCTAGGGGGTGGTGGAATTAGGTGAGGCAGGTTGCATACACACTCTTCTATGGTCCTAGGGTCCTTCAAGTACACATAAGATCTCAATTTGGTACTTAGCAATCCATCCAAGAATAAAGCCACTTGCTTAGCAGGCGTGGGGAGCTCCGAAACAGGACATCTTTCTAAGTATTGCCTAAATCTTCTTCCTGCAAGTCTCACGGTTTCTTGAGGGGTTTGCTTGAAGCTGTGAATCAATGAGGAGGTATTATGCCTTATGCCACTCTTAGAGAATTCAATAATGAAAGCCTCTAGGAGTTGGTCTATGCTCCTGAACTGTCTCTCATTCAATGGTTGAAACCACCTAAGGGCTGTGTTCCTAAGGGTTAGACCAAAGGCATTATACTGCGTGAATAAATCCTCCACTTGTTCAGCTCTCAAGACTTGCCTAAACTCAGCCACATGATCGTATGGATCTCCCGTGCCATCGAAGTAATTCTTCATGGACTTAACTAGCTGGGTTGGTCTCAAAGTCCTTGTGTGCTCTCTAGGTCGTGGTAGAGGGAACTGATCGGCATTTCTTCGATGTCCTGGGGCTCTAAGTACCTCAGGCTCTACTCTATTTGTTTCCGTCCTCGTTCTTTCTCTGCCCCCTGAGTTGGCAAAGCTTACCTCAGGTCTATCTCTATGTCTGTCTCTTTGGGCTCCATGAGCTTGGGATGTTCCAGCACCAGGGTGACCATAGGAAACATTCGATCTTGGTTGGGGGAAAATAAATTCACCCTTCCAAGTGTAAGCGTGCCTATCATTTTCTGTAACCACAAAGATCCTTTCTGAAGAACAATCTAAGTAGGTCACTCTACCTGGGCTATCTAGATCTTTAAACGCATAGATCATGATTGTCCCTATATCAATTGGCTTATCTGATTTATACCTCCAAAAGGCTTCATCGGTTTCTCGGTTTAGCAGCAGATCTATACTCTTATTGTCCTGTGGGATCCACTCGGGAGTGATGATCCTTGTTAGCACTGACTTTCCACGAGGGGTCCTAGGTTCTACACCCATGTTTCCTTGCTCCAAGTCACCTAAATCCGCTTCTGAGATCACATTTCCGAATTCGTCTGTCCTATCTGGGTGACTGGTGACTACGTATATAGTTCCTTCTTTGTCCAAGTATGCTCCGTTTTCAAACTTGACAGCGGGGTGCTCTAGTCCAATGGATTGGTCAGGGTTTTTAATCTGGACCACGGATCTTCCTAGACCGTCCTCATAGATGCTAGCACCTAATCGGTTGGTCCTAAGGTATTCCAACTGTGTTTTGTAAGGGCCTTCTACTCTGTGCAAGTATGGCACTCCTGAACTTTCCATAGGTCTGTCCATGCCTTGAGACATCTCTGATTCACTGGTATCAGAGCTAGGGTAATGCGAGTGGTGACTCAACTGCTGGGCCCAAGACCTCGCAGTATGATTGACGCTAGCCTCTGAACACCTAAGGCTTTGTCTATCCCTTACTAGATGCCGTCCTGATCTAAGGTTCATATGCCTAGTTAAGTAGCCCGATTTTTGCCCAGAGTACAACCTCGTTGCCGATCAATTGGTATCAGTCACTTGATTCTTTTTTAGTGTGTTATCATGTTTATGATCTTGTCTGATATTTCATCGTCAGGAATACTTGAGTATTTTTCGTACTTTAAGTTGATCATTCCACGTTAAATTCTTTTCCTTTAGGATTCTCAATCGTACAAAGATTATGTAGTTATCTTGAACTTGAGTATTTAGGTAGTCTTCAACTTGATAGATGCCTATCGCTGCCCTGGCTTACTCCTATCACTAGTCGTTCTTAGCCTAAGCTAGGAATTGACAAAGGGAGTTGAGAATTTCCAACCTTTTGTTTCCTTCTTGGTTGCCCTTGAGTGCCCAGGAAGCGTGTTCCCAAGCTTGCACTTACTCTTGCTTAGAATGCCCTTCGATGCTCTCAATAGATCTGTAAGAGTTCCAAAGTTAGCTCAAGACCAATTTGCACTGTGATTTTTTGGAAAACAATTCTAGAGATCCCTAAATTTTGTTCCCCCTGGGTATGGTCAACTTCAAAATACCCTATCTAATAATCCTGATCTTAATTTAACTATAACCAGTCAATGTTTTGGTTGTGCTCCCCACGAGCTTTCCAACAAAACAAGAATCACAGCAAACGGATTTCGTATGAGAGAGTTATGTCAGTTCAGGGTTCTGGTGCTAAAACAGGGTTCAAACAGGCTAACAGATCACAGGATTTTTCTCAAAAGCACATGTGTAGGGACCTCACAACTCACTAATTGCTAGACCAATATGCCCAAAAACTATCCCCAAAGCTTAGAATAAAAAACCCTAATTTTTTGGCCGAAAAGCCTGTCAATCGCGATCGACAGGTCTGTCAATCGCGATTGACAGAGGTGTCCGTCGGGGCCTGTCGGTCGTGATCGACACGTCAGTCGCAATTGACAGTGTCAATCGCGATCGACAGAGTCGGTCGTGAGTCCTGTCAATCGCGATCGACACTTTTTCCGGGTTTTTCACCGTGAATTCAGTCGATCGGGGCTGTGTTCGTCGCGATGGACACGTGGCTACGCGAAAAAGTCAATCAATCGTTGAAATTCAGTCGGTCGCGATCGACGGTGTCAATCGCGACTGACAGAGGTGTCGGTCGTGGCTGTCGATCGCGATCGACGGTGTCAATCGCGATTGACAGGGTCCTACGTGGCAGTCAATCGGTCGTGGGGTCTGTCGGTCGCGATCGACAGGTCTGTCGGTCGCGATCGACAGGTCTGCCGGTCGCGATCGACAGGTCTGCCGGTCGCGATCGACAGGTCTGCCGGTCGCGATCGACAGGTCTGTCGATCGCGGTTGACAGGGTCTGTCGGTCGCGATCGACGGTGTCAATCGCGATTGACAGAAAAACACGGAATTTTTCAACTGTTTTTAGTGATTTAGAATGTGCTCTTTGTGCTGGTCTTAGTGGTGCACTTTGTTTTACCAAATGGGTGTTTTTTCTGTCGATCGCGATCGACAGAGGCTGGCGACACAGAGACAGTTTCGACGAGTTTCGTACCTGCGCAGAGTGCTGGGGATGATGATTCAGCAAGAACCTACAAAATGCTCAAGAAACATGCAAAAACAGTGCAAGCAATATCGCTCTCTCGCTCTCTCTCACAAGTAGAATGAAGGAAATGAGGTGGAGATGGTGATATGATCAAAACTGAAAATTTTCGCGATGATGGAGATGGAGGTGGGAGATGGTGATGGTGATGATGGTGATGAAGATGGTGAAGAAAAATCAAGAAAATAGATGAAAGTGAAGAAAATACCTACAACTCCAACGCGTCAACTCTACGTCTTACCATCACACGCTCGTCCTCAAGGCTCGATCCCCGGAAACGGCGCCAAAATTTGGTGTAGCTCAGTGATGAGTAGCACCTCCTTTAATGTCAATCCGGGAAGACGTGAGGATGGTATGAAGACCACGAGCAAGTGGAGGCGCAAGTGCGGGAGTGAGAAGCACACAAGCATGCACACACATACACACGCACACACACGGCAAGACAAAGAGTGAGAAGCAATGGAGTTTCTTAGATTACTTTCAAAAAGCTCTCACAAGTTCATTTCAATTACAAGCTACCCCCAAAAATGAGCTCTATAGCTCCTTTTATAGTTTTTGACTAGCTTTGGCCCTGTCCAGACCTAGTGTCCGGCCTAGTTAAAAATTAGGTTCCAGGGCTTATTTGAGGGCTCAAATGAGATCTAAAAAATACGAAAATTGGTAATCAACTACTTCTAAGGCTCCTCAAGCTCGAGGACTCCTTGGCTTGCACAAAATGGAGCCACAAAAAGGTGAACATGGTATTTACAGGGGTTGTTAGTGATGAGAATCACTTTTAATTGGCGTAAGGGTTTTGAAAAATTAAAGGTTGCCTTAGTGCTAGATCTGCGTGAATGCTCGTACTTGCTTCTTCATGAAGAAAATTATTGGCCTACTTTCAAGATCGTCGTTGACTCCCTTGTCTGCTTGTGCCTTCTCTTCTCTTTGACTCCCTTCTTAAGCTTCCTTGCCTAGTGAGTCCTTCAGTTCCAACATCCACCCATCATGGGTTTCAATGGCATATCATCCTTTCGTATCGGGTACTAAGTGCATTGAAAAATATCACTCCCATTCACATAGGTATGTGCATCCATGTGAAGTGTTGGCCACCAAAGACCTGCAAATAGTATAGCTTTGATCAACCTATCTGGTCTAAAGTGTCCTCTTGCCACACCTTGGTGAGCAGTCTCCAAGATCTTAGGATATTCACTCTCCTAGGCACATAGTCTTAGGTATCTATACTTTCTGTGCTTGTATAGATTATCATTAATGAGTGCATAATCTAGGGATTGTTCTTCTAAACTTCTTTGTCTAGCCACATTTATCTCTTGAGGGAATGTTTTTGTCCTAAAAAAAGGCAACTAATGGTTTGCTCCAATCTGGCATTAAGGTTACTCGATATAGAGTGGCATGTTCCACTAGCGGTCTAATAGCACAGATTGGGTAGTCCTTGCACAACTTGTGAACTTCTACTTCCATAGCCCTAACCTTTGCAGAGTCTATAAAGTTTGATGTTTGGAGTGATGTTGTTGTAGTGCACCTACGTGTGCTATTTGCAACGACTTTGCATGTTCATCTTCATCTACACAGCAAGCCAATATGCCTTGATTGGTGTGCTTGTATGTAATAAAGTGATAGGTAGGAGATGATTGAACCACACCCTTGACAGATAGGAGATGGTTGAACTACACCCTAAGAGAGAGGATTATGAAGTAATCCTCAACCACGGCTTTTGGGGAAAGTGGTTAGCCCATCACATTCCTAACCAAGAGGTTGTGAGTTCAATTCCTTACATTGGTATCAGAGCCTAGGAAGTAGGCTTGGGAAAGGTGGATTGACCTAATGGCCTCTAAAAAAGGCACTTGGGCATCCTCTATATGAAAGGGTACAAAGAAGCGCACGTCGCTTTCACAAGCTAGCCTAATAAAGATTGGGGTGTATCTCTCAATCAGTAGGTCGGATTGAGGCATGTAATATACCATTGGAAAGCTCTCGGAACGTATTTTCCAAATCTGATGAGATAAATAGAAAGTGTGAATCCCTTGGGAAACAATGGGTGGCACGTGATTGAGGGTTCAAGATACCAAACATGAGTGAGAACAAAATTCAAGACTGAGGTTGAGAACAAGGGCCCAAGACACCAAGGTTGCGAACAAGAAGGTTCAAGACACCAAGGTTGAGAGCAAGGGTTCAAGAGACCAAGGTTGCAAACAAGGTTCAAGAAACTATGCGAGGTTGAAGACATCAATTCAAGGGTACCTAGGGAGTTCAAGGGGCTGATCACCGAGGCTAGAGGGATACAAGACCAGATCATTGAGGACAATGATTGACCAAGGGGGGAAGAATGTAATAAAGTGATAGGTAGGAGATGATTGAACCACACCCTTGATAGATAGGAGATGGTTGAACTACACCCTAAGAGAGAGGATTAAGAAGCAATCCTCAACCATGGCTTTTGGGGCAAGTGGTTAGCCCATCACATTCCTAACCAAAAGGTTGTGAGTTCAATTCCTTACATTGTACATGCTGCCTACCATTATGTGATATTTCTGAGATCTGACTAATTCCTTGACTTTAGTTCTCAGTATAGGATGTTTAGGTCCAAAGGTGAGAATAGGCACTATACTTTTAGCCCATTCAGGCACTACCTCTAGATTGGACAAATACGCATCAGGATGTTCATTTGATACTCCTTGAGTGGACTCTCCTGAAGTTAGTCGAGAAAGGTGATCAACTCTCAAGTGAGTCCTTCTTTTCCTAACCACAACTTCTTCCATTAGTAAGAGGAACCATCTTACTAATCTACCAGTGTTGCAAGGCTTGTTCACTAGATAAAGAAATGCTTAATGGTTTGTAAAACATTTAAACTTATTTGCAAGAAAATAATGTGTAAACTTATTCACCGCATACACCATGCCTAAACCTTCTTGCTCAATTGTGGTGTAATTCTGTTCATCAGCATTCAAATGTCTACTCGCATAGGCAATGGGAAAATCGATATTACCTTCACCAGTAGGTTGTGCTAACACACACCCAATATCGTAATTGGATGCATCCACATGGACATGGAATGGCTTGTTCCAATCTAGTGTAGTCAAGATTGGTGCTGAACATAGTTGTCTCTTAAGCTCATAAAGGAGTTTTCACATTCGTCTGTCCACTCAAAACTAGTCAAAAGGGAGTACAGAGGTTTTGCAATGATTGCATACATATGAATGAAACATTGATAATAGCCGCAATGCCCCATGAAGACTTGTACTTCCTTGACACTCTTTGGCCTAGGTAGCTCTATAATAGCTCTAACTTTCTCCTTGTCCATGGATATGCCACTCTTTGACACTATGTGTCCTAGAATCCTGCCTTGCCTAACCATAAAAGCACACTTTTCTAGGTTCAGGTAGACCTGATATTCTCTACATTTGTCAAAGATTTATCTCAGTTCAGGTAAATGTGTTTGTCTAATGTCGGAATCAACACCAAGATCATCAATATAGGCTTCCAGCTTTTTCTTCAAGAACTCTTTGAACACATGGCACATCGGCCGTTGGAAGGTAGCGGGTGCATTGGTTAGCCCAAATGACATTACTCAAAAAGCAAATATGCCCCAGTTTGTGGAAATAGCCATCTTATGCTGATCACGTGGAGCAATGGAAACTTGATTGTAGCTAGATAATCTGTCTAGGAAGCTGTAAAACTCCTTGCCTACCACTCTTTCTAATAGATGCTCAATGATAGGAAGCAGATAACTATCTCTAACTGTGGTTGTGTTAACCTTCTTCAAGTTAATGCAAACTCATAACTTGCTATTCTTTTTGGGCACCACTACAATGGGGGAGACCCACTCAGTGTGCTCAATTTCATAGATAAATCTAAGTTCTACCAAATGATCTATCTCTTCTTTGATCTTGGCTCCATAATTGTCATTATATGTGTAGGACTTCTACATAGAGAGTTTGGCTTCTGAGGTCATGGGAATTGTATGTGAGCATATGTTAGGGTCTACTCCTTTTAGGTCCTTATAACTCCATGCAAACACATCTCTGTATTCTCTTAACAAGGAAATCAACTCTTGTTCCTCTTCCTCTGTTAAATCATGTCCTATGTAAGTGCATCATTCTTCACCTTCTTCTATGGTAACAACAATTTTCTTTGTTGTCTCTTTGTTATCATAGGCCTCTCTTGCTAGGGCTTTTCGTTTAGGCATCCTTATCATGAATCTCCTATCTTCTATCTCATACTTCTTGAAATTTTCAGGGACCTCAAACAAAGATGCCTCCTCATTTGGTGAGGCTTCTCTCTTCTTCCTCTTCTTGTCTTCAATCTTGGCAGTCAACTCTGTAGTTAACCCTCACATCATTCGTTAGTTCTCCATGCTCTTGGGGGTGAACTTCTACTTCATATAGGAATTCTTCTTCTCAGGCACAAAAAAGGTCCATAATGATTGAATCTAGATCTAAGTCACTTGCTTCCTCAAGTACATAAGTGCTTGACTCACATTCTTCAAGAACATAATCACACATAAGTGGTTCTATAGTGAAGAATGAAATGTCATAGCCATCCTCATCACAGTGTGGTGTCCATTGTTCTTCATTGATGGCTACATCCATTGTTGCTAGGATTTTCGCCCAACCATGAGGTTCGAACTCTTCATCCGGAAATACTATAGGTGTATAGGGTGGGTCTCAAATAAATCTATGAGTTTCCTTCACACCTACCTCTCTATCGTTCTCTCTTTTCTCTTCTTCAACTACAACTTTACACATCCATAAGTGAGTGTCTTCATGCATCCATGAGGACCCAAATCCTATGGAATGCACTGACTCTGTATCGTCTGTGGCTCCATGGATGGGATTCCACTATATAGGGGGCATGTCTCTATGAGAGTAGTCCTTGAGATGGACTTTGGTTGTAACACCTAAGTGTTGAAAATACAAGGAATTGGTTCCCGAATCCTGTACTACTTGCAATTGTCTCATGAATGATCTTCTCAAAATAATCTCATAGGCCTTATTTTTGCTAAAATCACATATGGCAAAAGTATGCTCAAACTCTATAGCACAAGAAGTGAGAGTTATCCCTTCTAGTAGCCCTAAGGGTCTCTCTATGTGACCATCAGCCATTTGTAGTTTCATCCTTGTTGGCTTGAGTGTTGGCTTGCCCCATCGCTTCCATAGGGAAGTGGTAGCAATTGCAACTCCTGCACCTGAGTCCAATATTGGCTTAACCTTGAGTAGCTCCTGTAAAGTGAGATTGCACTACGCTTTAGTATTCTTTACTACCTTCGTGTTCCTAGGTATGACTGAGTCTTCATTCCTTATCATGACCATGGGTGCTCTCATACAGGCAGACTTCGCTTCCCATGGGCCTGTGAAACGGGGTAGTTCCTGCAAGGAATCAGACTCGAAGTCTAATCACTCACTAGATTGGGCATCCTCCTGTTCTCCATAAATAGAAGGAATGTCTTGTGGGAATTGATCATATTGGTCATCCACAAGTTCATTGGGAGGAGGATTTTCACTTTCTTTAGCTCACTTCTCTTCTTGAATCTCTCTTAGAAATTCTTGGGAGTACCGATTCATAGAAGAAGGGGTGTCTAGCTCAGTGGAATCAGGGATATAAGCTTCCTTGGGAGGAAGGATTATTCTTTCACTTCTAGTATTACTCACCTATAATGTAGTATGTTTAATTGACTCAGATATCATTCTTTCCAATCTTTCTAATGGTCCATTGAAGTGTAACTGAGTTTTGGCTGAACTAGAGTAATTGAAGAGGCAACTGGCTTCAAACATGGCTTGAGTCAATTCTACCATCTTAGCACAAAGCTTAGTTTGTTCCATCTATAGATCAGCTCTAGGGTAGCACTTTTCATGATCTGTCACATTTGGCCCTTCTTGGATTCTGGTTTGATATGATTTAAGCATCACGTCTAGGTCTTGTGGAGTGGGATCGGCTAGGATTGATCCTACCCTAGGTGGTGGTGGAGTTGTATGAGGTGGGTTAGAAGGTGGTGGATTGGAATGTGATGGGGATGGTGGTGGTTATGGTATGAGAGAGTCGTTGTCAGAAGTATGGGAATGCTCAGTTGGTGGATCAAGTCAACTGCCAAGTTCAACGGCTCACGCACAGTGACTTTTAGCAATTCAAATAATGGAATACAACTTAAACAATAGACTTGTAGTATAACTTTCCACACCTTGATTTACTTTTAAGATCAATACTTCATGTTTTCCTCAACATCAAGCAAGCAAATCATGAATTCCATTTAGGGTTCATGAATTCAACGAATTCTTACACGAAGCAAGAGATGTAATATTCATCATGTGAAGAGTATGCAAGTAACTTCTATCCAAGTGAAATATGATCACGATAAAGTATGAGTCATGTTTGATAGTACATCCTGTCAATTGGGAATTGGAAGAGAAATTTCGAAAGGTAAATGGAACATATGTTTTAAAGGTAAAACATATTTCTATTCATCAAAGTGAAACTAACTCAATTTTTGCGCACACAAATAAACGTTACATTTACTCACATCATTGACAAAATTAAAAGCATGTTAAGCATACTGTACGTAACTTATATATATATATATATATATATATATATATATATATATATATATATATATATATATATATATATATATATATATATATATATATGAAAGAGGTAAAAATCTATCAAAACTTGGCGTTGTCCAAACAGTACTGTCAAATAAAAATTGATTGAATCTTATTATTTTCATAAGTAGAGCATCATATAAATTCATTAATCAATAAGTCTTAAACATGTTCACAGTTTAATCTTCTGGCAAGGATTATGAAAGAACATATCCTGTACAAAGGCTATCAATTGATGCGTCATGGATAGTGTTGCAATAGCTACGTCCAGAGTTAGGAAATCATTCGATACAGAAATCAAGACGTGTTTATCAGAGATTAGCAAAATTTACTGTAATTTGGTGTCATCAGACGCTTGATTATTCAGAGTCAGAGTGTCAATGTCAGTCCGCAGTAGCTAAATTCTTGTTCGAATTTTTCAAAAGATTGGCGGCTGCCAGAATTTCTATCTGTATGAAGTCAGAGCAATGTGTGTTCGTAGATGATGTTGGAGAAGGGCATGGTTAAAATTGATATCAGCAAACATCAGATAAATAGAGTCGGCCAGCCATGAGAACTACAACATATGATCTTAATTCATAAGATCATTAAAGAACAGTGGGTTGGAGATTATCTGAGATGACTAAATTTATCTGATTGATTGCATGATCTACTGTTTTTCAGATATCGATGAATATATGGATCATGGATGACACAGAAAATCCTTTGCACCAAAACTCAATTAAGGTTACAACAGAACGATCGGTCCGTTAGATGCTGCCTTGATTTTCATGCATGCTATACTATCTCCCCTCCTTCAATCGTCCAGTCATGCTTATAAAGCTCTTAATTTCTAAACTGAGCGATATCATATTGCTATCACTAATATTAGCTTTTTAAAGCCATCGCTATTTTGATCTTCTTTGGATGTGGATGCTCTCTATTTTTGCTATGTAGGGCCATTAACGTTCTTGGCATACCAGCCCAAAGATTTAGCATCTGAGTCAGCTTGAATATTATGTTGACATCAGCCACAGCAAACTCCTTATACAATGCATTATATTATGAGATGTTGGCACTTACATAATACATTTTTATAAACCTTGTAGATTATAAACCTTGTAGATTATAAACCTTGTAGATGTTGACATTTTTATAATAAATTTTTATAATTATGTGGATGAACCTTGTAGCCACTATGGTCTTTATCATAAAGTATGTATTGCATATGCAAGACTCTCCATAACCTTGAAAGAAACACAATAGAGCAGATCGAATGCTAAAAGTTTATCAATTGTAACCACATCATTTTGTTTCTTGGGTAAACCATTACGCCAAGAATATTTGTCACTCAATAAAACTTGTTCATGGTTTAAAGTGAGAAGATTTCTCATCTAGTTTCAAAGTGATTGATAGACCTCTGTCGTGCTCATATGATAGACCTCTAGTTTCAAAGTGATTGATAAAGTTTTGTCGTGCTCATATGTTGAAGAGTCTTTAATTTCCTTCATGGTCTTATCATAAATAGAGAGCAATTCTCTCCGACATCCACCCCCACCAAACTTGCATAGCATCTTGATGGGCCACAATCATTTAGCAATATCAAATTTATTTTAAGAAAATCAAATTGTTATCAGATTTTATTGAATTTATGCAAGATGCAATTTTCATTTCAAAATCCGATTGATGATAATATCAAATTTTTAGCTCAACTATTAACCGTTTCAATGAGCAATATTTAAATTTAGGATCAAAACCATTTATAATTCTACTAGTGATGGTCAAGAAACAAATCTCATCATTCATTCATTCAAAATTAGATTCCCCCCTAAATAAATACTCACATATATACAATCATACATATCAAGAAAATTCAACTAACTCTACTCTTACACAGCCACTTTTCATATCTGCTTCATAATCATAGACTTCATCAGCTTCATGTAGGTGTAATTCATCATTTAATTTTTTGGGGTAGAAGAAAGTATAAACTTCTGTTTCTCATATATTTTTGTTTTTGTTTTTACATACACAACTTTTTTGTTTTAAGTGGAAAGGCTTAACCCCTTGTCACAAGCTAAGGATCTAGATGCATGTAGGAGCAAGAATTAGGATTTCACAGAGACATGTGTCATGCATCTATATGCTCATATTCATACAAGCATACTTTCTTCTTTTGAATAGAATCTCAAAATCTTTTTGTTCTATCTTTTTTTAGATCAGAAGGTCGCGTGTTTGTCTCACATTGGGTTCAAAGATGTCGAAAGTATGAGAATGCTTAGTTGGTGGATGAAGTCAACTGCCAAGTTCAATGGCTCACCACAGGGTGACTTTTAGCAACTCAAATAATGGAATATAGCTTAAACAATAGACTTGTAGTATAAATTTCCACACCTTGATTTACTTTTAAGATCAATACTTCATGTTTTCCTCAACATCAATCAAGCAAATCATGAATTCCATTTAGGGTTCGTGAATTCAACAAATTCTTAAATGAACCAAGGAGAAATTTTGAAAGGTAAATGGAACATATGTTTTAACGGTAAAACATATTTCTACTCATCAAAGTGAAACTATGTCAATTTTTGCACACACAAAAAAACATTACATTAACTCACATCATTGACAAAATTAAAAGTATGTTAAGCATATGTCACTCTAGCACAATGGTAAGTACCAACATGAGAAGATCCACCTCATAATTGTCAATCCGTGGAGACTTGAGGACTAGTATGACGACTATGAGCAAGTGACGGCGCAAGTGCATGAGTGAGAAGAACATTAGCATGCACACACATACACACACATGTGCACACAGGCAAGAAAAAAGAGAGGAACAATGGATTTCTTTTTATTACTCAAAAAGTCTCTTACAATAGCTCAAAACTCTCACAAGCTCACCTAAAAAATGAGCTCTCTAGCTCTTTTTATAGTTTTTGACTAAGTTTTGGCCATCTCTAGACCTAGTATCCGGCCTAGTTAAAAATTAGGTTCCAAGGATTATTTGAGGGCTTAAATGGAATTAGAAAATTTTGAAAATTGATATTCAAGTACTTCTAGTACTCCTCAAGCTCGAGGACTGCTTGGCTTGAACAAGATGGAGTCTAATCTATCAAAAATAGTATTTAGAATGTTTGTGTAGTGATGAAAATCACTTTGATTGAAAATAAATTATGAAAAGAATGATTGGGCCTCTTATATGCCAAATTGTACTTGACTGCTCTGTCTCCTCATTTCTTGTATTCCAACACTCCCCCCTCTCTAGCATCTGTCACCCTTTACATACCTCTGTTTTGTAGGGTGGTTGATATAATACTGAATGACATTAGTTGTGAGCTCATGCTCGCTGAGCCTTAACCCTCTTGCCAAATCTGCTTGCAAGGCATCCTAATTGATGGCACTGGGGATATGGGGTTGGGGGGTCGTATAAAATTCAGAATACATAGCCTGCTCACATGCAAATAAGTGAAGGAGGTGTGTTGGCCTTGGTGTGAACACCTCCGAATTATATTCCCAGAATCATGTTCTAAACATGTCTTCGAAGGTCTGTTTGTAACATGTGGGGAGGTATTTTATACATGCATGCCAAGCATAGGTGACTCTAATGCTTGGGGTGGTGCTCACGTCATACACTAGGTCGTAGTTTCCATTGGTAAAGCCTAGTAGAGCGACTTGTGGTGCTTCTGTATTTTGAAAAGTTTTGAGCACAATTTGCATCATATCCA
The DNA here is from genome assembly GCA_020310875.1 of Ceratopteris richardii. NCBI lineage: Eukaryota > Viridiplantae > Streptophyta > Polypodiopsida > Polypodiales > Pteridaceae > Ceratopteris > Ceratopteris richardii. The sequence goes on from CM035407.1 coordinate 159,530,753, forward strand.
AAATTTTTAGCACCGTTTGTGTCGCAACATTCGGCATTGGCTTCAGGCAAGGGATCCAGTGGCGAATGGTGGCCATCATGTAAGCAATGGAGTGTAGTCCCTACGGTGGCGCAATGTATGGATAATTAAGCCATTCCTTACACTGGCATTATTCTGTACTTTAATATTGAATGCCTTCCATGATCGTCATGGAACTGGACCATAGCATGGATTGTAAATGAGATGTAGAGGTTCCTGGTTCCACGTACGTAGCATTTTGGGGTAAGCCTTTAAGAGCTTTTGCAGCCATGTCGGTTGATAGATCTTGCCTTTTTGTACCTCTGGTGGGAGGTCCTCGTGTTGAAACTAGGTCGCGAAGGTGGGGATCTTCCCTATGACTCTCTGTATTTCCACATTATAATATGCAAGAATGACATAATAGGATCGTTACTGAAGTTCTGATGAACTGATGAGATGCCTGGGTGCCAAGTTTTTGAAATAGCTGGATTGTAACAGTGCTTCTTCTATGATTCACATTGCCTGATTTTGCACCATCGTGTGCTCCTCATGAGTACTCCCCATTTCTTCCAATTGTCTTAACCATGGGGGTCATGGCACTTTGAATGTATCTTGGCCCTCTTCTGTTATTCATCCACCTGGAATGGGTTGAGGATCATAGTCATCTTCAAATGTTTGTTCGGCTGCAATTGAGATGGTTTCTTCTTCTGCAGGGACCTCTGGTGGGGATGGTGGCCTTTTGTATTGAAGGAGTCACGTTTGTAATTCTTTGAATTGTTGTTTGAGTTCCTGTAGTGATTCCGAGTCAGTAATGGTGGAAGAGGTTGATATGGTGGTTGGCGGGATAGCTGTAGTATCTAACATTCATTGCTGCTTCACTTGATTGAATTCTTTTGATAATTTGTCATGGGCTTCTAGTAAGTTAGCATAGTCTTCAAGTATGACTTTGATGTTCTCCGAGGGTAAAACTTGAAATTTTGATGGACTGATGGGTGCCTCGGGTGTATTCTCTATGGTTGCAGCTAGATTTTCTTGATTTTGTGTCTGGAGCTGTCGGTCTTCTTCCTGAGTTGTGGCTAGGTGGCTTCGTAATCGAGCCATGTTGTGCTATAGTTTTGAGTTTCATTCCATCTGTGTGCGTAGGTGACCTTCAACCATTTGCAAGGACTCTTTGTGAGTGTTCTGCAATTTTGCTTCCAATGTGCTATGTGTCTCATGTAATGTATGAAACTGCATTTGGAGCCTTTCATTTTTGTCCTCCAATGTAGCGATGCATTTTCGTAATTTTTCTGAGTGAGCTTGTAATCTGTTGTTTGATCTTCTAGCTGAATGTACTCTATTCTTCATTGTGACATACACTGAAGCATAGTATCAAATGCATTATGTATAGATGAAGATGCAATGTGTACAGTGGTTGATACAAGGGAATGGGAAGTGTGGATGCTGTGCCTAAGGGATAGGTGTGTGTAGGTGAAGTTGGTGGGGGGGAATGGGGGATGCTAGAAGTGAGGGGGTGAGGGAGGTGTTGTGGGTGGCAAAATGTCCATGCTTTTGGCCATGGAGGTGAGAGTGGTGTCTACCATATACATCAGAATGGCAGGTGGTGTGTGTGTGTGATCGTAGTGAATAAGTGTGAAGTGGGAGAATGAAAATGGTGGTAATTGTTGAGACATGGGTTGGAACATGCTCGAGAACACGGCCTGGATGGGTTGAAGGATCGACGGGATGGAGGTGGGAATGTAAGAGCTTGGAGGTGGGAATGCCATGGATGAAGGTTCGGAAATAACGAAACCTAAAAATGCTGATCTTATGTCTAGCTGGCCTATGACTGAGGTAGTGGAGGTTGGATGTCCTAAGGCAGGCTCCATGAGGGATTCGATTGTAATGGTGGTGGTATGATACAAAGGGTTGTCAAAGGAGGAAAACAAGGTTGAACTGGAAGTGGGACTATAGAAGATGAAGGTTTTCTCTGTAGGGTTAATAGTCGGGATGATATTTACAACTTTTGTTCGAGGAGGTGATGGTGGGGTTGTTGGAGGTAATGGTTTTGTTGATTCTTCATGGATGACTGTGGGTTCATGGCCAGGAGTCCTAGTTGCTTGGGAGGTTGTCTTGATTGGTTCGGATGCGGTGGTAGTTTCTTCCATAGTAGAGATGGGAATCTGAATGTTTTTGCCCGACTGTGGTATTATTTAGAATCTTCGTGGAAGGGAGGCCTCTGTAATGCAGATCAGACTGCTTCCACTACACCATAGGTTTTTGTTAGCGATAGGAGAGTTTTATTGTATTCAGAGTCTACTCTAGCCTCTTCCAAGAGCTGGGTCATGAGCATTCTGCTATTTTGTTCGGAGAGTAACTATTATGCCCGCACCCTTTCCATAATCTGGTATAATCTATGGAGCTCTGTAGTGTAAAGTGGGGCTTCAATCATTTCTTCTTCTTCTCCTTCTTCTTCTGCCTCCTCTTCACCCTCTGATCATTCTAGTTGTTGGGATAGGGTCCTTTGTTGATTGTCATCCCTGTGTACATGGCGGCCTTTTGTTAATTTCTTTCGTCTTTGGGAGGATGTGCTAGGTTCTTCTATATCCGAAAAGAATTCTATGTCAGAGAGTTGCATATTCTGCAAGAAGGATTCAAAATTGAAGGTGCTGATCCCTTCAACGTCTCCCATGGTAGCAAATTCAAATGCTAGTGGGGCAAGAGGAGCAGATTGGGTAGCATGTGATGTGCCTTTAGATCTAGATGTGGGAATTCGAATAGTAAAGGGAGGCATTGTGGCATCCGCTCATGGTGAGACTTTCAGAGTCATAAGAACTTCTTGTGTTTGGACACATGGAATTGAGCCCCTCATTCGCTTGGATTGATGTGTGGAAGTTTTGCGTCCTTTAAACAATTGTAGTTGTGACCAAGTAAATGTGCGTTCGATGGGTATATCCTACAATAAGCATTTGTAAATGATGTGCGTTATTGCACAACATCCATTCACCACTAGCTTCCTAGAGGACCTTTTATTAGCTCCATATAGCTACTCTATAATCCATACAAGAAGCTTAATGGTTAGTGCACCTGTCTCTGCCATGTAAAGACTGAACCCAGATCCATTTATGTGGCTGAGTGAATCTATCTTGGCCGAGAAATGCAAAATGTTGCATGCACATGAAGAGGGGGATATAAACATTTGATGTGAGTGCCACCATGTCTTTCAACTTTTGCAGTTTTTGATTCTTCATGTTATCGGGTATCAAAGCATCCTTCTCAGAGGGCACATTCGTGTCGTGCATGTTCAGAGCATCAGTTACCAATTCTAGAGTAAATTCAAACTTTTTCAACTCATTGTTGCCCAAATAAAGAAGGAATGATGAAGGTTGCTGGTCGGTCCTTTACCTCACTTGCCTGTAATGTTGATACTATATAGTAACAACATAGAAAATCCGGTTTTGGTAAGGGTGCCTCAAAGTACTCCGCCAACCCTGAGCGTTGCCATATGCTTTGAAGTTCTAGTGTGTTTTGGAAGGTCTCGAACTCTTTGGAAAAGAATTGGAATCGAACCCATGCCCTATCATACTCATACTTGGACTCCCAAATGTACTTCACCTCTCATAAGGGTCCTGGCATGCCATTGAACCAGTGAGAGTTTGCATGAACTCTCTCCATGATTCTTGTGGGAGGGTTCGATATGGGTATTTGTTGTAGGTGTCACAGGTCTACAGGTTGTTCAGTTGGTGGCACTTCAATAGATAGATTTTCCATGTTAACTCCTGCTTTACTCACTCTTGCCTGTGATCTGGGGCCTGTTATATCTGCCATGATATTGCTTGTATTTCTTGATGCTTATCCGCTGGAAGAAGAGAAGCATATTAGCATTGCATAGGAAACATGATATTATGGTGTTCCCACAACAATACCAAAATGATACCTAAAGTGGTTAGGGGTTAGTGGGTGAAGTGTTCATGATGTATGTGAATGTTGGTTAGTAGGTTAGTGATTCCCTTAGATGAATACTTTGGATGTGCACTGTACTTAGAATACATCTACTGTGGAGTGGACTGATTTACAAATTTGGGTCAAGGGGTTTGATACAGGGTTTAATTCTCCAAACTGTTATCGTGGGATCATAGTTTTTGGTAGTGATGGCATGTAAAGGTTTCTGGATTAGATCATGTTGGATTTGGGATTTTTTGGGTACCCATTTCTAGATAGTCCTAGGTGTGATCAGAGATGTGATGGTGTGGGGTGTAGATGTTTGCCCTGGGATTTGTGTCAAGAGTGCGTGTGAGTGTTGATTCAATCTTGTGTGCATGTAGATGTTTGCCTTGGGATTTGGTGAAGCTTTTTGAACTCGTAAGCAAGTCTTGGGCACCCAAATCTGTCTAGCATTGGGGACAACCTTCATTGACCTCTTTGGGACCCAAATAGAAATGGTCCATCTACATGGATGCCTAGGATATTCCTTCATTATAGCTCTCGATTTAGTAGTTCATTTGGTGCATCTTTGGGATCTTATCTGCATAGCAAAGGGTTGTGCACCCTTGTGTATCCAGATCTGCTTCATTACATGGGCACTTTATGTTGCACCATTTGTTGATCATGCTTCATGATTATCCACTTCCTCTGTGTCTTGTGTTGTCGTGCTTGTTTTCCTGGGATCCTCTTTGGAAAAGGAGGGAGTTCCTCATTGACTTCAGCACCTCCTTCAAGAGTGACAATCTTCTGCACCATAGAACCTTGGACAAGAATAACATCATTATCATCATGTGTGTTCCTAGAGGGACTAGGAGTGGGTATCATTCCTAGTTCCTTGAGTGCTAGGTTTTCTAATTCAATTGTGATGTTATTTTGATTTACCCAGACCTGAAGAAGTCCACTTGTTAGGTTTAATTTGACTACATGATCATAGATCCAGTCTTGACCTAAGACTAGAGGCTTAGTGAGATCCTCATCTTCACACACTAGCGCTTTGATTGTCATTAGAACATCTTGAATGTAGAGGGGAAGTTCCACCTCACCCATGCAAGGGGTTTCCACACCTCCCAATCCTATGAGATATGCTTCTATAGGATTGACTTTTAATTGCAATTCTTGACAGTACAATAGTCCAACTACACTAGTGGCTGCTCCTGAGTCAATCAAAGCTTTTATGATCCTTGCACTCTCTCGGTGTCCTACCTCTAGGGTCACAAAGGGTCGTCGATCAACTATCCTATGGGAACGTACACCTGATGCTTCGCACATGGCCATGTGGTATCTTGGAACTTCCTGAGTGGTTGACTTAGGCTGATCTCTACCTTGTCTTGTCAATTTTATTCGTTTGATGCATTACAAAGCTTCTGCTTGTGCTTCTTCTCAAATTCTTTTTTCTTTTTCTTTACGTTTCTTTGGAGTGTTGAGTTGATTTAGCATCTCCTCTATTACCAACCCACCTCGTTCAACTATTTGCATGTGAACAAGTGATGTATTCAGAGTATTACACAGCTCCACATCCATAAATCCCCAGTGCCATTAAGTGGGATGCATTGCAATTCAATCCAGCAAAGGGATTATGACTCCACAAACATGAATTGGCCACCGATGTCATCCAGTATTACCATGACCACCCTACAAAACAGAGGTCTATCAAGGGTGACAGATGCTAGAGAGGGGGGAGTGTTACAAGTGTCAATAGAAAAGATGGCCAAAGAAGGGAGTTAGAAGGAGCAAGAAGATGGAAACATCATGCAGATCCGACAAAGAATAGGCCTAATCAATTTTTCATAACTTATTTTCAATCAAAAGTGATTCTCATAACTACACCAATATTGTAACTACTATTTTTGGTAGATTGTACTCCATTTTTTTCAAGCCAAGGTGGCCTCAAGATTCAAGAGTACTAGAAGCAACCACATACCAATTTTCATAATTTTTAGACTCCATTTGTGTGGAGAATGAGTTCTCGTATGCGCAATGAAAACATGTAGTGAACCCTTGTATGTACAACACTTGGAAAAATAGCTGCACCTTAGATAGCTTGCTGCTCTCAATACAAAACTCAAATGGACCTATACCTTTATTTATCAAAGTAGACAAAGAGCTTTCTAACAAGCTATAATTAACTTAATTTGGACAAGTTTTGATTAGGAAACTCAACTGACGAAGATGAACTATCTATCCACACAAGTATGCTGAAGAATTGAACTTCACTCTCGGACTGATAACTCCCTGAGTATATATCCTTTGAGGAAGATATTTGAGACAAAAAAATGCACACAAATAGCTTTCCAACAAGCTAAAAATCAATTAATTTGGATGAGTTTTGGTTAGGAAACTCAACTAACCAAAATAGACCACGTGCACATAAGTATACTAAAAAACTAGACTTCACTCTCTGATAGATATCTCACAGAATATAAATCCTTTGAATGACATATTTGGGATGAAGAAAGTATATGCAAAGAGCTTTCCAACAAGCTAAAACCAAGCAATTCATATACGTTTTGGTTGGGAAACTTAACCGACCAAAATAGACTGCCTGTCTACATAGGTATGCTAAAAAACTAGACTTCACTCTTTGATTGATATCTCACAGGATATATACGTTTTGAAGGAGACATTTAACACAGAGAGAGTACTACTTTCCAGTGAGTGTTTAAACGCAAGAAATAGTTACATATACATTGAGATTTGAGCTTCACAACAGAGCTCTGTACAAAATGATGTGCAGTTGGAAGGAGTCTATGGGAAGACAAAATGACAAAATGACCAGATCCGACTATTGGGAGATCTTGCCTCTTTCTCTCCTTATTTAGAAGGTGCTCCCACTCCACTTTTATAACCAATGAGCATGTGAAGAAGTTTGTGCCTCTTTCTTAACTCACCACTTTCATTTGATTGCCCACTACATGCCACTTACTACAAGGCAGATATTGTATCTTCTACTCATCATGAATTTGGACTAGACTTTTTCTCTTTTCTCTTATTTTCCTTTATCTTTATATTTGGTAAATTTAATCAAGAATAGCTCATATTAAAATGAGCTTGTACATTTATCTTCAACACTCCCCCTCAAGCTCATTTGGGAGTTATCTTCAACCATGTTCTACAAATTTATCACATCCTTGAAACCTTTGAGTTTAGAAGCATCCAAAAACTTTGTGAACATATCTGCAACCTGCTCTTTGGTTCTGATGAACTTTATCTCCACATCTCTGCTCAATACCTTCTTGCTTACATAATGGTAGTGGACCTCTATGTGCTTGCTCCTTGCATGAAACATAGGATTGCTTGCCAAGTAAATACTTGACATGTTATCATTGTATATAGGGATGATTATGTTACGCTTATGTGTTCCTCGAGTAGCTTTGATGTGAAAGTTTTCCCTATACATGGGCACTTTTTACTCTAGTGCTAGCTACATGTTTTTTTCCCATGTTACCACATAATTGATACTCTCATATGTGATGGTACTTTGTACTTAGGGATATTATTCAGCTCTTACTTCAGCTCAGTTCATCGTCAATAGAGAGAGCTATTCCAACCATCGTCTTCTCCGTGTGTCTTGCTGCGTTTGTGCTCCTTGTGTGTGCTTCTTATGTGTCTCTCACACTTCTACACACACCCAACAGTGGTATCAGAACAGGTTCAGCACCTTCTCAAGTTTTGGGTTTTAACGTCACGATGCACGTGCACTTTAACAGTGCAAATCGACTTCAGAGCATAGAACAGTGAATTTTAGCAACCAAGAGACATTTCCACTAGGTGCGCTAGGGTTTTACCCCCATTTCAAAGCCATTTATGCACTCAGAACCTCCATCAGAGTGAGGGTTTGTGAGCTGAAATTTCAGCATTCATTTCAGCTTTCATCGAAGTGAAGATTTTGTCACGTTCTTGTTCTTTTGTGAAATGGGGGCAGCAATGACTTGTTTGGCATGCTTCAAACTGAAGATAAGCTTGATGGGACCAACTATCAGATGTGTTCTTACATGATGAAGCATGTTCTTGTTGCTAGACAACTTTGGAACATAGTGGCAGATGTAGATCGAAGACCTGCAGGTTCTTCTACTTCACAGTCTACTATCATGGATGGAGCTTCTTCTTCGAGTATAGTGGTTTCTCCTTCTCCACCTACAAAGAAGCAGCTTAGATGGGATGGAAAGGATGCTCAAGCTCATGCTTTGATTGCGCTTTTAATGAAGCGTCATATAGTTCCACACATTCGGTCATGTTCTACATCGATATAGGCATGGGACACTCTTGCTTCTTTGTATGTCGTGCGTAATGAAGCACGTGTTGCATACTTGAGGAAGCAACTTGAGGATGTATGTATGACTGAAAATGAGTCGGTGGATGTGTATGTGACACGCATCAAGGACTTGAAAGAGCAATTGGCAAAAACATAGACGAGATCATTCCGGATGCATCACTCATTTCTACATTTTTGAAAGGATTACCAGAATCTTTTCAAAGCTTTGCTACTACACTCCGTTTGTTTGCAAAAGGAAATCCTAATATTTATGCATTTGATTAGGTTGTGTCTCTTCTTTTGCAAGAAGAGCAATCTAGAGTGAATAGGAGTGGTTTGATTGAGGGAACGCAAGCACTTGCTATCTCACAAAAGGGGAAAAGCAAGTATGGTTCAACTTTGGGTTCATCAAAACCAAAGCCTCACGCTTCCTCTTCCACTCATTCCTCTAATGATAGTGATTTGCAAGAAGAGATGCAAATATTGTCGGAAGGCTAATCAGACTATTGATGAGTGTAGAAAGCTTGCTAAACACAATGAAAAGAAGAAGGAATCCGACATGTCTATTGCTGAAAATTCAGCAAATGTAAAGAGTGATGAAGCTAACATGGCTCAAGATTTTTGAGCATGTATTGTTACATGTCATTATGATGCTTCTTTGCATTCTAAATGTATGGTTGTGAGTGAGGCAGATTCGGATTGGTTCTTTGATGGTGGTGCTTCAAAGCAGATAACATCATCCAAAAGATTTTTTGCCTCTTTGAAAGATGCACCCAAAGAAGGACATGTGGTGTGTGCAAACAATGCCTCTTATCCTATCACTGGAGTAGGAGAAATTGAGCTTACGGCTGCAAATGGAGGTGTGATTTTCTTGAAAAATGCATTGTATGTGCCCGGTATAAAGAAGAACTTAATTTCACTTTCGTTGATTGCCAAAGCTGGACTTCATGTACACTTTGTTGATGATAAGTGTATGGTTCATGATTTCAGCAATGGCGATGTTATCGTGATGTTCGGTACATTATGTAATGGTTTGTATCGCATGGATACATACAAGAGGGCTGGCTTGAATGCCTTGGTTGCTCATACATCTTCCATGGCTGAAATGGAGCTTTAGCATGCTCGTTTTGGTCACTTGAACTTCAATAGTTTGCTCTAATTGCAAAAGAAGGACATGGTTATTGGCTTGCCTATGCTTGAGTCCATTGAAAAGCATGCATGTGAAGGTTGCATTCTTGGAAAAATGCATCGTGCTTCTTTTCCAAAAGATAGTCATACACACACTACAAGAAAATTGCAGTTTGTTCATAGTGATGTATGTGGTCTCGTCAAGACTCCATCTTTTGGGAAGCATGTTTATTTTGTTACCTTCATTGATGATGCTACTCACCATACATGGGTGTATCCTATGAAAGCAAAGAATGAGGTATTTTCTTGCTTCAAAGCATTTTTATCTATGGCTGAAAATTTTTCTTCACAAAAGCTTTTGACTCTATGCACGGATCATGGTGGTGAATACATGTCACATGAGTTTAATGCTTTTCTTCATGAAAGAGGTATTCACACCAATGTACAGTGCCATATAGACCTCAACAAAATGGTGTTGCCGAGCGTAAAAATAGAACTCTTCTTGAAATGGCACGATGTATGGTTAAAGGAAAGCATCTTTCTGATAAGTTTTGGATGGAAGCGGTCATGTGTGCAAACTATGCCTTGAATCGCTCCCCTACAAAAGCATTGAGAGTCATCACTCCTTATGAGGCTTGGAATGGTCATAAGCCTATGGTTAGTCATATGCATGTGTTTGGTTGGTTGGCATATGCTCTTGTGCCATCACAACAACATCACAAACTTGATGACAAGGCAAAGAAATGTATATTTGTTGGTTATAGTGCTGAAAGTAAGGGATATCGTTTGTACCATCCATTGATGAGCACAATTATTGTGAGTCGACATGCAGTATTTGCTGAAAATTCAGTTTTCCCTCTACTTGAATGCAAAAAACAATCAACAATTAGCTCACAAGATGTGTTCGATACACTCATGCCTTTGTTCCAAAATGATGCGCTTGACTATGGCCGTGTAGGCCCGCCAACTCAGGTTCAAAGGGCTGAAAAGTTCCAGTAAAATATTGCTGAAAATGAAGAGAATTTCCCGCCAAACATGGCTGAAATTTTTCAACCAAAAATTGCCAAAACTGTTCGAAATTTCCAGCCACATATGGTTGAACATTTGCATCAAAATATGGCTGAAAATGAGCATGAAATTCAGCCCATGCATGATGTACATATTGAAGATGTTTTACATAATGAACTCATGTCTATCAAGAGTGCACAAACTAGGCCAAAGTGGCTGAAACAAACTTTGCAAGACAGCAAATTGAGTGCACCTTTACTTGGTAGAACAAGATCAAGCTCTCACCATGCATCAAGTAATTTTGTGGATTATTCTCTTATTGCTACAACATGTAATGAAGAGCCGCTTTCTTTTGAAGATGCATGTGAAAATCCATAATGGATGAGTGCTATGCAATAAAAAATGGATTCCATACATAGGAATGGTACTTGGGAGTTATGTGAATTGCCAAAAGGAAAGAATGCCATTGGTACAAAGTGGGTTTATAAGATTAAGAGAAAATTTGATGGTAGCATTGATTGCTACAAAGCTAGATTGGTTGCCAGCACAACAATATGGCATTGATTATGAGGAAACATTTGCATCTACTTCACGCATGACTACCATTCGTACCGTGGTTGCATTGGCTACCCATTGAGGTTGGAAAATGCATCAGTTGGACATAAAAACAACCTTCTTGAATGGTAATTTGCAAGAAGAGGTTTATGTGAAGCAACCTCCTAGATTTGCTATGAAAGGGAAAGAGCATATAGTTTGTCGCTTGCATAAAGCCTTGTATGGTCTCAAGCAAGCTCTACGTGCATGGTATGACAAAATCCATAAGCACTTGATTGCTCTTGGCTTCACATGTAGTCCGATTGAAAGCACACTCTATGTACACAAAAATGGGGTTGATCTTACAATGCTTGTTCTTTATGTCGATGACATACTCTTGATTGGGTCATGTGATGCAAAACTTGACATTCTTATGCCTGATTTGCAGCATACTTTTGATGTCAATTATCTTGGTCTTTTGAGCTGCTATCTTGGAATCTAGTTTGTATCTGTTGAGGGGGGAACTATTATGCATCAAGAAAAGTATGTTGAAAAACTACTTCAGCGTTTTGACTTTGAGGATTGTAAGCCAGTTTCCACACTAGTTAAGAAAGGGTTCAAGTTCTCAATTGAGGATTCTAGTGATGCATTTGACACTTCTCTTTATCAGCAAGCTGTGGGATGTCTTATATATGCATGCAACACAAGGCCAAATATAGAGTATGTAGTTTCCTAGTTGAGTCGATTCATGCATAGCCCTGGCACTAAGCATTGGCAAGCGGTTAAACATGTGTTTAGATATCTCCGAGGAACTTTGAGCTTAGGTCTCTTTTATGGCAGAGATATTAAACCATGCTTGCATGCTTTTACAGATAGTGATTGGGCTGGTTGTTATGATACTCGCATGTCCACTAGTGATAATTGCTTTTTCCTTGGAGACTCATGCATATCTTGGTTGAGTAAGAAGCAACCTACAGTGGCGACATCGAGTTGTGAAGCTGAATACACGGCAATTTTCACAGCTATAGTGGAGTGTATATGGCTGAGACGCCTATTGATTGATCTTTGCATGGAGATTGATGCTGCTACGCATATTCTCACTGATAGTCAGAGTGCTTTGGCTATTGCACAAAACCCAGTGTTTCATGCACAAAGCAAACATATTGAGGTGTATTATCACTATGTGGAGAGCACCTTCATGCAGGAGATATTGATTTGGTATATGTGCCTGCACAAGATAATATGGCAAACATATTCACCAAAGCTCTTCCACGGGGAAAGTTTGAAGCTTTTCGCAAAGCTTTAGGCTTATTACCTTGTGGGGGCTGATATGTCACTCCCTATATGTGTTCACATCATTCACTCTAGAGCGGTTTGTTACACTTATGTGTTCCTCGAGTAGCTTTGATGTGAACCTTTTCCCTTTACATGGGCACCTTTTATTCTAGTGCTGGCTAGAGGTTTTTTCCCCATGTTACCACATACTTGATACTCTCATATGTGGTGGTACTTTGTACTTAGGGATATTATTCAGCTCTTACTTCAGTTCAGTTCATCATCAATAGAGAGAGCTATTTCAGGCATCGTCTTCTCCGTGTGTCTTGCTGCGTTTGTGCTCCTTGTGTGTGCTTCTTGTGTGTCTCTCGCACTTCTACACACACCCAACAGGTTCCAACTTGCACTTCAAGATTAGCCAAAAGCTTTTTAATCCACATTGCTTCACATGTGGAAATTGCTAATCCTCTATATTCAAACTCCATGGATGAAAGTGCAATAGTAGGTTGTTTCTTTGAGCTCCATGTGATAGGTTTGCTTCTTATCATGAACACATAACTTGAGGTTGATCTCCTACCTTCCTTTGAACCTGCCCAATCAGCATCACTAAAGCCTTTGATATGCAATTCTTCATCAAACTTGTAAAACAAAGAATGATTAATTGTATGCTTTATGTATCTCAATACTCTCTTGGCTGAATTTAAATGTTCACTTGTCGAGGCTTACATAAATTGAGAAAGTACACCAACAACATAAGATAAATTAGGTCTTGTAATGTTTGCATAGATTAATGATCCTATAATGCTTATGTATGTCATTACATCTTCCAATAGCTCTCCATCATTTGAGCAAATCATTGTATTTGTGTCATAGGTTGAGTGAGTGGTTTGCATTCACTCATTCCAAATCTGAAAAGAACATCTAACAAGTACTTCCTTTGCATCAAGTAGATACCACTTTTTCCATAAACAACTTCAATTCCTAAAAAATAATTCAGCTCTCCAAGATCTAAAATTTTAAACTCCTTAGCAAGCTTCCTTTTGATATCTTTAATCCTTGTAACATCATTTCCTGTTATGATGAGATCATCGATGTATATGCAAATATATACCTCTCTATTTTCTTCCTTCTTCATGTACAATGAAGGATCTGCACTACTTGGGTTGTATGCACACTTAGTTAGATATTCTACCAATCTTCGATTCCATGCTCTTGGTGCTTGCTTCAAGCCATAAAGTTCCTTTTTCAACCTGCAAACAAATCTTGGATGGTTTTCATCTTCAAATCCAATCGGTTGACTCATGTATACCTCTTCTTGTAGTTCTCCATTGAGAAAAGCATTTTTGATGTCGAGTTGATATAATGGCCATCTCCTTGAAGCACCAATTTCTATTAATGTTCTGATTGTTCCCATCTTTGCAAAAGGGCTGAAAAGTTCATCATAATCTATGCCTTGTGTTTGTTTAAATCCTTTGGCAACTAATCTAGCTTTGTATCTAGCTAGTGAACCATCAACATTCCTCTTTACTTTAAACACCCAATTGTTTGGAACAATCTTCATACCTTCTTTCTTTGGCACTAGCTCCCATGTGTGATTATCTTTGAGAGCTTTGATCTCCTGTTTCATAGCTTGCTTCCATTCCTTTTGTGTGCAAGCTTCTTCATATGTCTCAGGCTCTTTGTCTTTGATAACCTGTATCATGTATGCAAAATGTTTCGCCATGAAACTATCATAACTCAGCCTTTGAGTCAAAAATCTTCTTTCATTTTCTTTAGAAAGCTGCTTCTTTAACCTATTCAGCTTTACCTTTGGAGTGATTACCTCTTCATATTCTTCTTCACTTGCATCTATCTCACTGTTTGGAGTAGCACTTGCTTCTTCAACTCTACTATGAGTTGAATTTGGAGACAAAGAATGACTACCCCTCCATGTTGAACATTCTTGATTTGATGTAGATGCCTCTGGACCTGAAAACTTTGTGCTTGATTGTTGAACTTCTCTTTGATTTGTTCCTACATAATCATCACAATCTTCTTCAAGAATCTTTCCTTTCCTTTATCTTCATACCATGGTCTTAGTTCATCAAAGAACACATCTCGTGAGACTCTTACTTCCTTTGTTCTAGGGTTGTAACAATTGTATCCTTTTTGCTCCATTGAGTAGCCAATGAAAATGCATTTTTTTGACCTTGGTTCCATCGTTGTTCTAACTTCTTATGGAATGTGAACAAAGCAAACACATCCAAACACTTTGAGGTGTGTAAGATCAGGTTTCTTACCGGAATATACCTCCTATGGAGTCAAGTGATAAATTCTCGATGTTGTGCACCTATTCATCAAGTAAATGGCAGTTGTGATAGCTTCAGCCCAATAGTACAATGGTACCTTCATCTCATTGAGCATGCATCTTGCAATTTCAACAATTTGCCTATTTTTCCTCTCAGCTACTCCATTTTGTTGTGGTGTATACCTACAAGTAAACTCCCTTTTGATCCCATTCTCTTGTAGAAAATCTGAAAATTCTTTGGAGAAGTATTCTCCTCCACCATTGGACCTTAAGGTTTTGATAGACCTTCCTGTTTCTTTTTCAACTTCAACTTTGAATCTTTTGAATATAGAAAACACCTCTGATTTTTGCTTCATACAAAAGAACCATACCTTTCTTGAGTGATCATCAATGAAAGTGACAAAAATCTATTACCAGCCATTGATGCCTCTTGAGTTGGTCCCCATACATACGTATGTATCAAGTCCTAGACATTTGGGGCCACATAATTGCTCCTCTTGAATGGCTACCTCATTTGCTTTCCTAGTTGACAAGCTTCACATAACTCATGTAGTCCAATGCTATTAAAATTTGGAAGACCTCTTACCACTTAATGTTTGCTCATGTACTTCAACTTTGGAATGTTGATGTGTCCTATTCTTTTGTGCCATAAGTCCAACTCTGAAATCTTCTTGTTCCCACATTGAATGTTCATGACCTTTCCATGTGGATGTTGGATGTCCAAAGTGAACATCATTCCTTCTCTTCTACCTTGAGCAATGACCTTAAAGCCTTCCTTTGGATTCTTTATGAAGAACCCATTCTCATTGAACATGACATGACAACCCTTCTCTACCATTTGTCCTGCTGAAATCAAGTTCTTTGAAATTGTAGGAACATGAAGAACATTAGATAGTACCTTTGCTCTTCTTGTATCTCCAAGCCTTATATCTCCAATATGTTCAATCATATGTGGAGTATAATCACCTGTTTCAACACATCCTTTCCCACTTGGTACATGTTGATTAGTGAACAAACTTCCTTGGCATGACATATGGTTATTACAACCTGAATCAATCTACCATTTTTTGTCATCTTCAAAAGAGCTTCTATACTCATGTCTCATTGCAAGTAGTGTGTCCTTGCTTCCTTCACTTGAGGTGATTGCATAGTTGCTTTGGCTCCTTTGATTGCCTCCATTTGATCTTCCATTCTTCAACCAACAATCACTAGCATAGTGTCCTACTTTACCACAATGATAGCATGTTATACCTTTATGAGAATTGTAGGAGCCTCGACCTCTTCCTCTACTTCTACCTCGACCTCTTCCTTGTGTGTTGGCATTTGATGCATCTTGTTGTCTTCTGAATTGTTTTGATTGTAGTTGGAATTGTTGTGACTTCTTCCTTTTCCTCTTGAGCCTCCTCTTGAGTTCCTTCCTTTACCTCAACCTGCATATAACATTTAGTTGTGGCTATCCTTTCTTTTGGGGCCACCAAAGCTAAGCTCTTCTGTGACAAGATGAGGAATTAGTTGTTCAAAATCTGGATATGCATCTTTCAAATTAATGGAAGTTATAAAAGGCTTCCATCTTTCATCTTCTCTCAATTCAATTAGAGTATAACACACAAGATCTTCGTCTTCAACTGTTGTGCCAATAGAATCTAAAGCATCACTTAGCTCCTTAATCTTCAAAGTATATTCAGCTATGGATTGACTCGAAATTTTCTTGATTGTGTTCCATTCTTGAGTTGAAGTTTCCTAGCTTTGGTATTTTTTAAATACATCCTTTCAAGAGCTTCCCAAGCATCCTTAACTTTTCTAGATGTAGAATATGCCATACCATGGAATTAGTAATGACTTGTGAAATGAGGAACATGACTCTCCTATTCCTCTCTTCCCATTCTTTTGCTTGCCTCCTTTGGACTTCGGTGGCCGTAGCTTGATTGATTTGAGGTTGAGCATTATCCCCAGTCACAATACCCCACAAGCCTTTGCCCATTAGGTAGCTGGTCATTCTAAACTTCCACACATGGTAGTTATCCTTATCCAATTTCTCTACTTGTTGACCCAAGTCAGCCATTGAAGACTATCAAAAACTTTGAGAGTTACCTTGAATAGTTATATTGTCCTTTGCTCTTGTGTTTGTGAAGCTCCCCCTTGTTTTGTAGCTCCTATTTTTCTTTGCTTTAACTCCAACTCTATTGATGAAGCTTCAACACCAAGTTTGCTCTGATACCAACCATGGAGAATGAGTTCTCCTAAGCACAACGAAAACGTGTAGTGAACCCTTGTATGTACAACACTTGGACAAATAGCTGCACATTAGATAGCTTGGTGCTCTCAATACAAAAGTCAAATGGATTTGTGCCTTTCAATCAAAGTAGACAATGGAAGCTTTCTAACAAGCTATAAGTGACTTAATTTGGACAGGTTTTGATTAGGAAACACAACTGACGAAGATGAACTACCTATCCACACAAGTATGTGGAAGAGTTGAACTTCACTCTCGGACTGATAACTCCCCGAATATATGTCCTTTGAGGAAGATATTTGAGACATAGAAAGTACACACAAATAGCTTTCCAAGAAGCTAAAAATCAGGTAATTTTGATGAGTTTTGGTTAGGAAACTCAATTGGCCAAAATAGACCACCTGTGCATATAAGTATACTAAAAATCTAGAATTTACCTTCTGACAAATATCTCACAGAATATAAATCCTTTGAATGACATCTGTGGGACAAAGAAAGTAAAAGAACTTTCCAACAAGCTAAAATCAAGAAATTTGGATACATTTTGGTTGGGAAATTCAACTGACTAAAATAGACTACCTATCTACACAGGTATGCTAAAAAACTAGAGCGTTTAAATGCAAGAAATGGTTACATATACACTAAGATATGAACTTCACAATAGTGCTGTGTACAAAATGACGTGCAGCTGAAAGGAGTCTATGGGAAGACAAAATGACAAAATGACCAGATCCGACTATTGGGAGCTCTTGCCTCTTTCTCTCCTTGTTTAGAACGTGCTCCCACTCCACTTTTATAACCAACGAGCATGTGAAAAAGTTTGTGCCTCCTTCTTACCTCACCACTTTCATTTGATTGCCCACTACATGCCACTTGCTACAAGGCAGATATAGTATTGTTTACTCATCATGAATTTTGACTAGACTTTTTTTTTTTTCTTTTCTCTTCTTTTAAATATCTTTATATTTGGTAAATTTATCCAAGAATAGCTCATGTGAAAATGAGCTTGTACATTTATCTTCAACAATTTGGGCCTTCAAATAAGCCTTAGAACTAGTTTTTAACTAGGTCGTCATCCTTCAATTTGACACGATATACCCAAAATTTTCTAGTAGCATCATCTATGAAAGTGACAAAGTAAAGAGAACCACCTAAGGACCTTGTGGGCATAGGACCACACACATCTGTATGAATGAGATCTAAAGGCTGAATTGAAGAGTCAATGTGCATTCTATGCACATTTTTGGTTTGCTTTCCATATTGACAATGCTCACAAAATGAAAAATCAGAGAAAGATAACACAGTGTTTAGCATACTGCTCTGCCTCCATTGATCCGCTTGTTTCTCTAGTTCAAGGATTCCTGCAACTTGTGCCTGCATTGTATCTAAATTCTCCTGTAGAGTTCGTAACTTTTCTTCTAAGGTAGTAAATTCCAAATTCAAGATTGCCAGTCTTTCTTCCACTTCTGAGATCGATATACTTTGTCTTTTCATTTCCCCACCCTGTTCTTCAACTTTCATCTTTAGCTTCTGCACTTCATGTTCGACCTTTTACAACTTCGTAGCTAACTCCTTATTACCTTTCTTCAATTTCTGATTTGACTTTTGTCTTTGTCTGACCTCCGCTTGTAATCGGGCTATGATTTTAGATTTCTCTTCCATAGTAACCTTTAAAGTGTTATTTTCTATCAGTGCCTCATTCACATCATCCACTAATTCTTCATTAGACGTACTGTCTCTAGTAGTACTCTCAGCTCTGACAGCTTCTACCTCGGATTGAAGTTGGTTAATGTCAGCCATCATTTGCTCCCGCTCTATAAACCATTTATCTACAAAATCATAGAATTATATTTATTTTGAAATTCTTTGAGTTTCACGGAACTCCAAGCCAATCCGTGGGCTAAGTCTCCAAGTATCTCCAGTCGAACAGTTTCATCATTGTACATCCACGGATAGATAACATTGGTGGACTAAAGTCGCGGTAAATTTACCTTGCCTTCCTTAGTCCTCCACTTATACACTAGTCCGCCACCTTTAAATGTATGTAAGATTGGTATTTTTCTTGAAGATCCTCCGGAACGGCCACTTTGTTCCTGTTATTGCTTCCGACATCTCTCCTCTTCGGCAGCTCTTTCTTCCCTTTCGTGCCCTTCTCTTCTCCGAGTCTCCTCTTCCTCGAGATGTCGTTGTCTCTCTTCTTCTTCATGTTTTCGTGCCGCCTCTTCCTCTCTTGCCTTCCTCTTGGCTTCTTCCTTGGCCTTCCTCTCTACTTCTTCCTTGGCCTTCCTCTCGGCTTCTTGCCACTGATTCTCCTCCGCCTGTCGCCCTTTGGACTCCTCCTCTTCATCAACCTCGGTCTCTGCTTGCTCTTGGGGAGTGTTACCTCTGGATTTCCGCTCTGCCGCTCTTTTCTTTAAAAGATGTAGCATACTATGTATTCTTGAGGTAAGTACATCGGAGTCATAAAAAGCAAGGAAAAAACTACTCCAACCTTGGAGTCCAGCACTACATTCACAACTCGTCCGATACGTCGAAACAATCTCCGGACTTCCTTCTTCAACTTTCAAAAAATAATTTTTGCCCAATTTACTTGGGTCTTGCACATTCCTTCACTAGGGCATAAAGCTACTGGGACACTCCGTAATGCTTAGCTTGCAAGTTGATGATCATTGTCATTAACAACATTCCCCACTTCAAAGGGTTATCGTCCGACAATTGCCCAAACCTGTATTCACTCGAACATGGTTTTCCGAACATCGACAGACTCTGTGCTTGACTCAATGCCCTCCTTAGCCACATGAAATCTTTCAACAATTAACTACGCAGACAATTGGAACACTTCCTGGCCGATGTGAATGTTGATATCCTCTGAGTTAATGTCATTGCCATCTGTTTGTCTGGCTATCTCCTTTGCAATATCCCTTGCTTGCGGATGAGGCCTAATGCTGCGCAAATCCAGCGGTGCGCATTGCAAGAGTCCTCTACACTCAAACCATTCCTTTTGCTCCTGTGAGAACTTCTCTGGGATGTAGAGAAGGTGGCAATCAGAGAAAGAGACCACCATCGCTATGCTTCTATTGGTCTGCTTCGTTGTTCTAACACACAAGAGCTCTATTCGCTGTAGTCGCCCTATACACAAACTCGCCAAACAAGTCGAATTCAGCAAAGTGTGCAACCTTTGATGCCCGACCTACCTGTGTAAAGAACTGCGAGTCTGCACCATGATGAGTGATTAAGGGATCGTAACTCATAAATCTACAATGATTACTAGCTCTCAAAATAAGAAACAATCCTCAGATTTGAAACACTGTTGATTGCTTGTACGATTGCATGTTAAGTAGTTAAACTACGCATCATGCCTGAGATCCCACGATCTGATGTATTCAATGATAATATTCGTATTTAAAAGTCCTTTTTTTTTAATTTTAATGAGAACACTGATAGGGCCTTAGCTTAGATCCATTAATGATAGTCGGAAGAACTTCTCCGATTAACGTAGCCAATCGAAATGAACTCGGAACGCATATCTCATAAATCCAAAATGGACCTATCCACCATAATTTCAGTTTACCCATCTTTCTCTTCATTTTGGAATGAAAATACAGAACTAGATCCCCCAATCGAAAAATCTTAGTCCAGAGATTGCGACCATGCCATGTCTTCTAATGGCTCTGAACTTCCTGGAGCAGTAAAAAGCTATGATAATGTTGCTCATCTAGTCGCCGCAACTGATCCATTCGATATGCAAAAGACTCCTCCGAAACCAACTGCTTCAGCACCGCAATCCTAAGATTGGGTACCGCGAATTCAAAGGATAGTATGGCCTCTTGTACATAGAGCAATTTAAAAGGTGTACTACCAACCAAAACTTTATAAGCAGTTCTGTAAGCCGAAAGGACTATGGGAAGCATCATTTCCCACTAATCTGTTGAACCCAACAACAATTTTCGAAGCATATGCAGTAACACCTTGTTATTAATCTCCACCAATCCATTTGCTCGAGGATAATAAGGGGAACTAAATTTATGCTTAATTTGGTAATCTACAGTGAGTTCAGTAATCGACTGATTGAGAAAATGAGTTCCCCGATCAAAAAATAATTCCAGTGGTAAGCCATAACGTGGAAAGATATCATTTTGCAATTTCTGCGCTACACTCCGTGTAGTAGCTTGCTTAGTTGCCCATGCTCTGGCCCAATGTTTATAGTAATCCATACAAGTTAAAATGTACAAGGCTCTAGTATGTGCAGCAGGTGGTTTGATGGGACCAATGAAATCCAATCCCCATTTCTAAAAAGGTTCGAGGGGCAAAAATGGCTGCAATGGAAAGTGCTTGCTAGTGCAAGGTTCCCCAGTGCATTGGCAAGGATCACAATTTCATACCGCTTGTCGCACATCGGAGTACATAGTTGGCCACCATAAGCTAGACTGCTGAATTTTTCGTATTGTGATCAAATGACTGAAGTGTTCGCCAGCTTGGCCAGCATGAGCCTCCGAAATGACGACTTGCACCTTGTGTGGAGGAACATAGTGCATCCAAATGTTGCTTGGGTCCTTATGATATAGTTGGCCCATAAGAACAATAAACCGGCGAACGCAAAGGCCAAGTTTTTTCTGTGCTACGGAGCTTAAGTAGGATGGAGCAACGCCATTCTCCAGAAAACTGAGCATTTCTTCATACCATGTGGGGTAGGTGAGAGGTGTGGTCTCTACTTCAACTACTGAAAAAACTTCCGCGTCCGACAGAGAGTCATCAATTCCGTTAGGAGGTTCCCCATGATCGATGCATGAGAGAAAATCTAAAATAGCATGACTAGCTCCTAGGTGATGAACAATATCGAATTCTTGTAGAAGCGGGACCCACCGAGCAAGGTAGCCTACCAAATTCTGCTATTTAACCAAATATAACAACACACTGTGATCGACATGAAAAGTGAATGTGCGACCCAACAAGTAATGCCAAAACTTGTTGGTTGAATAGATTAGGCCTAAACATTTGCGTTCTGTTGTCGAATAATTCTGTTTAGCAATTGTGAGTTACCAACTAGCATAGTACACACGGTGGAACCAACTTCTATCCTCCTTCTACATCAAAACACTTCTAATAGCACGATCTGAAGCGTCCACAAATACATGAAATGACTGCGTCCAATCTGGAGCTTTCAGTACCGGTGCGATAGCTAGCATTTTTCATAAGCACTCAAACGCTGTTTGTGCTTCAGATGTCCATACAAAATCGATCGGTTTCACATGTGGCAACTTGTTTAAGGGAGTGGCGATATGAGCTAGACCCTGTAAGTGCCTACCATGCCATTGCACCTGACCCAGAAAACGTAATACTTCCTTTGGATTGCGGAGTGCGAGAGTTTCGAGAATGACTTTGACCTTGTCTGGATCCACTACGATGCCCTTTTCCAAAATGACATGGCCCAATAGTTTGTTGCATTTAACTATAAAAGTTGATTGATTCGGGTTCAGACAGAGGTGAACTTGCTGACAGGAATCAAAATAAGCTCGCAAATGTTTCAAATGAGCTTCCATGGTGCCCGAAACAGAGAAATTGTCTAGAAAAATGCGCATAAATGAAGTAAAATATGGGGCAAAGATTTGTTGCATGCAGCACTGGAAAGTACTTGGTGCATTCCGTAATCCGAACCACATGACGATACATGCAAAGACTCCCGAATTTGTAATGAAGGCGGTTTTTGGGATGTCTACGTCCACCATCCGGACTTGATTATAACCACTAAGTCCATCGAGAAATGAATACATTTTCCTTCCTGCAACCTCATCGAGCATACTGTCCAAAAATGGTAAGGGAAAAGGATCTGGTATAGTGGCCACATTTAGTTTCCTATAATCTACACAGATCCGTAACTATTTATTTTTCTTCAGAACAATCACTATGGGGGAAACCCATTCTGAATTTTCAATGGGAACAATGTAGCTGAATTTTATCAATCTATCCAGCTCATGCTTGACTAGTTATGCAAAATTAGGGATCATTCTATACTGTTGCTACATCACTAGAGTAGCACCGGTTTAAGCAAAATCCGGTGATGATAAAGCTTCAGATCTAGACCTTTCATGTCTGAATAGCTCCATGCAAGAACATCCCTATACTGTTGCAACAAGGCAATCAAGGCCATCCCAAATTTCGGAGCAAGCTCCAAATAGATTCGGACTAGCTTAGGCTCTTTCGTAGCTCCCAAATTGACCACCTCTAAAGAATCTTTTTCCATGCGTATTCCGCCATTCTCCATAGAATCTTTGATCACTGGTTCAATGCTATCCTCTTCTTCTGATTCTAGAGATTCTAGAAACACCATGACTTCTGTATTGTCCCATTTAGTACTAATGACTAAATTCATATAAACAACCCCGAATGAGAGTAAATCCCTATTTGCTTCCAAAAACTGCTGTTCCTCATCTTTTTCGAGCCCATCTAGCTTATGCAGAGGCTCTCCTAACATTGGTTTATGCTCAAAAAGGCAATGGAAAACTTGGCATTCCCTCTTTGGAAGGTAATTGTCTTTTCATCCCAATTCTGGTGAACTTTAGCATTGCGCAACCATGGCTAGCCCAATAATAAGTTATAATCTAAAATTTTCCCCTTCAGTTCCAATACAACAAAGGTAATATTAAAGAGAACCTATGCAATACGAATAGGGATATCTGTGACCAGCCCTACTAGTTGTACCCTTGATTGGTCTGCCATCCGAACAAAGAAGGGAGCTGGGTCAATGTTGTTCCAACCCATTTTCTTACACACGGTGGTAGATGCAACATTAATACTAGAACCCCCATCAATCAAAGCCTTGGGAATAGCTTTATTTTTATATTGCACTGTAATCATAGGTACCACATAATCCACTATTTGGTACAGCACATTCCTTACCATTGAGACAGAGGGTTCCAAATTTTTAAAAGGTGTATATTTTTGCTGTAGTTGTTGTAGTAACTATGTTTGGAATGCTGGGACTAGTTCCAACAATGCCCCTAAAGATAGTTTAATGTGTGAATCTTGTAGAATTTTACAATACTCCTTATTTACTGGTGGTTCGTAATCTTTATACCCTTGCTTTCACTCATCCGAACCTTTTTTTTGTGCTAGACTGTATTCAGTCCAATACCAATTGATGGCTCTTACGAGATTTCTTTAGATTCCATCCCAACTGTACTTTTGTACGAGTCTTTCTAGAAGATTCCACTGGAAATAATGGAGAGTCCACATAGTGCAGTGGGTACTCAGTAGCCAATTGCACTGCCCTCTTCAAAGTTTGTTTTTGTTCTGCAGGAGTTAAGTAATCCATTTTGTGTCCACTGGAATACTCTTTCTGAGACCAGGTGACTACTGATGCTGTCGGCTTCAAACACTCCAAAGTCACCACATTGGCCATAGGTTCCTTGAGCTTTGCTTCTTGCTTCCACTGATCGTATTCCTTAGCCTCCTCACATTTCCACCATCTATGACCATATTGTAGATAGAAATGACACTGAATCCAATGATTATTAGGGTTACTTGGCCCAAGTTGTTGAAATTTCTGTCCTCTACCAAATTCTTGTCTATTTTGTGGGAAGCCATGTCGCTAATCCGGAAATTGCTATGAATCCGGATATTGAGATGGTCCTACAAGTCTAGCATCCTGACTATTTTGCCATTATCTAGTAGAAACTTGAGGCGCATAGCTAGTTAAAATCTCTTTCTAGGAAGGTACCTCTACTTGTGCAGTAGCCACCAAGGTATTTCACGCATTAAAGCGACATTCCTCCAAACTGTGATTAGTTTTGTTACAAATAGGACAAAATACCTAGTTAAGTGCACAATTGACCGTAATATGGCCCGCATTCCTGCATTGTAGATGATACAATTGCTTCTCTAGGGTCGTCCCTTTCTTGAATACCAGATTTGTCTTTTCAGAGCCCAAATTGGCAAACTGCATCTTCCGATCCATCCTAATCGCTAAGTCAATAATTTGATCTAGCGTATGGGATTGTTTAAGTGTGTACATATAAATCTTCTCTTTAATGGGTGGCTGAAGTCTGTCAACAAAGAATTCTGTTAGCATTTCCTCGGTAGGACATTTATTTGCCAAAAACTATCGCAGTGTAGATCTGAATTCTGATGCATACTGTTCGACCGTCCCCTTTTGCAGCATATACTGAAGTGAAGAATGTAACTCCAAAATACTCTTAGCAATCCAAAATCATTCGAAAAATGCTACCTTTAACTCATCATATGTGGAAAAGTAATCGGGAGGGTACTCAATAAGACATTTTACTGCATCACCAACTAATGTGGCTTGAAACACCTGAAATTTGTGTCGATTATCATGCAAATTACGATGGCTAGATAAGTACTAGATCTCAAATGTCCGTACGTGTACGTCCGGATCCTCATCCACTTGCCCATGAAAATGGGTATAGTTTAACGCTAGTAATGGGTGCCTGTTTGCCATTGAGTTACCAAGCGTCTGTAAGGTAGCGGTTTGAGGTAAGGATATCAAAGCTAATTGCAATTCCGGGGGGTTTATGCAACCGCCGCTTTGAACTTCTTCTACAGGGTATTTCTCGTTTTGTAGGTGGTTCTGTTGGTCGATCTCGCTGAATTCCCCGTGCCAAAATACTTTAGCTAGTTTACCGTCCTTCCACTCAAAGACTAAATCCTTCAAAAGCTTGGGGAGTAAAACTCCGATTTCCACCCAAAACTGTACTTCCTCTATAATAGTATTGTTCAAGAGGAATAGTAATAGTACTTCCTCTGTAATAGTAATTGCATCCTCAAGAGGAATGTCTTTAAGCTTCAATGTTGCGAGTGTCTGTGGCATGAAGTCATCTAGATAATCAGGATGATGAGGCTTTTGTAAGTACTCCTTGCTACTTTGTACCAGCATCAATCCACTTTGTGTTGTGCTCTATTACCCCATCCCATCGTGCTCTCCATATGTATAGCGTACTGCTCACCTACAGACTAGCAGTATCCCAATATACAGGTTCGAGAATGGGGATTTACGAATACAAATACTCGTACACATGCGTTTCTGTTCCTTCACTTACAATATCATTGATTGCACACAGAGACAACCCAACATACACAATGTACATAGAATCATAGCTTCACAGTAAAATAAACTCTTGATTTCAGAATATGAAAGCGATTACATTACAGGATCATCTTTACAATTTGGCTTCAGGATTACAGACTTCACTCTTCATCGTTCTATGTATCTGCTTATTCCGTATTCGTCATTTCTGAAAATCTGTTTGCAAGACTCGATACCGTACTCCGTAAGAAGGGGTAAGGGCTTCACACCATTCCAAACTTCCAAAATATGGAATAATGGAAATTACAATTTTTGAAAACTCTTGATATCTCCGTAAACCTCCATTCTATTACATTGGAAATAAGAATTGTTCATCCACACCGACAGCTGACAACAGGTAAGTAGCCAGAACGAGAAAGATTTTCCATTCCATTATGAGATATATGGCCCAAACAACCATGCCAAATACAAGCCATAGGCTGTTTGGTAATAGCTAACAAGTGTTCTTTCTGTGATACAAATAAAGGATAAAGTGAGCCAACTTTTCTTCCTTTTGCAATTACCACATTGCCCTTTGATATGCAAAAGGACTGAGCATAGAAGACCACTTTGTAACAAAGGTCATCAAGTTGACCAAGTGACATCAAACTGCGTGATAACTGAGGTACATGGCATACATTATGCATAGTAAATTTTGAACCATCAATGAACTGCACAGCTACATCTCCAATCCCCGCAACATCACACTGGTAAGAATCACCAAGTCTCATGGTACCAAGAGACTTTGCTGCATAATTAGAGAACCATTCTCTATGTGGTGTCACATGAAAAGAAGCACCAGAATCTAGCAGCCACGTGTGGGAAAGAGAATCAACCATAAGAGCCTCAGTTGACATAGTACTGTCAAGTGTCAACACATCAACATCATCAAAAATAGCATTAATTTCTTTAATCTTCACGGTCAAAGTAGATGGTGCAGGCAACTATTTAACATGCCCATCAACATTTTGTCCTTTACCTTTAGCATTCTTTAATGCATAATAATCTTTCTTCATGTGTCCTTTCTTATGATAATAATGGCATTCGATATCCCTCTTCCTTGATTTACTTCTACTCTTATTCTGTTGACCATTCTTTTCCTTGTTCTTTCTCCTACCATGTTGCTGATTCTTTCCTTGGTAAGAATCATGAACATTATATGCATCTCCACTCTGAGTGCCAACCATAGATTTTCTATGAATCTCCTCACTCAAGAGTGCTCCACATATGTCATCATAGACGAGTTTACCACCAGGTGCACTATTGCTAATAGCTATGCAAAATGTATCCCATGATGATGGCAAGGTGCATAATAGCAATACGGCTTTCATTTCATTATCCATATCCATTTTCTGAGCCTGTAACGGAGAGAATATAGCATCAAACTCATTTAGATGAGCAACAACACTATTTATGTCCTCCATACAAAGGTCATATAATTTTCTCATCAGACAGAATTTATTTGATGCTGTCTCTTTTTCATATGTATTGCATAACTTCTTCCAAAGCTCCTCTGCACTTCCACAATCTAATACTGTAAAATGAATATTATCTGCCAGGTGCAAATGAATGGTAGACCTGGCCATTTCATCTAACTCATCCCAATCATATTCATCCATGTCAGCATGCTTCTTTGAAATTCCATTTACTGGCTTCCATTGCCTCCTTTGAATTAGCACATCTTTAATATGATTCTTCCATAGAGCAAAGTTTGTGCCATCAAATTTTCAGATCTCAAAATGGTCTTTGCCCTGTAAGTTATAGCTCCTCCTCGGAACACTAGCACTAGACCCTGATCCACCAAAAGTGCCTGAGACCTCTGATGCCATGATGGTCACGAGAACTAAATGGAATGATAATGGAGCTAGAGGAGTCCAAACACCAACGAATAAGTGTGTCAAGGAGTAAATCGACCACTGCATAATTGACTAAATAAAAAATCTGACTTTTTGTTTTGCGAGAGTATCCTCTGCAAATTGAGCATATGACCTGTGTCAAAATATCATAAAACTACAAATACTGACATGTTTACCTACATAGTGAATCACTAACTCCACTATATATAATCAGTTACCCAATAGAAGCCAACTAGGCTTATCGGGCACCTATGAACAACTATCATACCTCTCCTATGATGAGACTGGGTAAGTCTTCCACCTGCATCACCGAAGAGACCCTGACATCTGGGTGCCTCCGAGTTAAGAAAAGCTCACCATGCCCCTCTTTATCAAACATAAAAGGCTTTATGCAAAAACGTAACCTCTATATCAATGATCACATGGACCTACATAAGTAGTATCCATAGAAGCATACATGGTGTGTATGTGCTCAATATATGCAGTAAAATGACACTAAAAGGCTGAATGCTCAGCCCAACAACTAGCCAACAACATCTACAAGTTTCTATCAACTCTGATGTTTTATGCTAAAAAAACCTCCATAAATTTGCAGCGGCTGCTCCCACCAAAACTGTAAACCTTTCAAGAATCAACTACTTTGATGAAGCATGTGAACCATTGCTTGTAACATTGGGTCATTTACCATTTGTAAAAGGTTAAATCATTGAGAATTTTGTAAAGCCTGAGATTTCGTGGAGTTAGGAATAACAATAAGCTACGAGATCAATGAGAGAATATCTCCTAGATCAAAGGAATCACCTTATAGTTAGATCCAAGTTTGAAATTAAAATTCAAACTTGAGAAAAATTTCTCTAACATACTTCATTGATCATCTCTGTTTATTTCTCTGCTATGACTTCTCAAAATAGTGAACTTTGTTTGATCCTATCTTAGTGATTTCTCAACCATTTTGCATGATCTATAGCTTGTTGGAACGAACCAACTTAAAGTCTATTTTATGCTATCAAAGTTTCAAAGTTTTTAGTTCAGCCATTTGGGAGAAACCACCATCGAACTGCTCACTAGTCATCTACTATTCAGTCCCTAAAAAGTCGAGGGTAAGCCTTGGATTGCTAAAATCATTCCCTAGAGCATAGTTTATCTTTTTTGATGATTCCAAGTTGTAATCATTAGCTATCCAAGCTAATTTGATTCCCTCAAAAGGAACTTGTTCAATCATTATCGTACTATGAGCACTGAGCAAAAGAACCAATAGGTGTCTAGACCAAAAGAACAAGTTTTATGAGACTAGCTATTGTGAAGTAGTTTGTTTTGGTTCAATTGTTTCAAACATCTACTACAAGTACATCAGTACTTTCTTGGTGACATACGCAAGCTTAAATGGCCTACTATCAAACTTTGAAGTGATTTAGGGCAGGTACCAAGCACGCTTTAGCAATACCACATCACTTCCTTGAGGTATCCATCCGTCTCTTCCAATAGTGGTATCAGGGCAAGTTAAGGTGAAATGTGAGATGGTTTCCCTTCTTTCATTGATAAATTGGACAAGAATAATTATCAAGCATGGTCTTGAGGATGAAGAACTATCTACAAGGAAGGAGTCTCTATGGATACATATCAGGAGATGAGGAGATGCCCATATGCAGGAGCAAAGGTCAACCTACAAGAGAGGAGCTAGAAAGACTCAACTCATGGTGTGCCTAAGATGCTTTAGCAAGGTCATATCTACTTAACTCTATTTCTGACTTCCTTCTTCCTCACATTAGGAATTGTAAAACTTCCCAAGAGACTTGGGATGCATTATCTTCATATTTTTCTTCCAATACAAGAGCTAGAAAAAATCAATTGTGGATTGAGTTTACTACTCAAAGGAAGCAACCCAAGCAAAATGTTTCAGAGTATGTGACCAAGGTAAAAGATGTGGCTGATCAATTGGCAAGCATAAGAGAGGAGATTGAAGAAGAACAAATAGTGAGAGGGATAATCAGTGGCATCAAGGCAGATGGTAAGTGGGAAGCTTTCACAATTTCTATCGACCTTTACATGGACATGCAAATCCCAGATCTTTATGGGACAACTCTTTACCAATGAAGCCAAACTCAACAAAAATGGAGAACCACCAAGAGGTAACAATTCTTTTGCCTTCTATAGGAAAGTCTAAAGATAAAGAAAAGAGCAAAAAGGCTGAAGATGAAGGTACTACTTGTCAGGCTAACTATGCAGGGAGAGGTAGGAACTCAAGAGGAAAGGGCAGAGGAGGTAACCAAGGTAGGGGGATACCGTTCAACTCTTCCCCATGCAATATATGTGGAATGTCTATACACACAATAGATGAGTGAGAGGAAGAGGATTTCAAAGAGGTGGCTACTCACAATCAAGAGGAAGATTCAACCATAATCAAGGATACAACCATATCCACAACAACAATTACAATAATAATTATCAAGAAGGATACAAATCAAGAAAAGACTTTCACAATTATACAAAGGATTAAGAGGATTATCTTCTCATTATGAAGATGACTTCAAAACAAGTTATGAATGATGAGCACCTCTTCTATATTGACTCAGGTTGTTCAAACCATGTAGAAGGCATTGTAGCTCTCCTTTCTTATCTTGAAGAGCCCAATGGAAAGCACCAAGTGTAGATAGGTGATGACACCAAGCATTCAATGGTCAAGATAGGAAATGTCAAAACTTCTGATGGGACTAGGAATTTGTTGAGCTGAGTTCTTTATGTACCTACTATAACAAAGAATTTGATGAGTGTTGGACAGATAGTGGAAAAGGGTTTGCAGGTTAGATTCCATAAATATGGAGCCTTTGTGGAGGACCCCCAACATGGATTCAAAAGAACTTCCAAGGGAGAGAAAATAGGTAGATTATTTACATTGGAGCTTGAGGACACTAGAAACATTGCACTTTACAATTATAAGGATCAAACGTTGTCTGAGTTAGAGATTTGGCACAAAAGATTAGGGCACATTGGTGAGAGAACCTTGAAGCAGATATGTAGAGATCAATGTGTGCTTGGGATACCTAATGTATCCAAGCAAAGTATGATTTATAAATGTGATGCATGTCAGTTTGGTAAATCACACAGGTTACCCTCTACAAAGAAAGGCCATATGCATGAAGATTACTTGGAACTTGTCCACACAGATGTGTGGGGACCAAGCAAGGACCCTTCAATTCTAGGCTCAAGGTACTATGTGACATTCATTGATGCTTTCAGTAGGTGGACTATCTTGTATTTCATAAAACATAAAAATGACGTGTTCAATTGTTTCAAGAAGTAT
Source organism: Ceratopteris richardii (assembly GCA_020310875.1). Taxonomy (NCBI): domain Eukaryota; kingdom Viridiplantae; phylum Streptophyta; class Polypodiopsida; order Polypodiales; family Pteridaceae; genus Ceratopteris; species Ceratopteris richardii. Next base: position 159,561,669 of record CM035407.1, read on the forward strand.
CTTGCACTTGTGGAAAATCAAACAGGGAAAATTCTAAAGAGGATAAGGTGAGATGGAGGAGGTGAGTACTTCTCCAATGAATTTGATGCATCTTTGTAGGACAAAGGTATCAAAAGGGAGATCACCACTAGATATACTCCTGAGCAAAATGGAGTAGCAGAGGGGAGGAACAAATTGATTGTGGAAGCAGCTAGATCAATGCTTAATGAAAAGAAATTGCCTAATTAATTGTGGGCAGAGAGTGTTTCTACTCCCACTTATCTTGTTAACAAGTTACAATCTAAGTCACTTGATGGGATGACCCCCTATGAGGCATGGCATGGTAGAAGGCCATCATTTGATCATTGCAGAATATTTGGTTGTGTTGCGTATGTGCATGTTCCATCTCAAATAAGAGGTAAGCTAGACCCTAAGGTAGAGAAATGCATCTTCATAGGGTATGATTTAAATCAGAAAGGATACATGTTTTATAATCCATCCAACAAAGGATTTATGGTCATTAGAGATGTTGTGTTTGATGAGAATGATTCTTGGTTTGAAACTGAATGCAAGAAGGTCAAATTGCCATATGACTTGGAAGAAGAATTTCCAAGCCTCACCAAGGAGGAGGCAAGCACAATTGAAGACATCAAATAAGATGATGAGGAAACCATCAACTTGGAAGAGTTCAAAGCATGGAAATAAAAGGGCAAGGCCAAGATGAAGAGGCTGGAAGACATATCTGAATCATCCAACCAAGCCTTGAAAAGGTCACAAAGAGAGAGTAAGAAGCCAATCATATATGGTTATGATACTTCATTAGTTACTAAGCATTCCATTTATCTTGCTAAAGATTCATCACTTGAAGAACCTTATTCATATGAAGAAGCAAGTACCAAAGCAAAATGGAAGGAAGCTATGGATAAAGAAATAGAAGCACTCCAAGAGAATGACACTTGGGAGCTAGTGCCCAAGAAAGCATCAATGAAGGTAATTGGTTCTAGATGGATTTACAAAATCAAAAGGAACTCAGATGGATCCATAAACGGGTATAAAGCTAGACTTGTGGCTAAGGGTTTTGCACAAACCCAAGGAGTAGATTATGAAGAAACTTTCTCACCTGTGGCTAAAATGCCAACCATGAGAGTATTGGTAAGTGTAGCTGCATCTAGAAATTTGAATACGTATCATCTAGATGTGTAAAATGCCTTTCTCAATGGCTGGATTTCAGAGGAGGTTTACATGGATCAACCTCTTGGCTATGAAGACCCAAGCAAGGTAAGTCATGTATGCAAATTGAACAAATCTCTTTATCGTTTGAAGCAGGCACCTAGGGCATGGAATCATAGGTTAACTACCTACCTTCAAGATCAAGGATTCATGAGGCGCAAGGTAGATTCTTCTCTATTTGTCAAGAGGAGTAATTCAGAAATGATATATTTATGTGTGTATGTTGATGACATCATTCTTACAGGTAGTGATGCCAATGGCATCAAACAAATTAAAAATCAGATGATGCAGGAGTTCAAAATCAATGACCTAGGGTTTCTAAAGTATTTTCGTGGACTTGAATTAGTCTACACTAACTCTGGAATTTACATCACTCAAAGAAAATATGTGTAGGACATGTTGAAGAAGTTCCACTTGGAGAATGCAAAGGTAACTAGCACCCTATGGAGGTGAATCATAAATTGAGTGCTCATGAAGGTGATTTGCTTGAAGACATTGCATGATACCAAAGCATAGTTGGAAGTCTTAACTATGCAACATTAACCAGGATTAATATATGCTATGATGTAAGTGTTCTGAGTCAATCCATGCATAAACCTAGAGCACCTCACTTGGAAGCTGCTAAAAGGATTTTGAAGTATCTCAAAGGTACTCAAAACTAAGGACTTTACTTCCCATACACATCAGATTTGGACATTAAGCTATACTGAGATGTAGATTGGGCAGGATGTAAGGATAACAGGAGGAGTACTTCTGGATATTTATCCTTTGCAGGTGATAAGAACATTTCATGGTCTTCCAAGAAGCAAACCTACTCTTGTTCTATCTTCAACAGAGGCTGAATACAGGGGATTAGCAAATGCTCTTTGTCCTCTAAATTATAGCTCCTCCTCGGAATACTGACACTAGACCCTGATCCACCAGAAGTGCTTGAGACCTCTGATGCCATGATGGTGGAGAACTAAATGGAATGATAATGGAGCTAGAGGGATCCAAACACCAACGAATAAGTATATCAAGGAGTAAATTGACCACTATATAATTGATTAAACCAGAAATATGATTTTTTTCTTTGCAAGAGTGTCCTCTGAATCTATATAATTGATTAAACCAGAAATATGATTTTTTTCTTTGCAAGAGTGTCCTCTGAAAAATGAGCATATGACCAGTATCAAAATATCATAAAAATGCAAGTAGTGACATGTTTACCTGCATAGTGAATCACTGACTCCACTACATATAATCAGCTACCCAATAGAAGCCAACTAGGCTTATCGAGCACCTGTGAACAACTATCATACATCTCATATGGCGAGTCTGGGTAAGTCTTCCACGTGCATCACCAAAGAGGTCGTGACATCTGGGTGTCTCCTAGTTAAGAAAACCTCACCACGGCCCTCTTTATCAAACGTAAAAGGCTTTATGCAAAAATGTAACCACTATATCAATGACCATGGAGGTACATAAGCGCTATCCACAGAAGTGTACATGGTGTGTATGTGCTAACAGAAGAGAGACAGAAAGATATCTGCAGCAGGACAAGGTACTTCTGCCCCTTTTTGATCAACATGCTACTCTTTATCTATTCCGATGGCAAGAGACGTTCTCGGAGCAATCATCGTCTCCTTAGTTCTAGGTTTGCGCAAAGTTTTCAGAAAATTTCTACAGTTTTGTCTTTCAAGTTAGCCTTTTTGTGGAACTCCATGATCTCTTGCTTCCCTCAAATCAGCTTCCACAATGACTCCTCACTTCTCTTTTACAATATTTTCCTCCCAGCTTCCCGGATTAACCAAACATAGACTTCCAATTCCCCAACTTCCGAGTTGCTTTCCCCCCTATATAAGAGCACAGAAGAATTTTGTTCCTCGTTCCAACACTATCGTTCTCATGGGCTGCTTCTGAAGAAACTAGGAACTTCCTCCAGAGTCGTCCCCAATCTTTCAGTAATGACACGAGGGACATTCATAAAGTGTGCATTTATATACTGAACAGCCTACTGAAAATAGACATTCTCTGATTTGATATCTTTATTCAACTCAAAGCTCATAACAAAACTCTGACATTCCTCCAATGTTGGAACTTCCATACACCCTGATTTATCATTTCTGAGGGTTTCATGGACAGTGGGAGTAGTTCTTTACCTGGTCCAATAATGTGAGTTGCATTGAAGCAATCTGAAGAATGTGCCGCAAAAGTTCCTCGAAAGCCATAACTTCGTTTTGCAGCCCTGTGCCCTTGTTTAGTGTCTTGCCAAACTTCACTCCAATCTATTTTGCCCTCTCGTCCACAGACGATCGCATGTCAACAGCATCTGCTGCAGTCTTCGCAAATGCCACAGCTGAATCACGATCGCTCCCCTCTTCTTCTATCAGCGCCAAAGCTGCCAAGCTTATAAGAATGCCTCCGAATTCCCCTTGTGGTACCTGCACAGACACACGAAGAAGCATAGGGGGAAAAGACTCCCCCTATGCTCCTCATATAGGAGCTCCCCTCCTCAGGCGGCGCAACACTTCCCCCTATTTTGACACACGAGGACCTCTCCCCCCTTTTTTCTGCCAAAAAAACCCGTTTTTGTCTTTTTTTCTGACCACCTTGTCCCACCACCGTTGAGTATACATACCGAGGCATATGAGACGGAGAAGCTTCGCTATAAGTGCTACTCCCATTACTGCCTCTGGAGAATCCGTTGAAGACAACTAATGCATTTCCCTCCAATACTTAAAGAACCCATAGGCATAGATTTTCATAAGCATTTCGACCACATAAATCCAACTGTTAGGGTCAATTCTGCAGTATTGTTCTTTCTACATATGGATCCTGGACAAATTCTCAAGAGCGACTCACTTAAAACAAAGTTCAAACCCTATAACCCATGTAGCTCAAGCACTTAATCTACAAGTTATTCAGTATAACTTTCACATCCCAATGATAATTAGATTTGCATTTGTATTCAGCTACTACCATGACAATGAAATTTGGACTGCCACCATCCATGTGCTTCCTGGCCCTTGACAACGGCACCCACACTACCACAGATTCTCAAGATAGAGGCAAAGGTGACATTATCAAGAGAGACCCCTTGAGCTAGCATGTCTTCAAAACCGGCTAATGTTTTTTCATTTTGCCCATGCTTTTCATACCTTGATATGATGGCACTCCAAGCATCATTTTTTATTTGCAGATGCGCGAATACTTCCTGTGCATCTACAAGTTGGCCACAGCAAGCATACATATCTATTAAAGCACTTCCAACAATGGCATCTATCTCAAATCCTATTTTGATGATATTTGAATACGAGGCTTGACCTGCTTTAAGTGCCCCTATTGTGGTACAACAATTCAGCCCACAAACAAGTGTTGAGATGTTTGGAGCCACCCCATCCACTAACATCTGTTCGAGGCATTCCAAACCTTCTCTACCAAGCGGGCGTTCTGCACAACCAGCAATCATAATGTTCCACGATACTACATTCCGAAAGACCATCTTATCAGAGATGTCATATGCTTCAGAAAAAGAACCTAATTTAGTGTACACATCCACCAACGTATTATCAACAAGTAGGTCCCCATCATAGCCTAGTTTGACAACCTCTGTATGTGCTCTTCTGGCCTCTTCTTTAGACTCTATTATGCTGGAAGCCTCACATTCGATAAAGCCTGCAATTAATGTATTCCGGGAAGCTATATCTTTATTATGAAGCTGATTGAAAACCTCTCAAGATTCTGGATTTGATCCACATTTGATGTAAAAGTCCACCAACACATTACCAACAACAAGATCCTCATCAAAGCCCGCAGCTGTAATCTTAGCATGCACTAATCGACCCATATCCATCACTTGGAAATGTGCACATGCCTGCAAGGCACAAATATAAGTTACACTGTTGGGAGAAACGCCATCCTTTTGCATTTCTTCTAAGCACAACAATGCTTCTTTGAAATGCTCACGCTCCAAAAGGCAAGTCATTCGGGTAGTCCATAGAAAAACATCTTGAGTCGGGGCATCATCAAACACCTCTAAGGATTCAGGAAGGAAACCACACTTGGCATACATATCCATCAGTACACTGTTCACAACATTACTAGATTCAAATCCCTCTTTTATAATTTCACAATGAATGTTTAAACCCTTTATGAAATGCTCGAGCATTTGTACAAGCTTCTACAGTAAGAACATACACAATTGGATCCAGTGAGACTCCATGTTTTTGCATTCCCTCAGATATGTTAAAAACTTTATCATCTAAACCATGTTCAACATATCCAGAAAGAAATGCAATTAATGAATTTGTTTCTTTTCTCGGTAAATTTTCAAACACTACATATGCTTCTGCTAACCAACCATGTTTTGCATACATGTTAACCAAAGCCCCTCCAACTAAAACATCGTTCTCAAAACCCTTCTCTGTAAGATCAGAATGTAATTGTTGCCCAATTGTCAAGGATCCTAGGCACATACAAGCTTTCAAGGCACTCATATAGGTGACAGGATTAGGCAACACGCCTTTTGACTGCATCTTATGAAAACACTCTAACCCGGAAATAGCCTGATCATTTTCTAGGTAGTGGGAAATCATTGCAATCCATGCAACAACATCCTTTTCCCCCAGCCCTTCAAATACCTTCTATGCTTCTAGCAACAGGCCGCACCTAGCATACATGTCTAGTAAAGCACTCCCCACAAAACTGTCTTGTTCAAGACCCTTTAATGTAATTTCAAAGTGAAGCTCTTTTCCTTTCTCCAAAAAAATTGGCCTTGATGTTACCACATTTAATCAGAGTTTATTGTTATCGCCAACATCTTTCCTTGCCGGATACTTGCAATCCATATATAATCTGAAAAATGGAAGCATGTTAGTGCACCAAAACCAACCATTTCTTGAGCTAACAGTCACCGCCTTAGTTGTAAGCCTTGGAGAAAGCCTTAGGGGGGGTGCTCGCTTCGCTCACACAAAAGGAACAAAGCTTTTGCGTCAAACGGTTCTGATACCAGTCACAAGTATTTTGATGGCCATGTACAAGAGCTCCACAATGATATCCTGAGTAGAAAATCGAGCTCCTCATGCCGCACACATTACCTCGCACAGAGGCTATAGAATGTTGGTGCAAATGTCCAAGCCTTCACATTTGGCTAGGCATGGAAGAAAGTATGTGCAACTACTTGATGAAGCATGTGAGCCATTGCTTGTAACATTGGATCATTTACCATTTGTAAGAGGTTAACTCATTAAGAATTTTGTAAAGCCAAAAATTTCATGGAGTTAAGAATAACAATACGCTACGAGTTCAATGAGAGAATATCTCCTAGATCAAAGGAATCACTTTTTACTTAGAGCGAAGTTTGAAATTCAAATTCCAACTTAAGAAAAAGTTCTCTTATAAAAGAGCTTGTAAAAATCGTGGCCACTGAGCCTCATTGATAGTCATCTTCATCATCATTTGTAGTAGCTAAGTGTCTTACACCATAGCTCACTTAGACTACTATCATTGTGCATCATTTCAATGCCAATGATCTTGTATAATCATGTGCTATAATTCACATATTTCATTGATCATCTCTTTTATTTCTATGCTATGGCTTCTCAAAATAGTGAACTTTGTTTGATCATATCTCAGTGAGTTCTCAAGAATTTTGCATGATCTATAGCTTTTTGGAACCAAATTGAAATATTTTATGCTGTCAAAGTTTCAAAATTTTTAGTTTAGCCATTTGAGAGAAATTACCATCAAACTGCTCACTGGTCATCTACTGTTCAATCCCTAAAAAGTCAGGGGTATGCCTTGGATTCCTAAAACCATTCCTCAAATCATAGTTTATCTTTTTTGATGATTCCACTTGTAATAATTAGCTATCCAAGCTAATTTGATTCCCTCAAAAGGAATTTTTTCGATTGTTACTATACTGAGAGCACTGAGCAAAAGAACCAATAGGTGTCTAGACCAAAATAGCACGTTTTGTGAGACTACCTATTGTGAAGTAGCATGTTTTGGTTCAATTGTTTCAAGCATCTAGTTCAAAGTACATAGGTACTTTCTTGGTGACATTTGCAAGCTAAAAGGGCCTACTATAAAACTCTAAAGTGATTTAGGGCACGTACCAAGCAGGCTTTAGCAGTACCACCTCACTTCCTTGAGGTATCCATCCATCTCTTCCAACAGTGGTAAAATGGGAGATGGTTTCCCTCCTTTCATTGATAAATTGGATAGGAATAATTATCTAGAATGGTCCTTGAGGATGAAGACCTATCTACAAGGAAGGAGTCTCTATGGATACATATTAGGAGATGAGGAGATGCCCATATTCAAGAGCAAAGGTCAACCTACAAGAGAGGAGCTAGAAAGACTCAACTCATGGTGTGTCAAAGATGATTTAGCAAGGTCATATCTATTTAACTCTATTTTTGACTTCCTTCTTCCTCACATTAGGAATTGTAAAACTTCCTATGAGACTTGGGATACATTATCTTCATATTTTTCTTCCAATACAAGAGCTAAAAAAAATCAATCGTGGATTGCATTTACTACTCAAAGGAAGCAACCCAAGCAGAATGTTTCAGAGTATGTGACCAAGGTAAAAGATGTGGTTGATCAATTGGCAAGTATAGGAGAGGCGATTGAAGAAGAACAAATAGTGAGACAGATAATCAATGGCATCAAGGCAGATGATAAGTGGGAACCATTCACAATTGCTATGGACATGGCATCAAGGCAGATGATAAGTGGGAACCATTCACAATTGCTATGGACCTTTACATGGACATGCAAATCCCAGTTCTTACCACACTTATGGGACAAGTCTTTACCCATGAAGCCAAGCTCAATAAAAATGGAGAACCATCAAGAGGTAACAATTCTTCAGCCCTCTATAGAGATAAAGGAAAGTCTAAAGATAAAGTAAAGAGCAAAAAGGCTGAAGATGAAGGTACTAATTCTCAAGCTAACTATGAAGGGAGAGGTAGGAACTCAAGTGGAAGGGGCAGAGGAGGTAAGCCAGGTAGGGGGAGACCTTTCAACTCTTCTCCATGCAATATATGTGGACTGTCTAATCACACAAGAGATGAGTGCTATAGGAACTTCAAGAACCAGAGAGGAAGAGGATTTTCAAGAGGTGACTACTCACAATCAAGAGGAAGATTCAACCATAATCAAGGATACAACCATGGCTACAACAACAATTACAACAATAATTATCAAGGGGGATACGAATCAAGAAAAGACTTCAACAATTATACAGAGGATCAAGAGGATGTTGGAGATAGACGTCTGTGGAAGCATGTGAAGAGCACAAGGAAGGAGAAGAAACTTGGAGCACAACACACAATACTGAATGTATTACTAGAGAATGTACAAAGATAAGTATCCCATTAGGGCAATAGGCGTATATTCAAGTCGAGGGAAAAGACCTCCTAAAGAGGGAAAAAAGTGCCCCGGTGGTCCTAGTGTGTTCACACACATCACTACCTAAATATATCAACAAATCCCCCTTGGGAGTGATGCAGTGAACAAGGAGTTGGCACTCATGTATAAGGAAGTGCCAAGCTATGTGGAAATCACTCCACAAAAGGAAGTAAGCCCAGAGCTTTGCGGAAAGCTTCAAACTTCTCCCTAGGTAGATCCTTCGTGAAAATGTCTGCAATGTTCTCCTGCATGGGCACATATGCCAAGCTCATCTCCCCAGCAGAGAACCTCTCCCTAACATAGTGATAATGCACCTCAATGTGCTTAGTGCGAGCATGGAACACAGGGTTCCTCGCAACTGCCAATGCGCTCTGACTGTCAATGAAGATGGTCGTGGCACAAGATTGACCAACACCCAAATCAGCCATAAGGCATCTGAGCCACACACACTCAACAGTTGCTGTGAAAGCTGCCCTATACTCAGCCTCACAACTAGAAGTGGCCACACTAGGCTTCTTCTTGCTCAACCAAGATATACATGAGCTACCAAGCATGAAGCAAAAGCCACTAGTGGACAGAAGAGTGCCATCTGTGAGACAACAAACTCAATATCTAGCTAAGTAATGCATAAGTAAATCAAGCATCCAACAGCCTACTGATAGAGAACACCATCAAATGCATCTCCAGCATCATGAAGACTCAATCATAAACCTATCTCCATAGGAGTGGCAATAGGCTTACAATGTTCAAGGCCAAAATGCTACCATAATGTGTCAATATATTTCATTTGACACAAAGCCATTCCACCATCAACTTGCATAAACTGAATGCCCAAATAGTGATGCAAATGCCCCAAATCAGACATCTCAAATGAGGCATGCAAATCAGCCCTAAAATCAGCAATATGCTTTTCAATAGGTCCAGTGAGCAACATGTCATCAACATAGACAACAATGATCAAAAGCACATCATTGGCACACTTAACATATAAGGTGCTTTCAGTTGGACTATTCTCAAAACCATGTGCAATCAGATAGGCATGTATCTTCTCATACCAAGCATGTGGTGCTTGCTTTAAACCATATAATGTCTTCTATAACCTGCACACCTGGTTTTCATGCCCTTTTTGCACAAAGCCACAGGGCTGAAAAACATACACGTCTTCATGCAAGTCACCATTCAAAAATGTTGTTTTAATGTCCAACTGATTTACATTCCAACCATGATGAGCTGCAAGTGCACAGATGCTACAAACTGTAGTAATTCGGCAAGTAGGTGCAAAGGTCTCATCAAAATCAATGCCTCTTTCCTGTGCATAACCCTTTGCAACAAGTCTAGCCTTATAACTATCAACTGTACCATTAGGCTTACATGTCAGCTTGTATACCCACTTAGTCCCAATGGCCTTCTTGGCAGGAGGCAAGTCACATAAAGACCAAGTACCATTCTTCATTATAGCATCATATTCAGATTGCATAGCAGCCATCCAATTTTTTGAATTTTGTGCTTCATCAAACAAAACAGGCTCATTCTCATCATAGAGACTAGATGCAGCCATAGCATAGCAATCTCATGCAAAAGAGGCATTATGAGAGCCTGAACAAGTACGCTATGATAGAGGTGCATCTAATTTGCTGTCACGCAAAGTCTACACTAGCCATTTTGGCATAGTTTTTGCCTGCTCAATATCAGCTCTCTCATCAACTAGTGCATCATGTAAATTTGCATCAGAAATGGAATGATCTGCATCATCACATGAAACCTCCAAAGGCTGAGAAGTTACCTCATTGGAATCAACACTATACTGTCCACCTATAAAAAGAGGCAGCAAAGTATCATACATGGCTTTGGAGCTAATAGATGTCTCCTTAGTACATGAAAGCAATGGCTGAATAACATCTTCCATAAAAACAACATCACATCTAACCAGAATGTGTTTAGTCTCTAGATGATACAGGGGATAGCCTTTACTTTCAAAACTGTACCCAACAAAAATACATTTTACTGCTTTATCATCCAATTTTTTGCGATGTTGTTCAGGCACTAAGCATATGCCAAACAACCAAAAACATGCAGATGAGCAACAGATGGCTTGCGATCATGCCAAGCCTCATATGGAAGGATAGGCTGCAGCGCTTTAGTGGGACACCTATTAAGTACATATGCTACACACATGACAACCTCAAGCCAGAAACTATGTGGTAAAGCTTGACTCTTGACCATACACCTCGCCATCTCCATGAGTGACATGTTCTTTCATTCAGCAACTCCACTCTGTTGAGGTGTATACGACATTGTACACTAGTGTTTTATCCCACGTTCAGCTAGAAATGCATTAAAACCAGAAGACATATATTCCCCCCCTCGATCTGAACGGAGGGTGCCCATTTTACATGCTGACAAATTTTCAGCCAAAACCAAAAATTGTTTGAAGCACATGAACACTTCGGACTTTGCCTTCAATGGATATACCCATGCATGCGTGGAAAAATCATCAATGAAAGTCACAAAGTAAAGATAATTTCAAAAAGAAGGTGTTTGCATAGGACCACATACATCACTATGTACAAGCTGCAATTTCTGACTAGCCCGAACTGAACCATCTTTTGGAAATGAGGAACGTTGCATTTTGCCCAGAATACAACCTTCACAAACATGTTTTCTAGGTGCCTCAAGTTTAGGCAAAGAGGACAACATTTCAGATTTCTGCAGACGTAGCAAACTAGCAAAATTCAAATGACCAAAGCATGCATGCCAAAGCTTTGCATATGACATACCCTGAGAATCATGTACTGTACATGCCGAATCATTCAGAGATCTTTCATAGTCTATGAGCTTATACAGCCCACGACATAAAATGCCAGAAGCAATAATCACATCGCCATTTGATAGATCATGAACTGTACACCTATCATCAACAAATTTCACAACCAAGCCAATCTTTGGTAATGCAGAAACTAATAACAAGTTCTTCTTGATCCCTAGCATAAATAAAGCATCTGACAAAGTGAAAGAACTACCATCAGCAGTAGTCAAAATGATCTTACCAACTCCCATAACAGGATAAGAGGAGTTGTTGGCGCATATAATAGTATTCCCTATAGGGGTAGGCTTGAGTGAAGAGAAGAAATTGCATTGTGAAGTAATATGTTTGGTCGCCCCACTGTCAAAATACTCGCAAACATCTGAGTCTATTGCAGACATGCACTGCTCATGAGAAGATGGGTCAAAACTGCAGATAGTAGTAAACGCCCATTCTTCTTCCTGCACAAGATTAGCAGACTCTGTTTTTGGTGTAAAGGCCTTTGCAACAACCATTCCGGCCTCTTTCTTCTTTGCCTGTTTAGCAACCAGTTTTGGACAGTTCTTTATGATATGATCATTCCCTTTACAGTACTTGCAAAACAATTTTTGCTTTTCTGATTTCTTCTCATCTTTATCTTCCTTCTTTGAATGTGCAGCATTTGCAGATTTTTGCTTACTAGTTGAAGAGATCCATTTTCCTTTGCCCTTCTGACTAGCCAGGAAAGCTTGATCTGCAACACGCATAATGGACCTGTTCTGTTGGGACTGATCTTCCTACAACAGAATAGAGACTAAATCCTCAAATGACAATGCATTTGGATTGCCTTTCATCATTAACCGAAGAGTAGAAGCAAAACTTTGATATGAATCAGGAAGACCATTCAGAACGGTCTGCATAAATGAGCTATCTAGTATAACCTCATCAGCAGAAATCAACTGTTCCTTCAAGTCTTTGACCTTTGTTAGAAAACCATCCATAGAATCACCTTCATTCATGTGGTCACTCTCCAATTGTTTTCGGAGGTAAGCAACACGAGCCTCATTCCTAGCTTGGTACAATGTGGTAAGTGTATCCCAAGCATCCTTAGCTGTTGTGCAAGAGTGAACATGAGGAATAATGGCATCTTTGACAGACAAAGCTATCAATGCATGTGCGTGGGCATCGCTATCATCCCAACGAATTTTCTCTGTAGTAGGTGCAGCAGAAACCGCAACACGATCAGGAATATGCAAAATATCATCATCTTCGACACCTTCTACGTCAGCTTCTGTACCTGCAGTTGTAACAGTTGTAGGTGTGAAAGGATGTTTTTCAACACCCTACACAATGTTCCACAGTCCTTTTGTAACCAATACATGTCGCATCATATAAGCCCATAACGGGTAGTTGGTACCATCCAACTTATCCTCAACAGCCAACATACGGAATACATCACTGCTTTCAGCCATGGCCGGTTGACTAAAATACCTTGATGCAGAAAATTGTCTGTATCTCAAAAAGTTGAACAGAACTGCCCAGACAAATTCTGCTAGACCTGTAGCAGACTTCGAGGCGCATATACTGGCGAACAAAAACTGGTATATACCTTTGGCACAAAAAGATGAAATAGCCTACACAAGCGCTATGATAGTGCGTTTAGAGGCCAAAATGAGCTCAGATCGTGATTTTGAAACCACAAAGCAAAGCCATTTTGATCTCGAAAACACGTTGAGTATGCTCACTAAAATTTTTGCGATTTTGAGAGTGCAACTAGAGAAGTGTCGACAGCACCCTAGATGAAGCGACAACCTACTCTGATACCAATTGTTGGAGATAGACGTCAATGGAAGCACGCGAACAACACAAGGAAGGAGAAGAAGCTTGGAGCACACCACACAATACTGAATGTATTACTAGAGAATGTACAAAGATAAGTAGCCCATTAGGGCAATAGGCGTATATACAGGCCAGGGAAAAAAAACCTCCTGGTGCCTCGGCGGTCCCAATGTGTTCACAGACATCACTACCTAAATATATCAAGAGAGGATTCTCTTCTCATTATGAACATGACTTCAAAACAAGGTATGAATGATGAGCACCTCTTCTATATTGAATCAGGTTATTCAAACCATGTAGCAGGCAATGTAGCTCTCCTTTCTAATCTTGAAGAGCCCAAGGGAAAGAACAAGGTGCAAACAAGTGATGACACCAAGAATTCAATGGTCAAGGTAGGAAATGTCAAAACTTCTGATGGGAATAGGAATTTGTTGAGCATAGTTCTTTATGTACCTACTATCACAAAGAATTCAATGAGTGTTGGACAGATAGTGGAAAAGGGTTTGCATGTTAGATTCAATAAATATGGAGCCTTTGTGGAGGACCCCCAACATGGATTCAAAAGAATTGCCAAGGGAGAGAAAATAGGTAGATTATTTACATTTGAGCTTGAGGACACTAGAAACATTGCACTTTACAATTATAAGGATAAAACCTTGTCTGAATTAGAGGTTTGGCACAAAAGATTAGGGCTCATTGGTGAGAGAACCTCAAAGCAGATATGTAGAGATCAATGTGTGCTTGGGATACCTAATGTATCCACACACCAAATGATTTATAAATGTGGTGTATGTCAGTTTGGTAAATCACACAGGTTACCCTTTACAAAGAAAGGCTATATGCATAAAGATTACTTGGAACTTGTCCACATAGATGTGTGGGGACTAAGCAAGGACCCTTCAATTTCAGGCTGAAGATACTATGTGACATTCATTGATGATTTAAGTAGGTGGACTATCTTGTATTTCATGAGACATAAAGATGAAGTGTTCAATTGTTTCAAGAAGTATCTTGCACTTGTGGAAAATCAAACATGGAAATGTCTAAAGAGGATAAGGTCAGATGGAGGAGGTGAGTACTTCTCCAATGAATTTGATGCATTTTTGCAGGACAGAGCTATCAAAAGGGAGATCACCACTAGATATACTGTTGAGCAAAATGGAGTAGCAGAGAGGAGGAACAGATTGATTGTGGAAGCAGCTAGATCAGTGCTTAATGAAAAGAAATTGCCTAATTATTTGCGATAGAGAGTGTTTCTACTACCACTTATCTTGTTAATAGGTTACCCTCTAATTCACTTGATGGGATGATCCCCTATGTGACATGGCATGGTAGAAGGCCATCACTTGATCATTGCAGAATATTTGGTTGTGCTGCTTATGTGCATGTTCCATCTCAAATAAGAGGTAAGCTAGACCCTAAGGTAGAGAAATGCATCTTCATAGGGTATGATTTAAATCACAAAGGATACATGTTTATAATCCATCCAACAAAGGATTTATGTTCACTATAGATGTGTTTGATGAGAATGATTCTTGGTTTGAAAGTGAATGCAGGAAGGTCAAATTGCCATATGACTTGGAAGAAGAATTTCCAACCCTCACCAAGGAGGAGGCAAGCACAATTGAAGACATCAAATCAGATGATGAGGACACCATCAAATTGGAAGAGTTCAAAGCATGGAAATCAAAGGGAAAGGCCAAGATGAAGAGGTTGGAAGACATACGTGAATCATCCAACCAAACCTTGAGAAGCTCAGAGAGAGAGAGAGAGAGAGAGTAAGAAGCCAATCAGATATGGGTATGCTACTTCACTAGTTACTAAGCATTCCATTTATCTTGCTAAACATTCATCACTTGAAGAACCTTATTCATATGAAGAAGCAAGTACCAAAGCAGAATGGAAGGAAGCTATGGATGAAGAAATAGAAGAACTCCAAGAGAATGAAAATTAGGAGCTAGTGCCCAAGAAAGCATCAATGAAGGTAATTGGTTCTAGATGGATTTACAAAATCAAAAGGAACTCAGATGGATCCATAAACAGGTATAAAGCTAGACTTGTGGCTAAGGATTTTGCACAAACCCAAGGAGTAGATTATGAAGAAACTTTCTCACCTGTGGCTAAAATGCCAACCATCAGAGTATTGGTAAGTGTAGCTCCAAACACCAACGAATAAGTGTGTCAATAAGTAAATCAACCACTCTATAATTGTCTAAACCAGAAATTTGAAATTTTTTTGCCAGAGGTATCCTCTGCAAAATGAGCATATGACCAATGTCAAAATATCATAAAACTGCAAGTACTGACATGTTTACCGGCATAGTGAATCACTGACTCCACTACATATAATTGGTTACCCAATAGAAGCCAACTAGGCTTATCGAGCACCTATGAACAACTATCATACATCTCCTATGGAAAGGCTAGGTAAGTCTTCCACCTGCATCACCGAAGAGATCCCAAAATCTGGGTGTCTCCCAGTTAAGAAAACCTCAGCACGACCATCTTCATCAAACATAAAGCAAAAACATAACCGCTATATCAATGACCACATGGAAGTACATAAGCGGTATCCACATAAGTGTACATGGTGTGTATGTGATATATGCAGTAAAATGAAACTA
Source organism: Ceratopteris richardii (assembly GCA_020310875.1). NCBI lineage: Eukaryota > Viridiplantae > Streptophyta > Polypodiopsida > Polypodiales > Pteridaceae > Ceratopteris > Ceratopteris richardii. Next base: position 159,577,521 of record CM035407.1, read on the forward strand.
AGAGGCTGAATGCTCAGCCCAAAAACTAGCCAACAACATCTACAAGTGTCTGTCAACTCTGATGTTTTATGCTCAAGAAACTTGCATAAATTTGTAGTGGCTGCTGCCACCAAAACTGTAAACCTTTCAAAAAACCTATAGTTTTACGAGCGTGGCTGAAAACATAGCCCCAAAAGTTGATATTTATTGTCAAAGAAGTACAAAGAAAACTCTTCTTGATGTTCTTGGACCTATGTGAAGAGAACTATGTGCAACAGTACTCCAAAATGGCTCCAAAAACACCCCAAAAATGCTTCAAAAATAGGTGTTGAAGCTCAAAGTCAAGGACAAAGCATGGAAGCACATCAAAAGGTGGACACATAAGAAGAAGGAGCAAGTAGGGAGCTCCAAGAAGTGTATGTCAAATTTTCAGAAGAATCCCCTACAACAATAGTGATTTTCATCACTAAAAACCATTGTAAATACCATTTTCTATTTTTAGTAACTCCATTTTGTTCAAGCCAAGGAGTCCTTGAGCTTGAGGAGTATTAGAAGTATCATCCTGCCAATTTTCATAATTTTTAGACTTCGTTTGAACCCTCAAATAAGCCCTGGAACCTAATTTTTAACTAGGTCGGACACTAGGTCTGGACAGGGCCAAACTAGTCAAAAAACTATAAAAAGAGCTAGAAAGCTCATTTTTTGGGGGTTAGCTTGTTAGAGAATAGAGCTTTGTAAGAGAACTCTTTGCAATCGAAGCTTTCCATTGTTCCTCTCTTTGATCTTACCTTGTGCGTGTGTGTGTATGTGTGTGCATGCTTGCTGTGCTTTTTCTCACACACTTGTGCCTTCACATGCTCGTGGTCTTCATACCGGTCCTCACGTCTCCGCGGATTGACAAGTAAAAGAGGTGGTGCTTACGCTTGAGCTACACCAAATTTTGGCGCCGTTGCCGGGGAGAGAACTTCGAGGACGAGCGTTGTGATGGTAAGATCGTAGATTTGCGACGTTGGAAGGTAAAAAAAGTGTCATTTCAGTTCATTTTCTGTTTTTTCCTCTTCATCTTCATCATCATCATCATCATCATCTCCACCTTCTTCCATCTTCTTCTTCATAGAAATTTCTTGTTTTTTAGTGCATTTTCACTATTTTCATACCATTTTTCATGCATTATTGTGTGGGAAGGAGTTAGGAGGTGCAAGGGAGAGCAAGCGCTGTTTTTTTTTTTTCATGATTTTTTGCTCATACGGAGCTCGCCATTACCGGTGCTCAGAAATTTGAATTTCCTGCCAAAAAACGCGATTCTGTGATGAAAATCGCGATTCTGTGAAAATTCAAAATTTTTTGAAAAATCACGATTTTCTGTTTTCCTGCCTAAAAGTTGGCTAAAAGAATCACGATTCTGTGGTCATTCTCAGAATCGCGATTCTGTGATTATGCTCAAAATCACGATTCTCACCAATCACGATTTTCAGCAAAATCACGATTTTCAGCAAAAACACGATTCTATGGTTGTGCTCAAAATCGCGATTCTCACCAATCACGATTTTCAGCAAAATCACGATTTTCAGCAAAAACACGATTTTGTGGTTCTGCTTAAAATCGCGATTCTCACCAATCACGATTTTCAGCAAAATCACGATTTTCAGCAAAAACACGATTCTGTGTTTGTGCTCAAAATCGCGATTGTCACAAATCACGATTTTCAGCCAAAAACACGATGTTGTGAGAACACGATTCTCTAAAACACGATTTTGTGAAAACATGATATTGTGAAAACACGATTCTCTGAGACAAAATCGCGATTCTCTAGAACATGATTCTGTGAAAACACGATTTTCTGCTCAAAATCGCGATTCTCACCAATCACGATTTTCAGCAAAATCACGATTTTGTGAAAACACGATTCTGTGAAAACATGATTCTCTGCTCAAAATCGCGATTCTCACCAATCACGATTTTCAGCAAAAAACACGATTTTGTGAAAAAGGCGATCCTGTGAAAACACGATTCTCTAAAACACGATTTTGTGAATCACGATTCTCTGAGACAAAATCGCGATTTTCATAAATCACGATTTTGTGAAAACACGATTCTCAAGGCTCAAAATCGCAATTTTCAAAAACACGATTCTGTACTCAAAATCGTGATTCTCAGAAATCACGATTTTCAAGTAAAAAAAACACGATTCTGTAAACCACGATTTTGTGAAATCACGATTCTATGCTCAACATCACGATTTTCAGAAAAACACGATTTTATGCTCAACATCACGATTTTCAAAAACACGATTCTGTGCTCAACATCGCGATTTTCAAAAACACGATTTTGTGCTCAAAATCGCGATTCTCTAATTTCACAAAATCGCGATTCTCTGATTTCACAACATCGCGATTTTCTCTAAAAGGTCCTGTTTGCCTGTTTTGACCCCCACGAGCCTGATTTGACATAACTTTTTCATCCAAAGTCCATTTTTTGAGCTCTATAGCTCGTTGGAAAGCTCGTTGAGATAGGATATTTTGAAGTTGACCCTCCAGTGGGACTAGGAAACCAAGGGGGCCCCAAGGGATTTTGAGCAATACAAAGGGGAATTTTGGGACTAGAAGACAAAGCTTATGAACCTGAGGTCTGGTAGACACCTAGGCAAGGATAAACAAAGCATTAGATCTTCTGAGGCTAGTGTCAACCATACAGCTAAGTCTTGGGCACAACAACTAAGTGGTCATCCTTACAGACTAAGTTCAGACACAAGTGATTCAGAAATGTCTTTTAGCATGGGGAAACCTGTAGGTGGCTCTGGGACTGCCCATCTACAAACACCAGAAGGTCCCTATAAGACACAGTTGGAATATATTCGGACCAACCGATTAGGTGCTCGCATCTATGAGGATGGCCTGAGGCGATCAGTGGTCCAACTCAAAAATCCAGATCAATCCTTTGGACTTGAACACCCGGTGGTCAAGTTCAAAGAGGGTTCATACATTGATAAGGAAGGAACCATGTATGTGGTTACCAACCAACCAGATAGGACCGATGAGTTTGGAAATGTCATTCATGAGAATGAGATAGGAGACCTAGAACAAGGAAATGTAGGACAAGGACCCCATACTCCTAGAGGTAAGTCAATTCTGACCAGAGTGATCACACAAGATTGGATCCCTCAAGACAACAAAAGCATAGAACTCTTCTTGAATAGAGAAACAGAGGAAGCCTTTTGGAGATTCAAGCCAGATCAACCTAGCCAATTGGGCATAGTCATCATCTACGAGTTCAAGGATCCAGAGATACCAAGCAAAGTTTTCTACCTGGATAACACGTCAGAGAAAATTTTCTTGGTAACAGAACATGATAGACATGCATATACTTGGAAGAGTGAATTGATTTTCCCTCCACCAAGATCCAATGTTTCCCATGGCCTCCAAGGAGTAGGATCATCCCATGCTCATGAAGCCCAGAGAGAAAGAACTAGAGAGAGACTTGAGGTAAGTTTTGCACACACCGTGGGCAGGAATAGGTCAGGATTTGAAAACGAAAGACCTGAAAGAGAGAGACATCAAGCACATAGACAACAAAGAGATGAACAGGATTTTCCAGTGCCTAGACCCCGAGAGCACCCAAGAACCCTTAGACCCACTCAAGTGATCAAGGCAATGAAGAATTATTTTGACGGGTCAAGAGATCCTTATGATCATGTGGCCGAGTTCAAACAAGTGTTAAGAGCTGAATAGGTTGAAGATTTGTTCACCCAGTACGAGGCATTTGGTCTGACTCTTAAGAGCACTGCCTTAGCTTGGTTTCAACCACTGAGTAGTCGCAAATATCGCGATATAGGTCAACTGCTAGACGAATTCATTGTAGAATTTTCCAAGAGTGGTATCAGGCATAACACTTCATCTTTGATCCACAGCTTCAAGCAGACACCCCAAGAAACAGTGCGACTAGCAGGTAGAAGGTTTAGATAGTACCTAGAAAGATGCCCTACTCCAGAGCTACCCACGCCAGCCAAACAAGTGGCTTTGTTTTTAGATGGCTTACTAAGCACTAAGTTAAGATCATATGTGTACTTGAAAGATCCTAGATCCATAGAAGAGTGTGTGCCGACGTGCATTGACATAGAAGATAACTTGGGTGAGGAGTTAGGATTGTCCAAACTCTATAAGGATTCTGATAGTTCTACTAGTCATACTTCAAAAATCTCCACGAAAATAGATGAGATAGCTGAGCAAGTTGCCAAGAAACTGGGAGTCCAAAATAGTCAAACACCGAGAGTCACCCCATTGAATCGGTGTTATACTTGCGGAGGTGACCACATGGCTAATGTATGCCCAATGCACAACCAGAACATGAGAGAAAGGAATAACCCATACTGCACTATTGAAAGGAAGTACACAAACCATACAGCTCAAGATTGTCCCTACAATAGGCAGGCTGTTAGACAGAATTATCAACAACCTTACCCACAAGGTAGGTATCAAAACCAATACCAACAGCCATATTATAGACCACAACAGCAATATCAGGCACCATATCGGCCACAACCAGTCTTGGGAAACCAACCACCAACTCCTGCCAATGTGATTCCAGTCAAGTATGCTGTGGGAGAGGAAAATCCAAATAGAGCATTGGTGTCACTAACCCCATTGATACCAGATAATGACTCTCATGCTCATAGTTCAGACTACTCCCATGAAGGTAGTCCACATGCTTATTACACAGAGTCACCTGAACATAGTGAGATTTACCCGTATCAATATGAGGCACAACCTATGGAACAAAATTGGGAGCCTGAATATTCCAATGTCATGTACGCAAATGCTAACCCTAGGCCCCAACTGAGACAAGTAAGACCACAAGCCCCTAGAGGACCATGTTTTAGATGTCAGGGCGACCATTTCCTTCGTGATTGTCCCCACCCACCATCTTCGAGTCAAGGACAGGCTATCACAATACAAGCTTTTTGTCCTGATTGTGGAAAAGACCATCTCCCCAGAGATTGTCCAAGAAACCCCTCCAGTGCACCCAAGATTACACCCATTAATGTGGTAGGCTTAGTGGCTGATTCAAGTTCAAGTAGCAGTAATGTGGCACTTGTACAGGCAATTACTAGGGCACAAGCATTAAAACGGGATAAACCAGCAGAACAATCAGAGTCGAGTGAATCAGGAGAGCCTAGTAAGAGGAAAACAAGAACATGGAAGGATACCAGAGAGAAGGCCAATCGCAAGTGGAATAAAAAGTTATCGGAACTAGAAGAAAGCTTAAAAGAAGCGAAAACAAAAATAGAAGACATTGCATCTCAAAGCCCCTCGCATGCCGAAACTCCATCCACTCCACCTCATCCCACCCCACCAACCATTGTAAATAGACCGCAACTAGGGTGTGTTCTTGCAGATCCAACCCCAGAAGGCTTGGACATGATGCTCAAGGCCTACCAGGCTCGACTTCAAGAAGGGCCAACAGCTGCAAACCTAGACAAGAGTTACCCTAGAGCAGATTTAGAGATTGAACGGATGAAAATGTGCATGAAAATGTTAGAACAAGCTCAAGCTATACTGGAGACTAGTCAAAAGTTCAATCAGACAAACTCTGTCAAACCGGATTTGCATTTCCAGGGCTTACTAGAAAGATTAGAGCAATTGGTAAACAAACCACAAGTTTCTTTACCACCACAGGTTCAACCAGTTATGGAAAGAGGAAGCTCACCACCAATGGGAGCTTATGTTCCTAATTCCACGGATGCTGGAATACCTCCTTCAATTCAACAGTACTCTCAAGAGTTCTTGCGGGAAATACAAGAGGAGAAATGGGCCAAGGAGAAGGGTAATTTCCCTCCTATTCCTGAGATTGATGATATTCATGATCAATTTCCCCAAGACATTCCATCTATTTACGGAGATGAAGCAGAACAACAAGAAGACGAAAGGTTAGATTTTGAATCTAATACTTTAGAAGAACTGCCTCAATTTCCAGGCCCATGGGAATCTGAATCTCTTCAGATCAGAGCTCCCACAATACTGGTAAGAAATGAAGACTCAGTGGTTCCAAGGAACACTGATGTCGTGAAGAACACTAAGGTTCAGTGTCACCTCACTGTAGAAGAGCTGCTCAAAGCAAAACCTGAGCTATGGAATCATGTGAAGGATCAGGTCCCAGAACTTGAGTCCAACATGCCAAAAGCAAGCTCTAAGCAAAAAGTTCCAGAGATACCTCTCGATAAAATAGGAGATATGTGTGAGGGTGAAGAAGGTAATACTTATCTTCCAATCACCTACCAAGGTTACACAACCAAAGCAATCATAGATTCAGGTGCGGGTGTTGCTATTGTGACCACCTCTTTGTGGAAGCAATGGGGAAAACCCACATTAAGACCAACTAGAATGAAGCTTCAAATGGCTGATGGCCATTTTGAAAGACCTCTTGGATTGCTAGAAGGAATAACTCTAACCACTTGTGGTGTGGAGTTTGAACATAAATTTGCTATATGTGACTTTGAGAAAAATAATGTCTATGAGATGATCCTAGGAAGACCCTTCCTACGACAATTGCAAATAGTACAGGATTGGGGAACTAACTCCTTGTACTTATAGCACCTAGGGGTCACCACCAAGGTCAATTTGAAGGATTACACCTTCAGAGATGTACCACCCCTACAGTGGAATTCTATCCACAAAGTGAAAGAAGATTCCATCTCTGTGCATTCTGAAAGTTCACCTAATCCATCATGGTTGCATGAAGATACTCATTTGTGGATGTGCAAGGTTGCAGAGGAAGAGGAAGAACGTTTAAAGGCAAGAGAAGAAGGAGCTTCGCCAGGAGATAGACCAATTAAAGACCCAGCCTATACACCGATGATCTTCCCAGATGAGGAATTTGAGCCTCATGGTTGGCCAGAAATCTTAGCCACCATGGACATTGCAATCAATGAAGAACAATGGACACCTCACTGTGATGAGGAGGGATATGATATCTCAGTGTTCATGTGTCAGCCCTTGCTAGAGGAATGTGACCCTAACGATGTCATAGAAAAAGAAGAGAATGACGATGATCTGGAATCCATTGTGATGGATAGTTGCTTTAACTCAGAGCAGCACTATCTAGAAGATATAGGAGTGTTCACCCAGAAAGAAGAAGAACCTCTCACAAGTATTAAAACGGTAAATTCGAAGGATGGAAGTGAGAGCAGTCAAAAGAAAAAGAAAAGAAAAGCAGTGAAACAAGAAGAGGAGGAATCATTGTTTGAAGTACCAGAAAACTTCAAGAAATATGAAGTTGATGACCGTAAAATTTTGGTATGAATGCCTAAGAGAGAGGCCATCATAGGAGAATCATATGATAATAAAGAAAAGACCAAGAAGATTGTAGTGACCATCGAAAAGAACGAAGAGAGATGCACATATATAGGAGATGACCTAAGTGCAAGAGAAGAAATGGAGCTTGTAGCTCTATTAAGGGAATATAGGGATGTGTTTGCATGGCACTATAGAGACTTGAAAGGGGTAGATCCAAGAATTTGCTCTCATACTATCCCCATGACTGCTGATGCCAAGCCCACCAAACAGAAACCCTACACATATAATGATACCTATGCAGCCAAAATAAAAGAAGAAATTGATAGGCTGATTGAAGCTGGATTCATCTATGAGATTGAGCATACTGAATGGGTGTCCCCCATTGTAGTGGTACCCAAGAAGAACGGGAAGTTGCGAGTGTGTATTAACCTTAAAAAAGTTAATGCCGCTACGATCAGAGATAGTTATCCACTTCCAATCACAGAACACCTATTGGAGCGTGTTGCAGGCAAGGAAGTTTATAGCTTCCTTGATGGATTTTCAGGTTACAATCAAGTAGCCATTGCCCTAGAAGATCAACACAAAACAACTTTTGCTACAGAGTGGGGAGTCTTTGCATTTCGTGTGATGCCATTTGGGCTCACAAATGCACCTGCAACATTCCAAAGGCTTATGTGTCATGTTTTCAAAGAGTTCTTGCGAAAGAGCTTAGAAGTATATGTGGATGATTTATGTGCTCATTCCCAAGAAAGAAGATACCACATTCCTGAGCTCAGACAGATCTTCAACAAGTGTAGAGAATATCGAGTGTGTCTGAACCCAGAAAAGTGTGTGTTCATGGTGCGTCAAGGTAAAATCTTAGGTCATATTGTTTCTAAGAATGGAATTTCAACAGATGAAGATAAGGTACGGGCCATAGCGGAACTGCCAAGGCCGAGGAATGTTAAAGAGGTTCAAGCTTTTATGGGCCATTGTGGATATTACCGTAGGTTTATCCACATGTACGCGATCATAGCTAGACCCCTTTATGCCTTGTTGTCTAATTTTGAGTGGAACGATGAATGCGAGAATTCTTTCAATGAACTGAAGAGACGTTTGTGCACAACACCAATACTGACCACTCCTTATTGGAATAAGCCATTCCATGTACATGTGGATGCATCCAATCATGCCATAGGATGTGTGCTAGCACAACCCACAGGTGAAGGAAACTTAGACTTGCCCATAGCATATGCTAGTAGACAACTCACCGCAGCTGAACGAAACTATACCACAACTGAGCGAGAGGGCTTAGGCATGGTATATGCTGTGAAGAAGTTTATACACTATTTATTGGCCAACAAGTTCAAGTTTTTCACTGATCATCAAGATTTGTTATATTTGGTCAATAAACCTTGCAATACTAGATGCTTAGTAAGATGGTTCCTCTTACTAATGGAATATGACTTTGAAGTTGTTGTCAGGAAAGGTAGAACCCACCTTCGGGCAGATCACCTTTCTCGCATCACTTCAAGAGAGTCACTGCAAGGAGTGTCTGATGAATTACCCGATGCTTATCTGTTCAATTTAGAAGTTGTTCCTAAATGGGCAAATAAGTTGGTACCAGTCCTAACCTTCGGCCCTGCAAATAAGAATGTGAAAACATCACAAGAAGAAATTGTAAAATCACAAAAATATCACATATTGGCAGGAAGCATGTACAAACAAGATACTGAGGGTGTATTAGCTTGTTGTGTCGAGGATGATGAACATAGTAGTTGGTTGCAACAAGCTCATGAAGGATTGCTAGGAAATCACTATCCTAAACAACGAACGTTGCAAAATCTGAAGCGTTTAGGAGTGTATTGGCCTAGCATGGACAAAGAAATACATGAGTGGATTAAGAATTGTCCAATGTGCAGAGAAAGACCCCTAGTGGAGCATGCGACCCTTTATCAAGTATCATTAATTCCGGATTGGAGTGCTCCATTGGTGGAGTTTATGAGATCGGGAAGATTACCCAAAGAGGCTAGTCTAGCAAGAAGACGAAGCATGGAGCAAGAGGCTCAAGGCTATGCCTTAGTAGGAGAGAACCTATACCGAAGAGGTAAAGATGGTTACTTAAGACTGTGCGTTCATGAATCAGACTATTTAAAGGTCTTAGAGACTGCACACAGTGGTGTTGCAGGTGGACATTTTGGTTCTGACCGAGTGATCAAGACCATTCTATTCTCAGGACTTTGGTGGCCCACTCTTCATATGGATGCACATACCTATGTGAAGAAATGTGACATATGCCAACGTGCACAATATCCAGTTAGAAAAGACGAGATGCCTTTGAGGCCAATGATGGGAGGGTGTGCATTTTCGAAGTGGGGCATAGACTTCATAGGTCCTATTAACCCCCCAGCTAGAAATTCCCATGCGGAATATATTATTGTAGCAACAGATTACCTTACAAAGTGGGTAGAAGTGAAAGCCACAACAAAGAATGATGCTCACACTACGGCTAAATTCTTGTTCGAGAATGTGTTCACGAGATATGGACTACCAATAGAGTTGGTGAGCGATAGAGGCACACACTTCTTGAATGAAGTCATTGAAAATCTTCTCCAAGAATTCTTGGTGATACATAAGAAGTCTGCCCCCTATCACCCACAAGCTAACGGACAAGCCGAGAGTACCAATAAGATCCTTTGTAACGTATTGACAAAATTGGTAAATAATAAACGCTCTGATTGGGACAAACAACTTCATCATGCTGTTTTGGCTTACCGAGTTGCCTACAAAACGGTACTCAATGCCACCCCATTTCAGATGGTCTTTGGATAGAATGCGGTGCTACCACTGGATTTCTTAATCCCTGCTTTAAAAGTAGCACAAGAGCATGAGTGGAATGGACATGAATTGTCATCTAGGATCTTTGATCTGGAACGCTTAGGTGAGACAAGGCTACGAGCGGCTGCAGGCATCTACGCTACAAAGAAAAGGCAAAAGGCATACTTTGATGCACACATTAAGGATAAGGGACTGAAAGAGGGAGATCTAGTGTTGGTTTACACACTAAAACAACATGCCCGTAAGTTGGAAAAACGAGGATATGGACCCATGATCATTAACAGAATTTCCACTAGCGTCGCTGTTCAATTGGCTACTTTAGAAGGTGATATCTTGCCAAACTATATTAGTGGTTGTAGAGTCAAGTTATATTAAGAACCTCTTACAGAGGACATGCTAATGAGACTCAACACTGCTAAGAAATGAAAAGAAGAAGAGTTAAGAGTGAGAGAAGAAGCACAGGTAGAGGCTAGAGAGAGTATTAAGCGAAATAAGTTAAGGCGATTAGGCCTAGATGTCAACTCAAAAGCCCCAAAATATCACATGGATATGTGCCAAAAGTCAGGCATAGCGACTTCTCAAGTCATTGACCGAAGACCCTTCATGACCATAGAGATAGGAGAAGGGAAGGGTGCAAGGACGGTGAAAGCATTGATTGACTCAGGTGCAGCAAGTAGTGCAGTTAGACTTTCCTATTGCCAAGACTTGCAATTGAACATCAATCCCATAGAAGCTTATCTCATAGGATTGGGAGGTGTGGAAACCCCTTGTTTGGGCGAGGTGGAACTTCCCATCTACCTGCAAGATGTTCCAATGAAAGTCAAAGTGCTAGTGTGTCAAGATGAGAACCTTACAGAACCACTTGTCTTAGGACAAGATTGGATTTATGACAATGCAGTCAACTTAAACCTAAGAAGTCAAATTCTTCAAGTGTGGGTACATGAACAATGTATTACATTATAATTAGAGAACTGCATGCTCCTAGATCATGGCACCACACACTCTCTTAGTTCTTCCAAGACTAATCATATGAAAGAAGATGTTGTAGGTGTCAAAAGCTCTAGGATGTAGAAGGAGTCAATCGTGGAAGACCAGGTTCGAAGGCGGGTGGATCTTTCTTCTTCTCCAAAGAATCAAGTAGCCACAGTAGTGAGTCCACCACACAAGCAAACACAACCGTTCACGACAACTGCTACATCAAATAGAAAGACACCATTCGATAAGAAAGCAGTTCCGAGCATGAAGCAGATCTGAGTATGCAAAGGAGAGCAACCACCAGCCTTGCCCCCACAAATCCCATCCAGGCAAGCCAACCAGGTCAGACGACGAAGGAAGTAGCTCGGACAAGCTCAATCACAAGGTATCCAACAAGTTTGGGTGCCTAAGAAGTTAGCTGCAGTTCAACAAGGGCAATTCCAGATGTGGGTACCTAAGAAGCTCTTACATCCACAACAACCTATGTTCTCCCACATGCGAAAGGTCTCAACAAAGAAGCCAAAAAGAGAAAAGGGAAAGAACCACGTATAGAGACCAAAGGAAGATCAAATCAGCTCTTCAACATTAGTAGGAAGACATGCAAAAAGGATATGGGTTTGGAAGCCAAAAGTACAAGTAGCCCCCACCGAACCAAAGCGACAACCACACTGGATACCACAGTTCAGAAAGCATCCAAAGAGGAAGACGCCTGAAGTGACCTCTACAGTGCCAAATGATGTTCTAAAATGGATTCCAATAAGGAGGATTACATCAGTTCGATACTCAGTGGATACCTCCACCAAGGTCGGCATCAACCTCCGCAAATAACATCGAAAGCCTCGAACGAGCGACAACCATGTGCTCCTGGCACAACCCTATCTTTTGCACCATTCAGGTCATGCATTTCCAAAGAATGCATTAATATAGGGCCACATTACACGGCCGTGCATAGACACACTTGAGAATCCCAAGCACAAGAGCACAGTCACATACGTCAAATATTTCTATTGATACTAACTTTTGTGTTCTTGTTTTGTGATATCTTGTTCCTCCAAAAAAAAAAAAGAGAGGAAGCACTTGTTCCCAGGTTTGGCTCATGAAACATGAATGAGTCATGCTTAGTTGAAGGTGGAACCATTGATTACTGGACATTTATCAGCTTCGATAGAAGTGTGTCTCGGCTAGCAGATGATATAATTGATGCCTTATCTGGTAGATGTCAAGAACTTCACCTGAACATGGTATCCACAACTATGGTTCCCTCTTACTATGGTAGGAGTGAAGATCCTAAAGGTCTGCAACTTGAGTGATGCTTAACTACTGCATGCCCGAGAGCATCCACGGAAATAGGTGCAAGAAGAATATAAAGAAATTCAATTCTCAGTATTTGGCAAATGATGCGTTGAAAGGAGGAGACAGGATCTGCAACTCAAAAGATCTCATCAGTGGACCATCAACACGGACATTCATCAACAATGTTCCATCCCAAAGGCCGAGTATACAACATGAAGAGATGAACATCCATCGACCTACTCCATGGTAAGTATCTTTACCTTGGAAACATCATAACCATGATAGCTAAGGAAACCTCTTCGTCGGCATACCCTTGAGCACTTAGCTCAAGACCCCCAATTTTTTGCACCATACTTCTTCCAATGCATTTCCCAAGTAAGCATTCATAGGGCTACATTACAAGGTCGTGCACAAGGCACATATTTTCCTCAACCCATGCACGAACACACTCACCCATCATTTATTATGGGTTATGAGTACTTGGCATGACTACTATGAACATCATCTTTGGAAGATCTGAGGTCATCAATGGAGACTCACAATGACATAGTCATGCTGGAATCCAAGGAAGAAGCACATACCAAGAGACTACAACGTGCAAAGACTCACAGTGATAGATGCAGAACTAGGCAACCAACCTTGCCACATCTGGAAGTCAGACGACTTTTGTTCATACAGAAGGGACACTTCCTCTCAAGGCACTACTTGGAACAACCACTACAACAAGGGTCTGTCAGGGATGACAGACTCGAGAGGGGGGGGAGTGTTGAAGCTCAAAGTCAAGGACAAAGCATGGAAGCACATCAAAAGGTGGACACATAAGAAGAAGGAGCAAGTAGGGAGCTCCAAGAAGTGTATGTCAAATTTTCAGAAGAATCCCCTACAACAATAGTGATTTTCATCACTAAACCATTGTAAATACCAATTTCTATTTTTAGTAACTCCATTTTGTTCAAGCCAAGGAGTCCTTGAGCTTGAGGAGTATTAGAAGTATCATCCTGCCAATTTTCATAATTTTAGACTTTGTTTGAACCCTCAAATAAGCCCTAGAACCTAATTTTTAACTAGGCTGGACACTAGGTCTGGACAGGGCCAAAACTAGTAAAAAAACTATAAAAAGAGCTAGAAAGCTCATTTTTTGGGGGTTAGCTTGTTAGAGAATAGAGCTTTGTAAGAGAACTCTTTGCAATCGAAGCTTTCCATTGTTCCTCTCTTTGATCTTACCTTGTGCGTGTGTGTGTGTGTATGTGTGTGCATGCTTGCGTGTGCTTTTTCTCACACACTTGTGCCTTCACATGCTCGTGGTCTTCATACCGGTCCTCACGTCTCCGCGGATTGACAAGTAAAGGAGGTGGTGCTTACGCTTGAGCTACAATAGGCTTTGAAAGCAAAGAATGAATCTTTGAGGGACCAAAACATGTTCAAGGTAATGTCAACCTTAGTCTTTCCCTTTCTTCACACACCACAAGAGTGTAGCTTAGTGGCAAGAGATTGCCACGGTTAAGTGAGCTTTGCGAGGAACAATACTGGGATGGGTGACCTCCCGGGAAGTATCGAGAACCTCTATCTTCCTTGATCATTTAGGTCCTCCTCGCCCGTAGCCAACGGTGTGAAGAGTGACTTCGGTGACTCCAATGACAAGGTATGCCAAGGTCTATGTCTTGGTCACCACATTAGTCATAAGCCTTAGAGAAAGCCTTAAGGGGGTGCTCGCTTCGCTCGCACAAAAGGAACAAAGCTTCTGTGTCGAACGGTTGTGATACCAGTGAAGTATTTTGATGGTGATGCACCACAGTGCGCTCTCCTTCTATAGAGCTCCATGATGATATCCTCGGAGTAGAAAAGCGAACTCCTCAGGCCGCACATAATACTTTGCACAGAGGCTATAGAATGTTGGTGCAAATGTCCAAGCCTTCACATTTCGCTAGGCATGGAAGAAAATATGTGAAACTACTTGATGAAGCATGTGAACCATTGCTTGTAACATTGAATCATTTACCATTTGTAAAATGTTAAATCATTGAGAATTTTGTAAAGCCAAAAGTTTCATGGAGTTAGGAATAACAATAAGCTACGAGTTCAATGAGAGATTATCTCCTAGATCAAAGGAATCACTTTTTAGTTAGAGCCAAGTTTGAAATTCAAATTCAAACTTGAGAAAAATTTCTCTTATAAAAGAGCTTGTAAAAATCGCGATCACTGAGCCTCATTGATAGTCTTCTTCATCATCATTTGTAGTAGCTAAGTGTCTTACACCATAGCTCACTTAGACTACTATCATTGTGCATCATTTCAATGCCAATGATCTTGTATAATCATGTGCTATGATACACATACATTGATCATCTCTGTTTATTTCTCTGCTATGACTTCTCAAAATAGTGAACTTTGTTTGATCATATCTTAGTGATTTCTCAACCATTTTGCATGTTCTATAGCTTGCTGGAACGAGATGAAAGTCTATTTTATGCTATCAAAGTTTCAAAGTTTTTTGGTTCCGCCATTTGAGAGAAACCACCATGGAAATGCTCACTGGTCATCTACTATTTAGTCCCTAAAAAGTCAGGGGTAAGCCTTGGATTGCTAAAATCATTCCTCAGCATAGTTTATCTTTTTTGATGATTCCAATTGTAATCATTAGCTATCCAAGATAATTTGATTCCTTCAAAAGGAATTTGTTCAATTGTTATTGTACTGAGAGCACTGAGCAAAATAACTAGTAGGTGTCTAGACCAAATAGCAAGTTTTGTGAGACTAGCTATTGTGAAGTAGTCTGTTTTGGTTCAATTGTTTCAAGCATCTACTCTAAAGTACATAGGTAGTTTCTTGGTGACATTTTCAAGCTAAAAGATCCTACTATAAAACTCTAAAGTGATTTAGGGTAGGTACCAATCAACTAGTGCCATAAGGTATTCTTGTTGTGAGGGCATGAATTCACATTGAATCCAACTGAGGCTTACCTCATAGGATTAGGACGTGTGGAAACCCCTTGCATGGGTAAGGTGGAAGTTACCATCTCAATACAAGATGTCCCCATGACAATAAAATTACTAGTCTACCATGATGAGGACCTGATTAACCCTTTAATCTTGGGCCAAGACTACATCTATGGTTATGAAATAAACTTAAACCTTAGAAGTCAACTTCTCTGGTTTGGGTAAGAGAGTAACACATTACCATAGCTATGACCAATTATCATGATTCAACATGTCCCCGCATTTTTCGTACATAAGATTTGCCACTCTGACAATGAGAATGGACACTCTTTGGAACTCCTTTCTATTCCAAAGATGAGTATTGTTTCGACAACTCAACCAAGGAGGCATACAAAGAAACCAAAATAGACTCATGAACCAAGAAGACCAATGAGGCCATAGAGAAATAAACCTATCCCAAGAATGAAGCAAATCTGGGTGTGAAAGGGTGAGCAAACAATTTCCCCATCAAACTTAATACCACCATCTAAGAAGTAGAAGGGGACAAAAAGAAAGTAGGCAACAAAGCAAAGAAGAGATTCACCACAATGAGTATTTTCAAGTTTGGGTACCAAAGTGTTCAATGAAGGCTGACAATAGTAACTTACAAATCTAGGTGCATAAGACCTGCTTGAGAGCTTAGATCCCCTCCCCCAAAATTTTAATTTCTAGGTAGTCACAATCCACCCAAACCCCTAGGGCTCCTAGACATAAAGTTTTTGTACCTAAGTGTTCATGTTATCTTATTCCCGGAACCACTTGGAAATGGGTACCTAAACATGCCCTAGCTAAATCAACACCTTTGAACACAATGTACAAACCCAAAATCAACTCTTGTAATTCCATAAGGGAAACATGGTAACATCAACTTTCATGAAGCATAAGGATGCAAGGGAAACATGTTGGTATTGAAATGGAACAAGGCCTTTGCTGGGTTGCTTTGAACATGATGGATGAAGCAGGAACAAGCTCCCAACCAATGAACATCAAATCTTTGGCCATAAAGGAATAGCCTTCAGAGAGGCCTCCTATTTTCCATAATTTTAGGGGTACCATTCTAGTTGAGAACCGATAGTATCGATGCACAAAGAGCATGCATGCACAATCTCACTAGTTCAATGAGTTCCAAGAACTTTTTGGGATGCACCTCACATATGTGAAGTCAAATGTGAATTCAACAATACATGGCCTAGATTTTAGTTTTTCTCTAGAGAATTTGAAGATCTATAGAATTTGACTGAACCAAAAAATATTTGAGAAAGAGCAGGCATGCTAGATTACTTCAGTGCCCAATTGCCCAATTGCCCAAGCCATATTTTTTAAGGTGCTATTATTTTATCCAAACTCTATAGCTTGAAGGAGACAAGGACCTTCTTGGCACATTCGTGGTACTCTAGTTGATGCCCAAATAGGAACTGAAGAGATTTAAGCTATCCCAAAATTTGGCCGTGACGCTCTAAGTATGAAAATATTTCGATAGACAAAGAGACCCATATACTAGATGTGATGAAGAAATATGATATAGTGAAGATCAATAAGATGTTAGCTATCACACCTAATTTTTCAATGCCCCTAAGAATTGTTAGGACATCAAGCCTTCATCATGCTTGGGAAGGACTTTCTTATATCATTGAAGCAAGAAGTATTCTTTGAGAATTTCTATTGATGTATAGGTTCATAGTCACTTGTGATATCCCATGAGGATTGTTTAACCATGCAAAAGCTAATAAGTCTCTAGACCTTCATTCTTGTTAAAAAATAAATTGAAAATCCTAAAGAAAATCCAAGAATTTGAGGTTGTACATCTACAAGAAAGGATTTCAAATCTTGTCATTGCTAATGCTATTTTACAAGACCAATATGCTATCCTAATAGTTTCATACAATAAACTAGAAACACAAATATAAGAAATGGATAAGTAAGCAGTCAAGAATTGGAAGACTACCTACGTACATAGATGAAATGGAATTCCAAACTCAACGGTAATATGGCATTATTAAGATGGCATTTGGATAAGCAACTAAGGAGAAGAACCAAAAACTTTAGCAATAGAATAAGGAGAATTCGGAGGCTGCAATCGAAAACACACCAGGTGCTCTTGTTAGCCCCTCCAAGTTTCAAGTCTTGAGCACATCAAAGTTATTTTGGAAGACTACACCAAGCTACTAGAAGCTCACGATAAGTTAACATAAGAGGTCAACTAGTTGCATAGGCAACCATCCATAGGACTGCCTACACCATCCATGGTAAACCTCCTATGTCTACTTCAACAACATCGAAACTTGTCGATTCACAAAACCAAATCATTGAGCTACAAGCTAGACTACAACAATTTATGAGCGGCATCCCTCACCACATGAGGCACCCAAACTAGAAGAAATTGTGAAATCATGATGGACCAAACATTTGAAGAAGAATATGATTCACAACCGACATCAAAATGTAGGATCACAAAAGAGGCTCAAGACACGTTTGAGCTACCCATACCAGTATGGTTGAAGAAAGTTGAAGACATCAGCTGAACTCATGAGGAATGCATGGAATTCTAAGTTCTACCAATGGAAGCTATTGAAGAACACATTTTGAAGTCAAAATATTTCCAAAATTTAGCACATCAAAGGCTCATACCACTTATGAACAACAATATTGGTCATACTTCATGATCCTAGCAGACTACAGTACCGAAGTGACAAGGATTGTTGGCAAAGCACAAACCTTTGCCACACAGTTTGAACAAAAGGATCTACTAGAGGAAGAATGAAAAGGAATCATTTTTCAACCTAAGTAGAGGGAAAAGCTATTGCAAGAATATGCAAAGATGTTATGCACATGGTCAAATGATCCACTCCATATTTTATATAACATGTGCTATGGACTAGTCCCAAAGCCACTGATGGAAGGCATTTGTGATCAAAGTAAAGATAATGCATGCTGCATAGACTCAATTAACTATCCATATCTTGCACCTCCATAGGCACCTCCTATAGTAGCCTATATGATTGCAACCATTTGCCACTAGATGCCACACTTGAGGCCCATGCCTAATAGCATGGCACAAACACGTCAAAATATTCGACCTCATGCTTGTGGTATTCAAGACCTTCCAAAATGTTCACACTCCTCATGTATCCATGCTCATGGAAATCTAGATTTTGATTTTGACCTAATCACCACACCTTCCCTCAAGATTGTTTATGCATGGCACTATAGAGTGAAATACCTCCCCACCCATTACAAAAAAACATTTGAAGATGCTAGCAGTAGTCAAGGAGGTCCAAGATTGACATAGAAAAGAAGCATGAGACACACAAGCCAAAGAAAGCAAGGATAGAGAGAAGGCCAATCAAGAGTGAGCAGACAAGGGAGTCAACATAGATCTAGCAAGTAAGCAAAGCAATTCTTTTTTGAAATCAAACAATTATCAATAGTGAATTTCATCACTCCACTACATTGTAAATCTTGATAATTCTAACTCCATCTTGTTCAAGCTGAGGAGTCCTCGAGCTTGAGGAGTGTTATATCTATGTATAAACCAATTTTCATGACTTTTAGAGCTCGTTTGAGCCTCCAAAATAGCTTAGGAACCTAATTTTAACTAGGCTGGATGCAAAGTCTGAACAACCCTAAAGCTAGTCAAAAACTATGAAAGGATCTAGAGAGATCATTTTTGAGGTTGAATTGTTGGATATTGAAGCAAACTAAGAAGATTGTAAAATTTTTGTTGATGAATTCAAGATTCCATTGTTCCATCTCTTTGTCTTACCGTGTATGCATGTGTGTTTATGTGTGTGCATGTCAATGTGCTTCTCACTCACACTATCAAAGAGATCCTCTCTCCTAAGATTGATGGGACCATTTTCCTATGCACTAGGGAGTTTCCAATGATGAACTTGTTTCATAAGACGAAGCTCGCATTTTGCTTTGACTTTCCACCATCCGAGTCCGTGTTTTCCTATGTTTTGTTCTTAGATGGCAAAACTCCTCAATTGTGGCTTCTGTTGTGGCTTGGGTTCCAATGGTTGAATACGATCAATATATTTTCATCTCAAATGAAGACAACTTATATGAAATTTGTCTAGGCGAGTATAAAGATGAAGCAAGATGGAGAGAGTGAAGATCCCAATAACATGGATAATGAGTGATGCATCCCATCCTGTAACCTTCACCAAGAGAAAGAAGGGTTTGAAGAAAAAAAAAACTGGAAGAGTTGGATTAGTAGCATTCATTACAACCGAAGACATTCAGATAGAAAAACAATGAAAAAGGTCATGGTTGGTAGAGGATGCGTGCAACAACCGATCACAACCTTCTTGGTGGAATGAAAGTACAAGATAGATATGGAAACATTGTAAAAAAACTAGAAAACATGATTAGTCCATCACTGTTTTTTTCTCACCGCTACTTTAGTTAATGACAAAAGCACTGTAAAATTAGATGTGATAGCCCTATAAAAGAAAAGTGGCACAATTTTTGTATTTTGGATAGGGAGGAAAATCATCAGCATAGATATCTATTGGTAGGTCATCAGAGAGCATTACAGATATAGAGAGAGTAATCGTGCATTGATCTATAGAGCAAGACCTGATGATAGTTTTTTAATAGATGTTGGCTATTGCATTGATATTATGGAAGGATGATCAGATAGAGTCTTGAAGGTAAGAGGACAACATGAGATAGGAAAAGGTGTGTAGCACAGAGGATTTGAAGGTGTCTTGTACTATCAGAAGAGGGGAAGGATTCGAGGGTGCTCATATCCGAGAATGCTGACAACTTTATTTGATTTGCTTTTCATATTATTACCTTGGTGATTTTTGTTGTCAATGCAATAGAGGAGAAGTTTTATGTGGAAGATTTCAATCAACATAGTAGAGAGCGATTCATGAAGTGGATTAGCTCACCCAAACCTGAAATAGCCATTACACAACTTTATAGTGAGTTTATGAAACTCTTTACTCAACTACCAGAAGTAGACATAACTCCTCTCACACTTAATATCATGATCAATTTCCTCAAAATTTTGAGCCGTAATGTGAGAGTAGAAGTTGAGCAAAGACTTGATGATCCAGGGAAGAGAATGGCTCACTAATGATCAAGCTATAGTAAGGATGTTTGTTGAAGGAGTCACTCATATGAAGCAAAAACAATCCATGCTTTATAAGCCATCATGTGGTCTTCTTGCTATTGATATATTTAGGTAATGATGTGCATGAACACACTAGGACCGTCAGGGCACTTTTTTCCCTCTTTAGGAGGTTTTTTCCCTGGCTTGTATATACACATATAGCCCTAATGGGCTACTTATCTTTGTACATTCTAGTGGTAATACATTTAGTATTGTGTGTTGTGCTCCAAGCTTCTTCTTCTTCCTTGTCTCTATGACTTGTTGAGCAAGAAATGAAAATTTATTTGGACTGAAAAGCACACATGAGCTATGCGTAAATTGAAGAAATTTTTGCTTGAAGCTCCCATCCTTAAGCATATTGTGTTAACAAACCTATTATATTGATTATTGATACTAGACAAATTATTATAGATTAGGTCATAAGTCAAGATGATAGTGAAGGGAATAGATATGCAATTAGGTTTGGGGCTGAAATTTTACATGAAGCACAATGAAAGTATCCACAAATCGAAAGGGAACTATGGGGTATGGTAACAACTTTGAAAATGGACAAAGAATATTTCATAGTTGTGAATGTCAAAGTTGTGACTAACTGTTTGCCTCTCATTGGAATGATTTCCAATTTTTCATCTTCTGATATAGCCATGCTTAGATGGATCTTTCATATTAACTTCATAAATCCTAAGTTAATTCATATTTTAGGTAAGTCAAATTCAATTGTTGATATGTTATCAAGAGCTATATTTGATGATGATCTTGAAAGTGATCTAATGAAGAATGTGACCTTACTTGACTATGTTTCACATATATACAAGTACTGGAGGCAAATACCATTCTTCATAAAAGGATCATATTTTTATTGCATAGAAGCCATCCAATTTTCTTAATTTTGTGCTTCATCAAAAGAAACAAGCTTATTCTCATCACAAAGACTAGAGACAACCATTGCATAGCAATTTGATGCAAATGAAGCACTATGAGAACCTGAATGAGTATCATATATGTTAATAGTGCATCTAATTTGCTATATCTCAAGGTCTGCACCAGTCGTTTAGGCATAGTTTTTGACTCCTCCATGTCAAACCTCTCATCAATGACTGCATCATGTAAATATACATAAGAAATAGAATGATCTGCATCATTATTTGAAACTTATAGAGGCTAAGAAATCGCTTGATTTGGACTAGCACTTGACTTTCCACCTATAAAAAGAGGCAACAAAGTGTCATATACCCTTTAGAGCTAACTAAAGGCTCATTGGAACATGAAAGTAATGGCTGAATTTCATCTTCCATAAACACTATCTTGGTTAACCAAAATGTGTTTGTTGTGTGGATGATACATACAATAGCCTTTGCTTCCAAAATTGCACCCAAAAAAATTACATTTCATTGCTTTATTATCCATTTTCTTGTGTTTTTGCTCAGGTACTAATGCATATGCAAAAAAACCAAAGACATGAAAATGAGTAAGAGATGGCTTACATCCATGCCAAACCTCACATGGAGTGATCAATTGTAGTGTTTTGGTGGGACACCTATTAAGTACACATGTTGCACACATAACAACCTTAAGCCAGAAGTCATGCAATAAAGCTTGAATTTTGACCATAAACCTCACCGATTCCATGATAGACCTGTTCTTTCTTTTAGCAACTCTATTTTTTTGAGGTGTACATGGCATTGTACAATGATGTTTTATCTCAAGCTCAACCAAAAATGCATTAGAATCAAAAGACATGTATTCCCCCCTTCTATCAAAACGGAGGGTGCCCAATATACATGATAGATTTTAAGCCATAACGAGGAACTGTTTGAAACACATACACACTTTAGAATTCGACTTTAAAGGATACACCTATGCATGCCTAGAGAATTCATCAATAAAATTCATGAAGTAAAGGTAGTTCCTAAAAGAAATGTCTACATATGGACAAGCTTCAATTTATAAGCAACTCAAACTGAACCATCTTTTGGGAAGGAGGAATGCTGCATTTTGCCCAAAATATAGCCTTCATAGACATGTTTAGAACATGCCTCATGTTTGGGCACAGAGGACACCATTTCATTTTTTTGGAGGCAAAGCGAATGAGAAAAAATCACGTGAGCAAAGTATGCATACCAAATCTTTGCATCTGAGATAGCCTGAGAGTCCTTAACCACACATAATCATTCTTAGATTTTTCATATTCTATGAGCTTATACCACCCACGATAGAAGCAATTCTTCTTAGTCTATGGCACATATACATCAGCTGAAAATGTGAAAGGACTACCATCAACAGTACTCAGAATTATCTTACCAACTCCCATTATAGGATAAGAGGACTCATTAGCATATGTGACATTATTCCCTGTGGGGGCAGGCTCAAGCGAACTAAGGAAAGTGTGTTATGAGGTGATATGTTTGGTTGGCCCACTATGAAAGTATCAAACATCTTAGTCTACTATAGACATACAATGCTCATGAGAATATGGGTCATAGCTACAAAAAGTAGTAAATGCCCATTCTTCATTTTGAACAAGATTAGCATACTATGTTTTAGGTGTAGAGGCTTCTACAAAAAACATTCTAGCCTCTTTCTTCTTTACCTCTTTTTGCAGCCAATTTAGGACAACTCTTTATGACATGATCATTTCCCTTACAATATTTGTAAGATTTTTTTTGCTTTTCTCTTTCCTTCTCATCTTTGTATTCCTTCTTTGATTGTGCAACATTGGTAGATTTTTGCTTACTAGTAGATGAGCTCCATTTACTTTTGCCATTCTAACTAGCTAAGGAAGCTTGATCTACAACACACATAATTGGTATGTTTGTCTTGGACTCATCTTCTTGCAATAAAACAGAGACTAAATCCTCAAATGTTAATGCGTTTGGATTGCCTTTCAACATCAAGCAAAGAGTAGAAGCAAAACTCTGATATGAAATTGGATGACCATTAAGAAGATTCTACACAAGTGAGCTATGTAGCAAAACTTCATCAATAGAAATCAACTTCTCCTTCAAATCTTTGATCTTTTTCAAAAAAATATCCATAGAATCTCCTTCATTCATATTCTCATTCTCCAACTCTTTTCGAAGTTAAGCAACACAAGCCTCATTTCTTGCCTAGTATATAGTTGTAATTCTATCTCAAGTATCCTTTGCTATCTTGCAAGAGCAAATATGAGGGATAATGGCATGTTTGATAGACAAAACTCTCAATGCATGTTCTTGAGCATCTCTTCCATCCCAACAAAGTTCCTTTACAATAGGTTTAGTAGGAACCACATCATGACTAGGAGATTGAAGATCATCATCTTCAACACCATCTACATCCCTTCAATAACTATATTTGTAGGTATACTAGGACTGTTTTCAATACCTTGTGCAATATTCCATAACCTTTTTTCTACCAATACATGATGAATCATATATGCACACAATGGGTAATTAGCATCATCCAACTTATCTTCAGGAGCCAACATATGAATTACATCATTGCTTTCAACCATGGTGAGTGACTTTGTACCTTGATGCAGAAAAATGACTGTATCTCAAAAATTTAAATAGAAACACCAACTTGAGCTTTGCAAAACCTATAACAAATATTGAAATGCTTGTATTGGCAAAAAAAAACCTATATATATGTTTGGCAAAAAAGGATGAAATCACTAGCATAATCACTATGATAGTGCATTTGAAGGCCAAAACGAGCTCAGAACAAAATTTTGATGCCAAAAAGTGAAGCAATTTTGAAACCTTAATTGGATTGAGTATGCTCATTAATTTTCGTGTGATTTTGATAGCAATTGTTGGAGTTCGAGGTTTGCGGAAGCACACGAATAACACAAGAAGAAGAAGCTTGGAGCTCGAAAAATTATTACCAAGTAAATGTACAAAAGATAAGTGAATTGTTAGGGTTACAAGTGTATGTACAAGCTGGGGGTAAAAAAGCCTCCTAAATAGGAAAAAAGTACCCCCATAGTCCTAAGTGTGTTCACGCACATCACTACCAAAATATATCAACAAAGCTCATTGTTAATCTGAATAGAATATGAATGAAGAAGATCATACTATTTAATTCAATTGGGATTGTTGTCAAATTTGTTGGCATCCAAAAATTACAAAGTGAATGCACAACATTACTTTTATACAATCAAGGGGATGTAGATTTTCATTTATAATTTTAGTCATAATGTCAACATCTCTAGCTTGGCACACACAATAGAATCAAACCTATGCATTTCTAATAAAACCAATGAACTGTGTCTCATAATTGATTGGCCAGCATTCAAATAATCATTTTTAACCAGATATAGTTCTTTCTATCCAAATGAATATGGGCTTGTTAACTAGGATTTACAACTAGCATTGTAATTTAGATTCATCCAATAAATAGCTATAACATGAGAATTTGAGATTGGCCTTATGTAGTAAGGACATTGCTTCATCTTCTATCCAACACTCATTCACCTCTTTTTTTGTAGTTAGATTTCTTCTTTAATATTGACCATAGACTTTGCAAGGCCAATTCTTTTTGGCTTCAAATACCTTTTTGTGATAGGAAGTGCATAAATGGTATTAAGCTTCATTCTTTTTCCTGCTTCCATCTTCATCCTCACTTTTGTAGCTTCAACATCTCTAGATTGACTAGATCTCAAATTTTTTGCTTCTAATGATAAATCCAAGTGATCATTAATGGCATTATTTTCTTAAGAAAGACTATGTTGCTTTTTATTAGGGACTTTTTTATTTTCCATCGTGGGGTTTTGGTTGTGAAATGGTGTTCCTCTATTCTTGTAATCA
Source organism: Ceratopteris richardii (assembly GCA_020310875.1). Lineage (NCBI taxonomy): Eukaryota > Viridiplantae > Streptophyta > Polypodiopsida > Polypodiales > Pteridaceae > Ceratopteris > Ceratopteris richardii. The sequence continues at coordinate 159,602,758 of CM035407.1, forward strand.
AGCAATATCAACATTAAACTCTAAAATTTGGTTGTTTATTATAGCTTATTACCCACAAAGTTGCATTTTCATTTTTGAAGGAGTTGCATTTGCACATCAATTTAGCACAATTCTCAATTTGATCTAGAAGCTCCCTCCTAAGATGTTTTACCTAATTTATGAAAATGTTATTAACTCCATGTTCAATAATTCAACCTCGTAAACCAAAAAATTGTTCCACTTTGGTTGCACCAAAGGGTTAAGAATATATTTAATGTGCTACCATGGAAAATTGGATTTGGTATAGTAAGGATAGGTTCCATTCGGTATCTGGTTCAAGAAATGTTGATGTGACATATATGCATGTTTTCACAATGGAGATTGTACATATGCTAAACATATAAGCTAAGTTGGGAAGATGAGCCCAAATAAGCCAGAATTAGTTAAGGCCATCATAATCCAAAGTTCAATGTCTTCTAGATGTTCAACAAAGTATATTGTCTTGTGTTAGCATATCTCCATAGTGATGTATGTGTACATGCTAAAGACTCATGGGCCATTTCTTATCTCATGTTTTTTTTTTCACTCGACTTGTATTTGCATACATATTCCTAAAGGGCTACTTACCTTTGTACATTCTACACTTAATAGTACACTATTTGTTGTGCTCCTAAGCTTCTTCTTCTTCCTCATGTTAATTGCATGCATTCTTGATTCTCATACTCCAACAATCAATATCAAAGCAAGTCATTGCTCCTTAAGGTGTATTGTTGGCACATCGCCATTGGAATTCTAAGCTTAAAAAGGAAAATGGTGAGGATGCATAAGGAGATATGTGCAAATCAAAAGTCGACTCAAGATCATTTTCACCTCTAAATGCATTATTGTAGCAATTGAGTAGGCAATCTTCTCCTTTTGTCCAAATTTTTCTTTCAATTTTTGTTCCCCAATACAATCACCTCAAAGCCTCGTACAAGTTTAGAAAAGCTCCATTGGCTAAGTTTGATCAATAATTTTGAGTAATAATCATTTTTTTGCATCAAGGTACATTCATCGATCATGGTTCATAACAATGATGCATTTTTCATGTTGCTTGTTGAGGATAAGTTGGATAGTTCCATCTATCCATCATGCACATAGATGATGCTACATTTATTGGTTTCAAAGGGACTCTCAAGTACCGAAGAGTCTTAAAATACATCCTATTAGAGCTACAAATGTTCAAAATGTAGTTAATATAGGTCTCGTTGAGGACATTGCATGTTTGAGTAAAGATGCAATTACTATTTTGAGTCCTCTTGCAAAGCCAATTTTATCCCTGTTAAGTACCCAAACACCCTAGATCCTATAGAGCAACTTCAATGGGATGGTAGATATGCACAGACACTTGTCTTAATTTCTTTATCTGCAGAGAATGACGTTATCCTTCACATTCACTCATGCAAAATAACAAAGGATGTCTAAGATACTCTTGACACACTATATCAAGCAAGTAATAATGATCCTATCACTTACCTCCAAAAAAAATGGAGAGTGATCATATGAATCAAGATGATCCCATGGATAGTGTTGGAGTTTGAGGTCTACAGAAGCACACGAATAGCACAAGGGATAAGAAGAAGCTTGGCGCACAACACACAATACTGAATGTATTACCACTAGAATGTACAAAGATAAGTAACCCATTAGGGCAATAGGTGTATATATAAGCCATGGGAAAAAAACCTCCTAAAGAGGGAAGAAGTGCCTCGGTGGTCCTAGTGTCTTCACACACATCACTACCTAAATATATCAACAAGTGCCCCCTAGGAGTGATGTAGTGAACAAGGAGCTGGCACTTATGTAAAAGAAACTGCCAAGCTATGTGGAATCAATCCAGAAAAGGAAGAAAGCCCAAAGCTTTGAGGAAAGCTTCAAACTTCTCCATAGGCAGAGCCTTCGTGAAAAGGTCTACAATGTTCACCAATGTGTGCACATATGCCAAGCTGATCTCTCCAACGGAGAACCTCTCCTTGACATAATCATCATAATGCACCTCAATGTGCTTAGTGAGAGCATGGAACATAGGGTTCTTCGCAACACCCAATGTGCTCTGACTATCAGTAAAGATGGTGGTCACACAAGACTGATCAACACCCAAATCAGCCATAAGGAGTCTGAGCCACACACACTCAATAGTCATTGTGAAAGTTGATGTATACCCAGTCTCACAACTAGAAGTGGCCACAATAGGCTGCTTCTTGCTCAACCAAGATATACATGAACTACCGAGCATGAAGCAAAAGCCACTAGTGGACACATGAGTGTAATAGCAACTAGCCCAATTAGAGTAAAAAAAAGCATGTAAATCTAGCATTAGTGATCCCCCCTTGGGATAAAACAACCCAAGTAGCTAGGTACCACTCAAGGAGCGAAAGATGTGCTTAACTGCCTGCCAATGTTTGACACATGGGCAATGCATAAACCTTCTCATAGAAAATTGAATATGTGGCCGAGTCATGCATAAGTAAATTAAGCATCCAATAGCTACTGATAGAGAACAACATCAAATGCATCTCCAACATCATGAAGACTCAATCGTAAACTTGTCTCCATAGGAGTGGCAATAGGTTTGCAGTCTTCAAGGCCAAGATACTGCAATAATGTGTCAATATATTTCATTTGACACAAAGCTATTCTGCCATCAACTTGCATAAATCGAATGCCCAAATAATGATGCAAATGCCCCAAATGAGACATCTCAATGAGTCATGCAAGTCAGCCTTAAAATCAGCAATATGCTTCTCTTGAGAACTAGTGAGCAGCATGTCATCAATATACACAACAATGATCAGAAGCACATCAATAATACACTTAACATATAAGCTTCTTTCAGTTGGACTGTTCTCAAAACCATGTGCAATCAAATAAGCATGTATCTTTTCATATCAACCACATGGTGCTTGCTTTAAACCATATAATGCCTTCTTTAACCTACGCACTTGGTTTTCATGCCCTTTTTGCACAAAGCCAAGGGGTTGAAAAACATACACTTCTTCATGCAAATCACCATTCAAAAATGCAGTTTTAATGTCCAACTAATGTACATTCCAACCATGATAAGCTGCAAGTTCACAGATGCCATGAATAGTATTCATTCGGCAAGTAGGAGCAAAGGTCTCATCAAAATTAATGCCTCTTTCCTTAGCATAAACCTTTACAACAAGCCTAGCCTTATACATATCAACTATTCCATGAGGCTTACGCTTCAGCTTATATACCCACTTAGTGCCAATGGCATTCTTGCTAGGAGGCAAGTCACATAAAGACTAGGTACCATTTTTCATGATAGCATCATATTCTGATTGCATAGAAGCCATCCAATTTTTAGAATTTTGTGTGTCATCAAACGAAACAGGCTCATTCTCATCACAAAGACTAGAGACAGCCATAGCATAACAATATGATGCAAAAGAGGCACTATGAGAGCCCAAACAAGTACGATATGATAGAGGTGCATTTAATTTGCTGTCACGCAAAGTCTACACCAGTAATTTTGGCATAGTTTTTGCCTCATCAATATCAGTTCTCTCATCAACAAGTGCATCATGTAAATCTGCATATGATATGAAAGGTCTACATCATCAATTGAAACCTACAAAGGCTGAGAAGTTGCCTCATTAGAACAAGCACTAGAATGTCCATCTATAAAAAGAGGCAACAAAGTATCAGACATGTCTTTGGAGCTAACAGATGTCTCCTTTGTACATGATAGTAAAGGTTGAATAGCATCTTCTACAAAGAGGTTATGCAAACAGAGGATCATGTCAAGTGGGAGCGTGCCATGAAGAGTGAGTTGGATTCTATTCACAAGAATGGTACTTGGAATTTAGTACCTTTGCCAAATGGTAGGAAAGCTTTACCATGTAAATGGGTATATGAGTTGAAATTCACATCAAATAGTGCTTCTCCAAAGTATAAAGCATGACTTTTTGCAAAGGGTTTTAAGCAACAACATGGTGTTGATTACGAGGAAATCTTCTCTCCAGTGGTCAAGATGACTACTCTGCGCATGTTGCTTGGATTTGTTGCAATGGAGGACTTAGAGCTAGTCCAAATGGATGTGAAAACTGCTTTCTTGCATGGAGATCTTACAGATGAGATCTATATGGAACAACCAGAGGTTTATGTAGTTCCTGGCAAGGAAAGTCTAGTTTGTAAGCTCAAGAAGAGCTTGTATGGACTTAAACAGTCCCCTAGACAATGGTACCAAAAGTTTGATGCTTTTATGGAGTCTCAAGGCTATTCTCGAAGCAATGAGGATCATTGTCTCTACACAAAGAGATGCTCAGATGGCAGCTTGATATGTTTGATACTTTATGTCCATGATATGTTGATTGTTGGGAAGTCCTCTTATGACTTGTCAATTCTCAAAAAGAAGTTGAGTCAGACATTTGATATGAAGGATTTGAGGGATGCCAAACATATTCCTGGCATGCGTATTACTCATGATAGGAGTAAAAGATGCATATACTTGTCTCAAAGTGAGTACATATCCAAAGTACTTCACAGGTTCAATATCCAGGGTGGAAAGGCATTGAATACACCTTTACCCACATATGTGAAATTGAGCAAGGATGATTGCCCCAAGTCAGATGAGGAAAAGGAATTCATGACCAAAATTCCCTATCATTCTGATGTTGGTAGTCTCATGTATGCTAGGTAGCTACAAGGGCAGACATTGCATTTGCAGTGGGAGTTGTGAGCAGATATATGTCTAATCTTGGCAAGAAACATTGGGAAGCGGTCAAAATGATTTTGAGATATCTGAGTGGCACTAAGTACAAGTGTCTATGCTTAGGTAAAGGGAAAGCATCCATTATTGGTTACGTAGATTCTGACTATGCTGGTTGCGCCAAGAATGTACAACTGTTTCCACCACAGAAGCAGAGTATGTTGCAACAAGTGAGGTGCACAAAAAATCCACCAAGAGACTGCTCCAATCCGGTATTAAAGACAACTGATACAAAGTGGCATGTTCCACTTGAGGTCTTCTAATACAAGTTGGGTAGTTCTTGCACAACCTATGGACATCTGCTTCCATTGTGGGCCATCACACCCCTAATCTTTGCACAGTCTGTTGGGTGCATTGTTTAGAATAGTGTTGCTCAAGGGCACCTACATGTGCTAATTGCAACCATTTTTGATACTCGGGTTCTTCAACACAACATGCAAGAATCTCTTGATCTTCTTGTTTATAAATACGTTGTACTAATATCTGGCATCTTTGTGATTTGACTCTTTCCTCTTCCCTAGTATGAACTATGAGATTCCTAGGTTCAAATGTGAGGATAGGGACAAGTGGCTTGGCCCATTCTAGCACTACTTCTAGATTGAACAAGTAAGCATGTGTCAATTTATCAGATATTCCTTGTGGGGCTTCTCCCATGGTTAGTCATGAAAGATGGTCAGCTTGAAGATGGGCCTTCTTTTTCTTGACTATCACCTCAAAATCATATTCCATTAGTAAGTGAAACCATCTTACTAATCTCCCTATATTGCAAGGCTTGTTCACTAAGTATAGCAATGCTTGGTGGTCTATGAAGAACTTGAAATTATTTGCTAGCTAATAATGTTGGAACTTCTTTACTACATAGACCATTCCTAAGCCCTCTCTCTTGATTGTAGTGTAATTTCTTTCAGTGGCCTTCAACTATCTACTTGCATATGCTATTGGGAGATCTATGTTACCCTCTCTAGTTGGTTGTGCCAATACACACCTGATTGTGTAATTGTAGGGATCTATGTGAACATGGAATGACTTATTATAATTTGGCATGGTCAAGAGAGGCATTGAGCACAAATTTTATTTTTAGCTCAGGTGAAAGAAGTTTCACATGCATCATTCCATTCAAAGTTAATCAAGAGATTGTACAGAGGCTTGTCTATAATACCATTCATGTTGATAAAGCATCAGTAGTATCCACAATGTCCCATAAATGCCTGCACTTCTTTGATTGTCCTAGGTCTTTCTAATTGCACTATTGCTCGTACTTTATCCTCATCGATCGATACCATTTTTTGCTACAATATGGCTAATATCTTACCTTGTCTTACCATGAAGATGCATTTCTCAGGATTTAAGCACACTTGATACTCTCTGTATTTATCAAAGATTTGCCTAAGTTCAGAGATGTGTGTTTGTCTTATGTGGGAATGGGCGCACAAGTCATCGAGATAGACTTCTATATTTTTCTGTAGGAATTTTTCGAACACATGACATATTAAACATTGAAAAGTTTCAAGTGCATTGGTAAGCCCAAAAGGCATAACATTAAATGCAGAGATACCCCATTCAATAGCAAAAGGTATCTTATGTTGATCTTTAGGGGCTATGGCTACCTGATATTAGCCCAAAACACAAGGAAGCTATAAACTTCCCTGCTTGCTATACGTTCAAGTAAATGTTTGGTGATTGGCAAGGGATAGCTATTCCATATAGTTGTAGTGTTAACTCTCTTCAAGTTAATGCATACATATAACTTTCCATTCTTCTTAGGTACTACTTCAATGGGGGGATACCCATTCTGTATGCTCTATTTTGTATATGAATATTGCTTCGATCAATCAATCAATGTCTTCTTTTATCTTGGAAGCATAATTTTCATTGTCCATGTAAGGCTTTTGTTTAGTGGGGTTCGCCTTTAGAGTCATGGGGATCCTATGAGAACAGATGTCTAGATCCAATCCCTTCAAATCTTTGTAGCTCCATGCGAATACATCCATGTACTTCTTTAGTAGTGCAATCAATTCTTGTTCCTCCTCTTTAGTTAGTTCATGTCCAATGTACGATGTCATTTTTGGTGGGAAATTTTTAGTGCACAAAAAATCCACTAAGGGACTACTCAAATCCAGTATTAAAGACAACTGATACAAAGTGGCATGTTCCACTCGAGGTGTAAATAGAAGTTGGGTAGTTCTTGCACAACCTATGGAAATCTCCTTCCATCGTAGGCCATCACAACCCTACTCTTTGCAGAGTCTGTAGGGAGCCTTGTTTAGAATCCTGTTGCTCAAGGGCACCTACATGTGCTAATTGCAACCATTTTTCATACTCTAGTTCTTCCACACGATAGACAAGAATCTCTTGATCTTTTTGTTTATAAATACTTCCTACCAATATCGGATATCTTTGTGATTTGACTCTTTTCTCTTCCCTAGTCTGAATTATGGGATTCTTAGGTCTAAATGTGAGGATAGGGACAAGTGGCTTGGCCCATTCTAACACTACTTCTAGATTGAACAAATAAGCATTTGACAATTCATCAGATATTCCTTGCAGGGTTTCTCCTATGGTTAGTCATGAAAGATGGTTAGCTCGAAGATGGGTCTTCTCTTTCTTGACTACTACCTCAAAATCATATTCCATTAATAAGAGAAACCATCTTACTAATCTCCCCATATTGCAAGGCTTGTTCACTAAGTATAACAATTCTTTGTGGTTTGTGAAAAACTTGAACATATTTTCTAGCAACTAATGTCGGAATTTCTATATTACATAGACCATTCCTAAGCCCTAATGTGTTGTAGATTTTCTTAGAGATGTTCTTCAAAAGTTTCTCCACTTCCTTCGATAGGAGAGTGACAAAACCATCTAGAATGCCAAATGTGGAAGCTTGGTTCAAAATAGATCATTTTTGCACTTCAGCAAGCTGCAAATCAAATTCTTCCTATAAGTAAAAATCTTGTTTAGCAAGATGCTTTCAGCATTTGGTTTCCGCTCGAGCAATCTGGAGAGCCTACTCCTTCAGTGACTTCTCAATAGTCATGGACTATTGGAGTGTTGATACCTGCTAGTTAGCTACCAATATCTGTTGTTCTTGATTTGTTGTCTTAGCAGACAATTGATCATTGGTCTCCTTCATGGCCGTAGCAATCTGTTGAAGTAGCTCATAGTCATTGGTGTGTTCTTGAAAATAAAATTTCATCTCGTTGATCGTGGTCGCCTACACCATAGTCTCTTTGTCTAATTATTGGATGCGTAGTAGGTGTTGGACATTAGCATCTTGTAGGTTGGTGACTTGCTTCTAGTAGAAATACATTTTTGACATCATCAAAGCACCAAAAGTGGTTAAAATCAAACTCTTTCAACCATTGAGCGGCTTCATTAACTAGGGTAGATTGGAAAACAATAGCTTTATACTTTGCATCATCGGGATTATCTAGTGCACTAGTTAATTTCAAATGTTCTGACATGTGCATCAGGATCATCTCCTGAAAATCCACCAAACTTTACATAAGTGGCGTCAGTTGGGAATTGCCTTCACTGTCTTTCTTGTTGCCTATTCTTTTGATCACCCAAATATTCCATCAACTTTGGACAGAAGTATTCATGGGCATCTACTACCTCATTGGAGTGAGAGGTCGTGGGTGATGCTTGATTAGTAATGCAAAGTAAACCTTGCGAGAGTTGTAGATTAATCGATTGAATAGAATCTAAGTCTTCTATCGGGGGCAATTTCCTACTGCTCTAGAATAGTGGGAATTGTGTAAGATGCCGTTCAATTGGTGTTCTCCAACCTTCTCTCATAATGACTAGCTTCAAGATCAAATCTTCTGCAATTTTTGGAATATCTATCACAACTTATGAGGTCGATTTAGTCTATACAAACTGTGTAGGTTGCTCCTTTTCATTTGAAACTATATCTTTGATAGTGTCTATAATATTTCCAACCACCGAAATCTTTCTGGATATTGGACTTTCACCAAATTCTATGTTGTTAATGGAGAGCAAAATTTCACCGAACATTATTGAAGATTTCTCTTGTGTTTCTTGTGGCACTCTTTCCTTTCGAAGTTGCACCTTCACTATCTTTATGCTAGGGGGTCCCTAACACAATGTTTACTTGAATAGGGTGTTTATCACTTTGATACTTTGGATTCTCATTGGAGTGTGTTACTTGCATGTAGTTGGCAACAAAAACTCCCTAGTAGGATCGATAGTTTTAGCCTCTGTTTATCCAACCTAGTTAAGGAGCATGATAGGTTTCTTTGGGTGGTAGAATCCAATAGAGGCTGGATCCCTATGTGTCTCCCAGATTATTTCACCGAATTCACTTATTGAATCATCAACATAGTCACAACAATCTCTTGCTCTAACTTCATCGAATCACACCGGAAAAATTGATAGACCATATCCTTCATCGAATTACTTAACAGCTACATGTAGTATCAAACAGACAATTTGACTTACTTACCAGACAATACAGAGCAATTTCAAGATGTCAATACATAGTGATTTATGGATTCAAACTATCTTAGTGTGATAGAACATAGAAAACCTGGCATGTCTGGTGCTTGTCCTCGAAATTCTCCTCTACCCTCTACACACAAGACAAAATAGGGTTAATCATATGAAAAGTTACATTTGGGTGGCTCGGCCTCTTTGGCGAGTCATTTGAAGGATATATTACATAGGTGTCCAGTGGCTAACAATATTTGGGATGCTAGTGTTGTATCTTAGAAAGAAAATTCTAGAATTTTGGTCCTAGTCTCTTTCAAACTCCCTTGTACTTCTGCTATCCTCTTATTCCACTTTCTCTTAAGTCTCTCTCGTGAGTCTTTCCAAGATTTTTTCTTCTTTCCACTAGATTCTTTGACTTCACTACTCTCTCAAGGTTTTTCTAGATTTACCTATTGGTTTTGATGTAAGCCTTGGGCTTTTATCATTGCTTGAATGGGCAAATAGGTGGGTGGGGAGCCATTTGATGTGTGCACAATGCCTATGATATTTATCGACATTAGTTTTGAGGCATTAGCTGGGTTTTTGGGGCACTCTCTTATGACATGCTCTTTACCACACTCCAAGCAATAACTTTGAATGGTGAAGTAGGGTGTCTACCCATTAGATAAGGGATGAGGACATTCCCTTATGAAATGATCTCTTTGACACCTTAAACATGGGCCTTGAGGTCTCATTTGTCTCATCTAAGGCATGGGGTTGGGATTGATATACATGACGTTGGCATAATCAAGCTCCTAGTTAGCCTCTATCATGGATGTTTCATATTGGTAGGCCTCAAGATGTTATGGGGACTCCATATAATATGTAGTTGGACTATTGCCTTATGTAGAATCGAAAATTTGGGCATTGAGGTCATTTTCATGATCAATGGAGATGTCAGTACTAATGCCCTATTGAGGTTATCCTAGGCAAAAGTGTATTTCACTAAAATTACATTAGCAGTGGGTGGTGGTTGCAATCCTAGCACTAGTAGGGGTCTAGGTGGTGTCTAGTGGGGTGGTTGATAGTTTTGAGGTGCCCAATAGTATGATTGAGGATTGTATTTGCCTTGATATCTACCTGGCTACTGATAAGTTTGTGGATAATTTTGCCTAGTTGCATGCTTGTTATATGGAGAATCTTGAGTTGTGTGGTTCGTTTATTTTCTCTAAACTAAGCAATAGTGGGTGGTCAAGTTTCCTAGGTTAGGGACCATCAATTGACACACATTGGCCATGTGGTCCCCTCCACAAGTATAACAACATTTAGTGGAGACCATCCTAGGGTTCTACTAACTTAACACTCCTAATTTTTGAGCTAATCATTCTACCAAATCTTCCATGGATTTAAAGGGTTTAGATGACAGATTGGTTGAGCAGTTATAGATTTTAGAAAGCTCCAACTCATCTCCTAAATTATCCTCATTATCTATGAAAATTTTTATGCATTGTTCTAACGTTCGGGGTTCCTTAGGGTAAACATATGATTGTAGCTTTGCACTCAACAAGCCATCTAAAAACAAGGATACTTGCTTGGCTTGGGTAGGCAATTCTGGTATTAGACATCTCTTTATATATTGCCTGAACCAATGTCCTACTAGCCTGATAGTCTCTTATAGAGTCTGCATGAAACTATGGAGGAATGATGAGGTATTATGTCTAATATCGCTCTTAGAAAAGTCATTGATGAAGGTGTTATGATGGATGTCCCTAAATCATATCTCTTACAAAGTTGGAACCAACTAAGAGCATCATTCTTCAAAGTTAGCCCAAATATGTTATATTGAGTGAACATTTCGTCCACTTGTTTTGCCCTTAGCACTTGTTTAAACTCTACAACATGGTCCTATGGGTCCTTGGTTCCATCAAAGTAATTTTTTGTTAGTTTTACTGTTTGAGTAGGTCTTAGAATCCTTGGGTGCTCTCTAGGTCTAGGTAGGGGAAATTTATCCCTACCCCTTTGGGGCCTATGTTCTCTAGTTCTTTCTCATTCCATCCTATCCATGTCCACTCCTTATCTATTTCTTCCTCTGGTGTGTACAAAACTCACCTGTGGTCATTCCTTTTGGGTTCCTAATATGTGCAAAGATCCTCCTCCCATTGGGTTATGAGAGTTAGTTGGCTTATGGGAAGTGAAGATAGTTTTTCCGTTCCATGTCTAGGCATGTCTATTGTGTTCAATAACTACAATCATCCTTTTTGAAGTGTTGTCAAGGTAGATGATCTTCCCTGGGATTTTTGGGTCCTTGAACTCATAGATAATGATTCTAGACATATCACTTGGTTTATCTGATCTAATCCTCCAGAAGGCTTCATCAATCTCTCTACTTACAAAGAGCTCTATACTTGAGTTGTCCTGGGGTATCCAACCAATTGTGATTATCCGTGATAAGATTGATTTGCCTCGAGGCATCATGGGTTCTTGTTCCTTGAGCTCTTGATCTATGTATGTAGTGTCCATCTCAAGCATTATGGATCTAAATTCATCCATTTTGTTAGGTACACTAGCCATTACATACATGGTTCTCTGCTTACCTATATATGCCCCATTTTTGAATTTGACTACAGGATGCTCAATACCGAAGGGCTGTTTTGGATTCCTAAGTTGAACTATAGACCTGCATAGGCCGTCCTTGTAGATGCATGCACCAAGTTATTTTGTTTGTATATACTCCAGTTGAGCCTTATATGAGCCTTCCAGTGTTACTAAATAGGCTACATGTGAACTACCCATGTGTCTCTCCATGTTATGTAACATCTCTGAATCACTTAGTGTGTGATCTCACTACGTAGGGATAATCACTCAATTGTTGAGCCCAAGACCTTGTAGTGAGATTGACATTGGCTTTTGATGACCTAAAACTCCATCGATCAGATTTGCCTACATGCTTTCCCAACCTAAGTTTCATGAATTTGTCTCCCCATGTTACCCAATGTACACACACATGTCAATGGTTCTTTATGTACCAATCAATTGTCCTTTTTAGTTTTTGTCTTTTCCAGTTGAGGTTCGTCAAGTATAGAATTTTGTTGCCTTGGTAAGTTGTAATGGCATCAATTTTATGCATTTTACATGCTTTGGCTTGGACTTGAATCCCTTAGATTTTCTTGGATTTAAGTTCCTATCTTCTCCTGAGTCCGAACTCTATGGCTATGCCTTACCAAACAATGAAATTAATGATGGAAAATATGGTAACTTACTATCTTGGGTTCCACTTTGGGTAAGCCCCCAAATGCACTCTTGATCAAGTACCGTGCTTGATTAGCACCACTTCTCACTTATATATTGGTATTTCCACCAATCGTTGGCACGAAAATCCCTATAGACAATCGAATAATTTAAAAAATTGAAAAAATTTGATCAAAATCACAAAACCCTATTTTTTCTGATTTAGGTGGACTATCGAGATGGTTTGAAGCAATCACGATGGTATGAGACCATCACGATGGTCCAATCAATAGGGGATGGTGGCTCTATCACGATGGTCTAAAGCAATCATGATGGGGTGACACCGTCAGGATGGCGTGAGCTGATGGCGATGGCGTTAGGGGATCATTATGTTATGACATGATTGCAATGGTGCCAGAGGGTCGCAATGGTGTAAGCCTATCATGATGGTCTGTGTTGTCACAATAGTCAATATTGTTGTGATGGCATGAGTCAATCACGATGGTGTGGTATGATCATGATGGCATGAGCCCATCATGATGGTTTACATAGTCATGATGGTGTGAATCAATGGTGATGGTGATGCACTGTCGTGATGGTGTGAGCCAATAGCAATGGCCACAACCTATCATGATGGTCTAAGCCTATCGCAGTGGTGTGTCGAATATTGAATTTGTATATCTAATTGTGGTTTTAGGGATGCATAAGGGCACTGAACACACTATTGTAGATGTTTTGTAAATATTTGAGTATGGCAGTCTGACAGGATGGTATGCACACATGATAAAATGATGATGATGATGTAGAAAATAAAACCTAGATTCTCACCAATGGAAGCCTCATGTGCACAATAATGATGACAAATCTTGTAGAAAATCTCTCAAGATTGCAAAATCAACTCTCACATTCTCTCTCTCTCTCTCTCTCTCTCACTCTCAAACGGGGGAAAATGAGGAATGGTGGGTGGATATGGTGAAAAAATGAAAATTTTGGGAATTGATGGGGAAGTGAGGATGTGGATGGTGGATGTAGGGGAGGTGAAATGAAGCAAAAACAATGGAAAAACAACAACAAATTACCACAAAAACACTATCTATGTACCTTCCAATGCCTATCTCTTGACACTCTTACCATCACATGTTTGTCCTTGGGCTCATCCTCGACAATGGTGACAAAGTTGGTTTTGCTTTAGACAAGAGTAAATATCACATTGAGGAACTCCCCATCCTTAATTGTCAATCAGTAAAAGAGTAAGGATGACATGGAGATCATGAATGAGTCAAATGCACAAAGGTGAAGGTGAGAAGCATGCTAATGCACACATGCATACACACACATCAGAGACAATATTAGAGGAAATGGAAGGCAAGAATCTTCTTTGCATTACTCAAATTACAAGAACTCTTCTATAAGTCTCATACCTCAAAAACTAACCCCCAAAAATGAGCTCTCTAGCTCTATTTATAATTTTTGAGGTGAAGTGACCAATTTCACATCTTGTGACTGGCCTAGTTAAAATTTAAGTCCTATGCTAGTTTTAGAGGATCAAATGAGATCCAAAAGATGTGAAAACTGGTAGACATGTTCTACCTAAGCTCTTCAATCTTGAGGAATCCTCGGCTTGCACAAAATGGAACGTCAATGAAAAACTATAGTACAATGGTTAGTGATTAAGATCATTGTTTATGTTTCTATCAATGTTTTGGTCATTATAAATCAATGAGGACTAGGAAATTAATGAGTGGGCCCCATTAGATCTCCTTGCTTCGCTTCTCACATGCTCCCTCTACATTGATGCCTTGAGCTACTACCAACATTTGTTCAACTGCCTACTTGCATAAGCAATGGGAAGGTCAATGTTTCCTTCACCTATAGGTTGTGCTAGCACACACCCAATAACATAATTGGAAGCATTCACATGAACATGGAAGGGATTATTCCAATTTGGTGTAGTAAAAATTGGTGCTGAACATAATTGTCACTTAAGCTCATTGAAAGAGTTTTTGCACTCTTCATTCCACTCAAAGTTAGTTAGAAGGTTGTACAGGGGCTTCACTATTATTACATACATGTGAATAAAGCATCAGTAATATCCACAGTGACCCATGAAAGCATGTACTTCCTTGACATTCTTTGGTCTAGGTAGCTTTGCTATAGCTCTAACTTTGTCTTGATTGGTAGATATGCCATTCTGACCATAAAAACACACTTTTCTAGGTTCAAGCAGACTTGGTATTCTCTACATTTGTTAAATGCTTGTTTCAATTTAGGAATATGTGTTTGTATGATGTTGGAGTGAGTGCACAAATTGTCAACATAGACCTCTGAATTCTTTCGTGAGAATTCCTTAAACACATGACACATCAGTCTTTGTAATGTAGCAAGGGCATTTGTGAGCCGAAAAGCCATCATGCAAAATGTGAAGATTCCCCACTCGGTATTCTCTACATTTGTTAGAGGCTTGTTTCAATTTAAGAATATGTGTTTGTATAATGTTGGAGTGAGTGCACAAATTGTCAACATAGACCTCTAAATTCTTTCACAAGAATTCCTTAAACACATGGCGCATCAGCCTTTGTAATGTAGCAAGGGCATTTGTGAGCCCAAAAGCCATCATGCAAAATGTGAAGATTCCCCACTCAGTGGAAAAAGTTATCTTATGTTGGTCCTCCAGAGCAATGGCTACTTGATTGTAGCCAGTGAATCCATTAAGGAAGCTATATGCTTCTTTGCTTACTATGTGTTCTAATAAATATTCGATGATAGGAAGTGGATAAGTATCCTATATGGTGGTTGCATTAAATTTTTTCAAGTGAATGCACAGGTGTAACTTGCCATTCTTTTTGGGCACGACCACAATGCGGGATACCCATGCGATATGCTCAATTCCATAGAGAAATCTAGATTCTATCAAGCCATCTATTTCCTCTTTGATTTTTGCTACATAACTAAGTTATCATTGTCCATGTATGGTTACTACTTAGAGGGATTGGCCTCTAAGGACATGGGAATTCTATGAGAGAAAATATCAGGTTCTTACTCCTTTCAAGTCTCTATATCTCCATGCAAACACATCTGTATATTCTCTTAGTAATGCGGTGAACTCTTGTTCTTCTTCTTCGGACAAATCATGTCCTATGTATGTACATCTTTCTTCACCATCTTCTATGACCACTACGATTTTCTTGGTTTTCTCTCAATTATCATAGGCTTCTCCCATGAGTGCTACTCTATTAGACATTATTATGATGACAGGCCTCAACAAACTCCATACCAAACTCAACAAAGACCTCAACTTGTGCTAGGCCAACAACCTCCATCCCTAGCTAATGTGATCCTAGTCAAGTACGCATCAGGTGAGGGCAGCTTGAGTACAACCCTAGTGCTTGGACCCCTTATGATTTCAGAAAGTGATCCGAATGCTCAAAGCTTTGACTCAATGCATGGATAGACCACCAACTTACTACATGGATTCACTAGAGAACACTAAGATTTACCCTTACGAAAACCCTAGTGAACCTATTTGGGAGCCAGAGTATTCAAATGTGATGTACATCAATCCTAACCCTCGGACCCAATCAAGAAATTTGAGACCCCAAGCACCCAGAGCTCAATGCTATAGGTGCCAAGGAGATCGCTTTATTCGAGATTGTCCAATCCCTACATCAAGAAAACCCCAATTAGTGACTATTCATGGCTTTTGTCTAGATTGTGGTAAGGAACACCTCCTAAGGGATTTTTGTAAGAATCCAACCAATGCACAACAAATTACTCCGATCAATTTATTAGTTTGGTTGTAAGAATACAACCAATGCACAATAGATTACTCCAATCAATGTTATTAGTTTGGTACTAGGTTCTAGTGGAAATATGACAACCACTAACCCAATGCAAGTAGTAATTAGAGCTCAAGACATACAACAAAACTTGACATGATGTTTTAAGCATACTGGGTTAGAATCCAAGAAGGGCCAAATGCAAAAAAGTTAGATAAGTGTTATCCCTGATCCAACTTAGAAATTGAAAGGACGAAGCTTTGTGCAAAAATGGGTGGAGCTAGCTCTAACTATGTTTGAGGCCAGTCATCTTTTCAATTGCACTAACTCAACCAAGACACAATTGAACTTGGATGGATTGCTAGAGAGACTGGAGAGGATGATAGCCAAATCTGGGAAATCAACCACATCAAAGTTAAGTAACAATGGAAGTGAAAGGATAAGCTTGCCTCCCAAGGAAGCTTATGCTCCTGATTCCACTGATCCTAGAATCTCTTCTTGTGTAAATCAATACTCAGAAGAGTTCTTACAAGAGATTCAAGAGGAGAAATGGGCCAAGGAGATCAATAACACTTCGCCCATTGAGATTGTGGACAATCTATAGGATCAATTTCCATAGGACATTTTCTCTATTTATGGAGAAGAGGAAGATGCACAAACTAGTGAACGATTAGACTTCGAATTTGATTCCCTGGAGGAATCACCTGAGTTCATAGGCACATGGGAGTCTAAGTTTATTCAAATGAGAGCCCCTACTATCATGATAAGAAATGAGGAGTCAATCATACGTAGGAACACAAATGTGATAAAGAATTCTAAAGTACGATATAATCTCACCTTAGAGGAGCTATTGAAAGTGAAACTAGAATTATGGTCCACCCTCTCAGGTAGGGACACATAAGACAATACCAAAGGTACCTTGGAAAAGATAGGAGACATGAGCGATGGAGAAGAAGGAAATACCTACCTCTCTATTAATTATCAAGGCTATACTACCAAAGCAATCTTGGACTCAGGTGCAAGAGTTGCCATTGCTACCACCTCCTTATGGAAGCATTGGGGCAAGCCAACACTCATGCCAATGAGGACGAAACTACAAATGGAAGATGGCCACATTGAAAAGCATCTAGGAGTACTAGAAGGGATAACTTTCACCACTTGTGGTGTAGAGTTTGATCACACATTTGCCATATGCGATTTTGGCAAAAACCATGTTTTTGAGATGATTCTAGGTAGGTTGTTCATGTGACAACTACAAATAGTGCAAGATTGGGGAACCAATTCTTTGTACCTACAACACTTGAGAGTCACCACCAAAGTCAATATCAAGGACTAATGACATAGAGATGTACCCCCTTACAATGGAACCCAATCCATAAAGCTTTAGATGACACAAAGCCAGTGCACTCCATAGGATCAAGATCCTCTTAGATGCATGAAGACACCCACTTATGGATAAGTAAAGTTGCAGTAGAGGAAGAGAATAGACAAAACCACTAGAGATGGAGGTGCAAGGGAGAGACCTAGAACAATTCAAGACCCATCCTATGCATCGATGGTTTTCCTAACGAAGAATTTGAACCCTATGGTTGGGTCAAAATTCTAGCCACCATGGACATAGAATTCAATGAAGAACAATGGATGCCCCATTGTGATGAGGATGGCTATGGCATTTCAGTTTCCTTGATAAAACCAATCATGTGTGATTCGGTTATTCAAGAGCGTGAAGCTAATATGAGTGAACCCAAGGGCGATAGTGACAAAGAGGAAGAGTCGATGCTCATGGAGCCTTTTTGTGCTTCAGAGGAAGAATACCTCTATTTAATAGAAGCTGGAACTCAGGAGGAGGAAAGATCAAAAGAAGAAGAGACATAGATAGTAACCAAGAAGAAGAAAAGAGAGAAACCTATAACCACACCGGTAGAGGAAGAGATCCCCTTTGAAGTCACATAAAGCTTCAAGAAATATGAAATAGAAGATCAAAAGGTCATGACAGGGATGCCTAATAGAGCAGCACTCACATTAGTGGCATACGACAACAAAGAGAAAAGTAAGAAAATTGTTGTGATCATAGAAGATGGTCAAGAATGATGCACATATATAGGACATGATTTGACAAAAGAAGAAGAGAAAGAGTTGCTTGCATTGTTAAGAGAATATAGAGATGTGTTTGCATGGAACTACAAAGACTTGAAAGGATTAGACCTTGATATTTGCTCTCATAGGATTCATATGTCTCCTAGAAGCCAAACCTTCTAAGCAAAAACCATACACATACAATGACAATTATGCAACAAAGATCAAAGAGGAAATAGATTTTTTGATAGAAGCAAGATTTATCTATGAGACTGAGCATACTGAATGGGTATCCCCCAATGTGGTAGTGCCCAAAAGGAATGGAAAACTACATGTGTGCATTAATTTGAAGAAAGTTAATGCAACCACCATTAGAGATAGTTATCCGCGTTCTATCACCAAAAACTTGTTGGAACGAGTAGCAAGCAAGAAGTATATAGCTTCCTTGATGAATTCTTTGGCTTCAAACAAGTAGCCATTGCCCTAGAAGACCAATATAAGACAAATGTTTCCATAGAGTGGGGTATTTTTGCATTTTGTGTGATGCCTTTTGAGCTCACCAATGCTCCTACTACATTTGAGACGCTCATGTGTCATGTATTGGAGGAGATTTTGCAAAAGAATTTAGACATATATGTTGATGATTTATGTGCTCATTCCAACATTAGGCAAACAAACATCCCTGACTGAAATCAATCTTTGACAAATGTAGAGAATACCAGGTCTACCTGAACCTAGAAAAATGTGTTTTCATGGTTAGGCAAGGCAAGATTCTAGGACACATAGTGTCAAAGTGGAATCTCAATTGATGCGGACAAAGTTAGAGCTATTGCCAACCTACCTAGTCCAAAGAATGTAAAGGAAGTGTAGGATTTCATGGAACATTGTGGCTATTATCATCACTTTGTCCACATGTATGCAATTATTGCAAAGCCTTTGTACAATCTTCTGACTAGCTTCGAGTTGGTTGCATTGTTAAAATAATATAGAGATATGTTTGCATGTAGCTACAAAGACTTGAGGAAGTAGACCCTAGTATTTGCTCTCATAGGATTTCTATAGCCATCGAAGCCAAACCTTCTAAGCAAAAGCCGTACACTTACAATGACAGTTATGCTCTGCACACACTCTCTCTCTATAAACACTTGATCACCTTCCTTACACACTTTTCTCTCACTTTTCTTCTCTATGTCGCACTAGATCAATGTGTCTCTTGCTCTTCCTCTCCCTCGCTAGTGTAGAATATGCTCTTTCTTGCTTAGTCTAACTCCAAGAATGCTAATGCCTTGTTGTGAGTCGATTCCCCTTATGTACATGGCTTCTAATTGATAGTGTATCTTGGTGCTCACTTTGATGTCCCAAGAATCCTTAATGTGTAAAGCCAACGACTCCCTATTTTTTCTTGTAATGAATTTAGGAGAAAAACAAAATTTTAAATGGGGGGCCACACATATACTTTTGCATATCGTTTGTCTTCATATGACTTCAATTTTGAGTGGAGGCTAAGAAGGTGATGCCTGAACATATCATGAAAAAGCTTGGACTCCAACCTTCAAGACTTGCCAACTTCAGAGTAACATTGGTAGTTCAAAGATAAGGGAGGGTTCAAAATGTGTAGGGAGGGTGTGTGAGGATGTGTGTGTGGGGGGAGGGAGAGGGGGGGAAAGAGAGAGAGAGAGAGAGAGTAGAAAGAGGTAGAGAGAAGGTTGAGAGAGGGTGAGAAACATAGAGAGAAGGTGAGAGATATAGAGAGAGAAGATAGAGAGAAGTAGAGAGAGTAGATAGAGAGAGTGCACTTAGTGCCATAAAAATTATCATAAAATATGTTATCCATATTATTATACATAACTAGGTGGCCACTTGTATAGGATTTGAATCATCTTCCTTAATGTTGCACTTAAGGGTATGTCTTTTCTTCTCTCTTTTATGCCTTGTGACTGGTTCACCCAAATCAACAACCTCAATGATCTCCTCTTTCCTTCATAGACTTCCTCTCTACTTGAGTTTTTTGGAAAAATTCCATAGCAGGAAGATGAGTCTTCTCCTTGTAGCCAAGCCAACATGTTCTCTTCTTCATCATATAAATCCAAATCCGGGTTGTCCAACATATCTTTTTCCATACAAATACCATTTTCTGCATCGTGCTGGTATGTCTTTCATTTTTTGGTCCTTCTTCTAAAAATATACGTTGCAACTCTTTTCCCTCTTATTTTACCCACATATTATCCTTGCCCCAATCATGCAGCACATTGGCATGCCTTAATCAAGGTCTCCCGATCAACAAGGGAAAATTTCCATTTACCTATGGAAAACTTAAGACACCAAAATCCAAAGTGAAGAGTTACCTTGTATCTCAACTGGAACTCCAGGGACCACTCCCTTAGGTCTTACTATGCCTCGATATGCCAATGTTACACTGGAGTTGGTAAGAATTGAAGGTTGGAGTCCAAGCTTTTTCATGGTATGTTGAGGCATCAAGTTAATGCCAAAACTGCCATCCACTATAACTCCTTGTAACTGATGTCCTCTGATATGGACTATTAGATATGGTCTTTTATAATATGTGAGGGGGGCTTCCCCTTCAAATTTATCCTTACTCATAGTAGTAGTCTTTGCCACTAAAGTGGTTGTGGAAGACTTTGATCTGAATTTTGCATCCATATTTATTAAATAAAGAATATTGAATCCTTTTTAATCGATTTGAGTAGTCTTGAATTCTCAGACTCCTTAAGAGCATGGTCTCTATTTGAATATTCAAACTCCTCATGAGCCATGTTGAATGCATGCCCAATGACATCACTAGTACCTGTAAACTCTTCTTTTTGTCTCATATCTTCATATGTAGTGGATCTGTCCTCGTGTGTCCCTTTTTCCCTTACTTGAGATTTCGTGAGTCTTGGCCTATGTCTATTTGAGATTTCCCCTTACTTCTTGCCTGCATTACAAAAGAGTCAATTTCTAATTGCACTACTCTAGCAGATGGTGATGGCACACTGACTTCTTTTGAAACTTTTTCTTTGTTCACAAAGATCATTTGTATATGAGGCCCAAATGTAGATACCTTGTTCTTTGGACAAAAATTGGTATAATGATCTCTAGCCTCTAGGAAATTTCTACAAGGAGGGGCATTTTGTGGTAGAGGGCACATGTTTTGATAATGCCCACGTTCTCCATATACGAAACAGATGATTGGCCTCCTAGGCCCATTTCCAAAGGTATACCTAAGTTGAGGGTTATAAGTGTTACCTTCACTATGTGCAACTGCCATTGTGTTTGTTTGTGGTTGGACTCCTCCTTGTCTCGAATATGCCTATGCAGGCATCCCTCTTGATTGACATTCATGGGCTTCATGGCCAACTTTCCTGCATAATTGGCAGGTCACACTTAAAAGAGGGTAGTCACTTACCACATGGCCTTGTTTGCTACACATGGTGCACCACATCCCATTTTTTATGCCCCCTCTGCAGAGTTCCTATAGTTCTTTTTGTAGTTGTGCTAACTCCTCTACTTGGGCCTCTTCTTCTTTTTGTAACTTTAAAGCTTCAATTTTGCACCTCAATTGAGTTACTACAATTTCTTCTTCTTTTTGGGGATTTTTCCTTCTGAGACTCTCAAGTTCTCTCCTCAACTGTGTCACTGGGTCCTCAGGTTCCATAGGGTATTGTAGACTAGAAGAACCAATTCCATATTGGTATCTAATTTTCTATATCCTTGTTGCTGTAGAAATAAATTCCTCAAATGTTGTTGTTCGGAGCCTCCAAATCCTTAATATTGCATTGTGTTGAGATTGGAAGTGGTTTGGCTAGCCAAAAAGCAATCGTGAGGTGGGTCTGGTAATTTAGCCATGAGTGCTTTTGCACTAGTGATAAATTTTGGAAATGTCTCCCTGGTACCTTATCTTAGGTTCTCTAATTTTTTAATTTTTGATAGCAAATTGTTAGAATTGTGTCTTGAAAGCATCCTTCAGTAACTCCCAAGTGGTGAAATGGTTGATAGCAAATTGATTGAACCATTTATTAGCTAACCCTTCCAATGTCGATTGGAAAAGAATAAAAAATGCATCTTCCCTTCTCGTTAACCCCTGTTTTGCATAAGACCAAAAATCTTCTAATATGTTCATTGGGTTCTTCATGTGCTAATCCTCTAAAAGAGGGAAATTTGGTATTTAACCTTGACATTAGAGTTTCTAGGTCTACCTGGCCTGCCATATTTCTTACTGAGGATGTTGATGGCAGAGGGTTGGTTGACCTTTGAATAGATTTTCTTCTTGTTGCTTTGCAAGGGACCCTTAAAGTTTGAGACTGGGTTGTAATCATGAGCTGTGCCTTCTCCTTCTTAGGCTAAGAGAGTTCCAAGTTAAAGAAAAATTAACTCTCAGTCCAACACTATTAGTACCTTTTCACTTCTTCTATACTTCGTAATATTGGTTCTCCTATGCTTAAGCCGCCTTGTGGTTCCAGTCAATTTTTTTTGGGGGATTCTTGAGTAGAAAGGGACTTGAGTATTTATAGGAGAAGGAAGAAGACAAAGAAGAAGAAGAAGTAAACCACGCATCGAAAGCTTTTATATCTTGATTATAATGAAAAATACAATGGTTGTGTCTAGAACAAGACAAAATGTTCTCTGTGTAGGGTGCTTAAACCCGAAAAGCACACACACACAAGTTTACAAGATACCAAAATTCCTTGTGTAGTCAAACTTCTCTGTATAGGACCTCCACCCTCTCTAGTAGCTTGCTCTTGTGCACACCTTGCACTCAAGCTTCCGATAGGGTAGGTGGAAAGGCCACCTTCTGCCCATGTGCAACACCTCCTCACTGGTACCTTGTTCCACCTTGATTGCCTTCCTCAATGGTTCTTTGTGCACTCTCCCTCTACACACTTGATCACCTTCCTTACACATTTGTCTCTCACTTTTCTTCTCTGCATCGCACTCGATCAATGTGTCTCTTGCCCTTCTCTCTCTCTAGTGTAGATGATGCTCTCTATTTCTTAGTCTAACTCCAAGAATGCTAATGCCTTGTTGTGGGTCAATTCCCCTTATGTACATTGATTCAAATTGATAGTGTATCTTGGTGCTCACTTTAATATCCCAAGAATCCTTAATGTGTAAAGCCAACATCTCCCTATTTTGTCTTGTAGTGACTTTAAGAAAAAAACAAAATTTTAAATGGGGGGCCATACATATACTTTTGGGTACCGCTTCTCTTCTTATGACTTCAACTTTGACCTTCATTTCTTCAAAATGTTTTCATAAGGGAGAGTTTAGTTAAACCTTCTATAACACTTAAAAACCTTGAAAGCCTTACAAAAAGAAAATTTTGCAATCTGCATTCAACTTTTTTGCAAAAGTATTGTGAACAAACTATGCACCCTTGTTCTTGACCCCTTGTGCACCGCCTATGCACCACTTTGCACTTTTGCACCACCTTTGCATCACTCACGAAGTCACCACTTTGACATTTGATTAGCTCCACAATTGATGACTTTGACCTTTGATTAGCTCCACCATTGAATATGATGGAGAACATCAAGTGCACAAGAGATATCCTATGAGAAGATATGAAGGATGGCTCTACTCGAATATCAACAGAAGGATGAAGCTTGATTTAGAAGCTAAGTATCATTGAATTTATGTTTGGTTTCAATATCTTTTTGCCACATCTTTCATTATTTTGGTAGTAAGCCATCATTGAAGCATTAGTAAAAGCTTCAATTTTGATATTGTCTGGGAGAACATAAATGTTAATGAAAGCTTAGGCATTGAAAAGAAATTGGGCACTTGCATGCATTATTGCAAGGAAGAGAAAGAATGTATGTGCATCCCCTTTTGATGAAGGATGAGTTCAATGCACACGTTGTACATCACAAGTGTAATCTTTATTAGAAACAAATTAAATGCACGACATCATTTGCATTGGCATGATGATGCTTGAGAAAAAAGCACATGTTTGTGCACAAAAGGAAGGAAAAAAAGAGCATGAAACGCATGAATTCTAAGCATGATTAAAGCTATGGAGTGTTGGAATCATTTATATTGCATTCGGGTTTGCTCTTTCATTGTCTGAAGTCGTGAAACTAATTAAGTGAACATAGCTTTGAGTAGAGAGGTTCTTTCTATAGGGAAGCAAGGCATCTGGTAAGAGATGAAGCTAAAGTACTCATAAAATCTTAGTAGCTAGATTTTACAATATAAGCACTTGTTAATTCCTTCTCAAATTGATACTAAGGTATCAATACTTAATGTAAAGTTTACATTAAGTGTGTCTCTCTTAGCAATGAAATAAGCACAAGGATAAAAATAAGATTCGGATAGATTACCTTGCCATACCCATGGTCAGGTATTCATTAAATAGTTAGAACCCAAATCATTCTAACTACTTTAATGACCTACAAAGTCTTTTGAGGATAGAGTCTCTCATTATGAAATAATTCCAATATCATACATAAGAGAACCTAGCATACCCAATGCTAACTCTAAGTATAACAAATACTTAGAGATGGTTCCAAAACAAGCCTTTAATTTCTTATGTACATGGAACCCGAATACATCCAATGTCTTAAATTTTCTCTTTTTTTTTTGGGTAACATTCTTACATAACTTCGGAGAACCTATAATACTACTAATCTAAGTATAAAATATACTTAAAAGTAGTTGATTGGAAAAGGTTCAACAGAGTTTTTGATGAGACATCCTAATAGGATGCCACCCAAAATGGTTTCGAAAGTATCAAGATGTGAAGCTCTATGTTGATGACATCAAAGGCATTGATGGAAAGCAATTATAAGCAATTGAACTTATAAAGTTCAATCAGTGTACATTGACCAACAAAAATGGTGTAAAGTACTTAAAAACATCAGGAAACATAAAAAACCCCCTTCTTTTTAAAGAACTTCCATAAGGCTTCATTTGTTCAACTCTAGGTTTTCTTCACTAGATGCAATGGTTCCTAATGGAAGGAACTTAAAGTTCTCTAGGCACAATGATGAAATGGAAATATTTTTTCTTATTTCATAGTACTTTCAAAACTCCTATTCTTTGATTATCCTTGAAAATTAAAGCCACCTCTCCTAACATAGATAGAAAAGAACTTGCATTTTTAGGAAACATGAGAATTCATGAATAAGTTCATGAGTATGTTAGGATAGGTGGTCATCGAGTTTTAATAAATACCAAAACTAGAATCCCTTTCTAGTACATCTTCTAGGAAAATTCAGGGCACTCAAAAGCATAAGAGTGTTTGAATAGTCCAACGATTGAGGAGTTCTATAATTGTGAATGAAGCCATAGTTTTTATAGTTTTCGAGGACAAAAACTCTTCAAAAAGGGGGAAGAAAGTACCAAATCACATAAAATTTGATACAATTGATTAGATGAAATATAGAATCTTGGGGATAGATTACAAATAGAAGAACATATTTTAGATATAAGATTTTTGGCAAAGTTGTTGAGAAGAAAACCTCATGGCATACTAAAAATAAATATTGGAAACCTGCTAATGGTAGAAATGATTTGGAGAAGATAGGTTGCAACCACATAGAGCATGCCAAAGCCTAAACTTCTTTAAGAGAAGTGAAAGTGCGAATAGAAATTAGAGAGTAGGAAGTATGCCACCATGATTAATGGTACTTAAATCTATGGAAGGTGAAACTGGTATTCACCTATCCCTAAAATCCAAAAGCATTAGAAGATACTCAAACTTCATATAAAGAAGGAATTCGATAAGAAAGGATAATCTCTTGTTGCCACAAATTAGTTGAGCAATAAATAACTAGACCTTGAATATGATTCAAGATACCTGGAATTGCTCAATGGATGTTTATTCCATCAATGAGTTTTAGAGCTTCAATGTAAGCTTGAAATAATTAAGATCTTAGAGTGATCATATGTTGGAAACCCTAGAAACCTGAGCAAGATGAAAACATAGAGGTAATCCCTTGACTTCAAAAGGAATTTGAGTAAATGGTACTATATAGTTAGATTAATCTTCTGGACTTTAAGATAAATATCATCCAGACATCAGCATTGGATATAAAGTATGGTGGTATGGGATACTATACTTTATATTCACCTTAATGTAGGAATGATGGTATGGGACATCAAACCATGAGATAATAAGTATCTTTTAGTCTTGGGCTCTTGACATGAAGGAAGATTCAATTCCAATAGGGAATTGAAACTTCCAAAATAAAAGTGAGTACATGGTGGTCAAAGAGTATGACTAGGACTTCAAGTAAAAGTTAACTGAAAAATTTAAAGATCATGAAGTCAAAAAGCACCTTCTAAAGATTTTTTCAGAAATCTTTTTAGTAAGACTTGCATATCTATGAGATTTCTAAGAAATGACTTTATAGTTCTCTACAATAAATGCTATATACATTTATGAAGAGAGATCTTGGAAAGTTTCTTTTTAGCAAAGAAATTTCAACTAAGTTAATCTAGGACTAAGCACTCAGTTGAGAGTACAACTAAGTGAATCACGAACTTGAATAAAATTTATGCATTTTTGTATAAAGGAATTCAAGAAGTAGTGAGACTTAGTAATCAACATAGATGAAATCAGACTAAGTTAGTCCAAAGCACCTTGTTGATGGTACAACGAGGTTATCAATCTCCTAAAGTAAGAGAACTATACTAGATTTGGTATTCTAGTATGTAGGGGTCTCAAGAGATTGAAAGGGACTAGCTTCTTAATTAAGATGTTTGAAGCATCATAGTTTGAGAGTAAAGTTGAACATCACCAAAACTTGGTGGCTCAATTATCGAGGCACTTTTCTCCCTCTTTAGGAGGTTTTTTCCCCCAGCTTGTATATATGCCTATTGCCCTAACGGGCTACTTATCTTTGTACATTCTAGTGGTAATACATTCAGTATTGTGTGTTATGCTCCAAGCCTCTTCTTCTTCCTTGTGTTGTTCACATGCTTCCGTAGACATCTAACTCCAACAATTGGTATCAGAGCAGGTCGCCCCTTCATCTAGGGCATCGTCGATACCTCTCTGGTTGCAATCTTAGAACTGCACAAAATTTGGTAAGCATACTCAGGGTGTTTCAGAGATCAAAACGGCTTCGCTCTGTGTACCGAAATCATGATATGAGCTCGTTTCAACCTTCCAACACACTATCATAGTGCTTGTGCAAGCTATTTTGTCTTTTTGTGCCAAAGATATATACCAGTTTTGGTTCGCCAATATAAGCATCTCGAAGTCTTCTATAGGTTTAGCAGAACTTGTCATGGTAATTCTGTTCAACTTTTTCAGATACAGTCATTTTTTTGCATAAGGGTATTTTAGTTAGTGGCCATGGTTGAAAACAATGATATATTTCGTATGTTGGTTGTTAAGGATAAGTTGGATGGTAAGAATTACCCATTGTGGGCTTACATGATGCATCATGTATTGGTCGCAAAAGGACTATGGAATATTGTGCAAGGTGTTGAAAGACGTCCTATTACACCTACAAATACAGGTACTACAAATATAGGTAAAATGCCTTAACATTTGAAGAGTTAGTTTCTGTTTTGTTGCAGGAAGACCACTCTAGGAAAAACAGGTCTATCATGCATGTTGCAGATCAAGCTTTCTGAAGATGAGAAGAAATCAGAAAAGCAAAAATTATTTTGCAAATACTATAAAGCAAATAATCATGTCATTAAGAGCTATCCAAAACTGGCTACTAAAGAAGCAAAGAAGAAGGAGGCCAGAATGGTTGTTGCAGAGGCCTCTACACCGAAAATAGAGTCTGTTAATCTTGTCCAGGAAGAAGAATGGGCGTTTACTATTGTTTGCAATTTTGACCCATCTTCTCATGAGCAGTGCATGTTTGCAGTGGACTCAGATGTTTGGTACTTTGATAGTGGGGCCACCAAACATATTACCTCGCATCGCAGTTTCTTCTCTTCAGTTGAGCCTGCCCCTACAGGGAATACTGTTACATGCGCCAACAACTCCTCTTATCCTGTTATGGGAGTTGGTAAGATCATTTTGACTACTACTGATGATAGTTCTTTCTCTTTGTCAGATGCTTTATTTCTGCCAAGGATTAAGAAAAAATATGTTATCGATTTCTACATTAGCCAAGATTGACTTGGTTGTGAAATCTGTTGATGATAAATATACAGGTCATGATATATCAAATGGCGACATCATTACTGCTTCTGGCATTTTATCTCGTGGGTTGTATAAGCTCATAGACTATGAAAGATCTATAAATGATTCGGCATGTGCAATACATGATTCTGAGGCTATGTTAGATGCAAAGCGTTTGCATGACACTTTGGTCATCAGAATTTTGCTAGTTTGCTACGCTTTATTTTGATCATTGTTGTGTATGTTGATTACATGCTGCTGACTAGTCCTCATAACACACATATTGTTGATTTTAAGGCTGATTTGCATGCCTCATTTGAGATGTCTAATTTGGGGCATTTGCATCACTATTTGGGCATTCAGTTTATGCAAGTTGATGGTGGAATGGCTTTGTGTCAAACGAAATATATTGACACATTATTGCAGCACTTTGGCCTTGAAGTCTATAAGCCTATTGCCACTCCTATGGAGATAGGTTTACCATTGAGTCTTCATGATGTTGGAGATGCATTTGATGTTGTTCTCTATCAGCAGGCTCTTGGATGCTTGAGTTACTTATGCATTACTCAGCGAGATATTCAATTTGCTACCTCACAAATGAGTAGGTTTATGCACTACCTAGGTGTCAAGCATTGGCAGGCAGTTAAGTGCATCTTTTGCTACTTGATTGGTACCCGGCTACCTGGATTGTTTTATCACAAGGGGGGATCACTACCGCCAAATTTGCATGCTTAATCTGACAGTGATTGGGCTGGTTGCTATGACACTCATGTGTCCACGAGTGGTTTTTGTTTCATGCTTAGTAGCTCATGTATATCTTGGTTGAGCATGAAGCATCCTACTATGGCCACTTCCAGTTGTGAGGCTGAGTATAGGGCAGCTTTCACAGCAACAGTTGAGTGTGTGTGGCTCAGACACCCTATGGCTGACTTGGGTGTTGGTCAGTCTTCCGCCACCATCATCTTCACTGACAGTCAGAGCACATTGGCAGTTGCGAGGAACCCTGTGTTCCATGCTCGCACTAAGCACATTGAGGTGCATTATCATTATGTCAGGGAGAGGTTCTCTACTGGGGAGATCAGCTTGGCATATGTGCCCATGCAAGAGAACATTGCAGACCTTTTTACAAAGGCTCTACCTAAGGAGAAGTTAATCTTTCCGCAAAGCTTTGGGCTTACTTCCTTTTGTGGATTGATTCCACATAGCTTGGCACTTTCTTATACATGATTGCCAACTCCTTGTTCACCGCATCACTCCCAGGGGGGATTTGTTGATATATTTAGGTAGTGATGTGTGTGAACACTCTAGGACTTCCGGGGCATTTTTTCGCTCAATAGGAGGTTTTTTTTTCCTAGCTTGTATATACATCTATTGCCCTAATGGGATACTTATCTTTGTACATTCTAGTGGTAATACATTCAGTATTGTGTGTTGTGCTCCAAGGTTCTTCTTCTTCCTTGTGTTGTTTGCGTGCTTCCGCAAACGTATAACTCCAATAGCTGCCACACTATATCCTCACTCTTCTCGCTATTTCAGCTTCTAGATTCTTGGTCATTCAACAAACTGCTTTCGCTCTCTGCCTCATAATCCTCTTGAAGAGAGAAACAAAGCTCCTCCTTCTTATATGGATAGTTCCCAAGGAAGCACGGGCCTCCCTCTTCCTTTGCCAACTAGGAGCAAAACAACCACTCTCCTTTGTTGCTATCTGAGAGCAAAAAAACCCTCCCTGAAGCCCTCTTTGTTGCACTCCTCCTAAAAACACCCCAGATCAAAGAAGAAGAAGAATAGGAAGGCTTCCCCTTTTTCTGCAATAACGACCAAAAAGATGAGGACCCCCCCATCCGCTCTCTGACCTTGTGTGTTGATCCTCCATCCATCAAAAACACCTGCAACCTCTGAGGAAGGGCAAAAGACAACAAAAAAACCCCCAAGAATTGAAGTCATGGAAAAAAATGAGTAAGAATGTCAAAACTAGACTTTTGTTCCCCCTTTGTTGACTTCCCTTCACTCCTATCTAGCAGTCCCCCAGAGAGGGATCCAACCCTCCAGCTCGCGTGTACATTGATGGCCCCTCCTACCCCGAAGCATGTGCACTGATGGGCACTTCCCCTCCCTCTGATTCTGGTGTTGAACCCCCAAATGTGTGCATTAACGGGTCATTCCCCTTCTCTACCACTGTCCTTGAGAAGGATGGGGACCGCTACCCACCCCCCCCCCAAGTGTCGAAAGGATTCTGCTGCAAAAGTTGAACCAAAACAATGTGCCAACTTCTTTTCATAGTAAACCCTTGTAAGATTGAAGTTTCTTCATAACCACCTTCTTGCCTCTTTGAAAACCTTGTAAAGCCAATTCCCTCCCAAGATCCCTTATCAAGCCATATATTTTCCAATACATCATAGTCAAGAAGCAATGCTCCCACCAAACCCCTTCCAAATACCCATATTGAATGAGGTACTTGAATTCTCATGTTCATTTCTATCCAGGGTTTTTGTACTCAATACCAAGTCTCGTTTCATCAAATGCATCAATACAAGCTACCACTTCCCCCACATAAAGTTTGCTTGCTCCAACCACATCCAAAGAAGTGCACAATAGATAATTGGATGCCATACAATTTGAAAATGCTCCATGATTGGCATCATGTTGTACGCATATGCTAATTTTTGCAACCATAAATCCCATGAGAATTGCAAGAAGAATCGATACCACAAAACTTCCTCCCTTCATCATTTTGAAATTACTTTCCACATTGCTTTTAAGGATAAGCTAAAAATCTTCTCCTCCTAAACTTTTGTATTGGACAGAACCAACATTTACATCTGGATTCTTTCCAAGCTTTAAATAGTCTAACAATATCTCTCAGGTAGTTTCCTTTCCACGTATAATCAACCATCAGTCTTCTAGTGTGTTATAGGATGGAACTTCTTCAGAAGTAAATACATTCCCCAATAGCTTCTTTTCCACAAGCTCAGTATGAATCTATTTCTCCCTTACCACCGCCTTCGATTAGCGTGAAGCTTTCAAGCCACACACATATGTGATTGGACTTTGACACCATTGAAAAGCTATTTGCCTTTGTGACACATCTAATCACAAACACACATGCTATAAAATGAACACCTATTAGTACACCAAAAATCACCATCTCATGGAGCCACCTAAAAAAGAAACGGCACCAAATAAAGTGTATCTGATGGAAAAGTTATATGACCTTTGCATGAAGTACATAAATAGTGTTGTTGCTCATCTAAATAATTTTGATGCTATATTTTCTCCGTTACAAGCTCAAAAAATGGACATGGATAATGAAATTAAAGCAATCTTGTTTTTATGCACCTTGCCATCATCATGGGATACATTTTGCACAGCTATTAGCAATAGTGCTCCTAGTGATAAACTAGTCTATGATGACATATGTGGAGCACTCTTGAGTGAGGAGATTCATAGAAAATCTATGCTTGGCACTCAGAGTGGAGATGCATATAATGTTCATGATTCTTACTAAGGAAAGAATTAGCAACATAGAAAGATCAAGAACAAGGAAAAGAATGATCAACAAAATAAGAGTAGAAGTAAATTAAGGAAGAGGGATATTGACTGTCATTATTGTCATAAGAAAGGACACATGAAGAAAAATTACTATGCATTAAAGAATTCTAAAGGTAAAGGGCAAAATGCTGATGGGCATGTTAAATAGCTACCTAGACCATCTACTTCGAGTGTGAAGATTGAAGAAATCAATACTATTTCTAATGATGCTAATGTGTTTACACGATTGTATTGTGGCTACTGAGGCTCTTATGGCTAATTCTCTTTCCCACACATGGCTGCTACTTTCCGTGTGACACCACATAGAGAATGGTTCTCTACTTATGCAGTAAAGTCTCTTAGTATTGTGAGACTTGGTGATTCTTAGCAGTGTGACATTGTCGGGATTGGACATGTAGCTGTAGAGTTCCTTGATGGTTCAAAATTTATTACGCATAATGTATGCCATGTACCTCAATTATCACGTAGTTTGATGTCAGTTGGTCAGCTTGATGACCTTGGTTACAAGGTGGTTTTCTATGCTCACTCCTTTTGCATATCAAAGAGCAATATGGTTGGTACTACAAATACAAGTACTGAAGCTGATGCAGATGGTGTCGAAGACAGTGATATTCTGCACATTCATGTTCGTGCTACTGTTTTTGTTGCACCTACTGTAGATCAAATTCATTCGGATGGCAGAGATGCTCAGGCACATGCATTGATAGCTTTGTCTGTCAAACATGCCATTATTCCTCACATTCACCCTTTCAGAATAGCTAAGGATGCTTGGGATACAGTGACCACATTGTATCAGGCTAGGAGTGAGGCTCATGTTGTTTACCTCTGAAAACAATTGGAGAGGGAGCATGTGAATGAAGGTGATTCTATGGACAGTTTTCTGACAAAGATCAAGGATTTGAAGGAACAGTTGATTTTTGTAGATGAAGTCCTTCTTGATAGTTCACTTGTGCGGACTGTTCTGAATGGTCTTCCTGAATCATATCAGATTTTTGCTTCTACTCTTCGTTTGATTATGAAATGTTCATAAGATCCACATTGAATCTTCAATTCAGCCTTTAGATCTCCTTCATATAGATATGTGTGGTCCTATGGCCAAAGTCTGGGTATATCCTATCAAAGCAAAGGATGATGTATTCCCTACTTTTAGAAAATGGCTTGCTTAAGTTGAGACTGAAAAAGGAACTAAGCTTAAGGCTTTATGTTCAGATAATGGGGGTGATTGTACCTCACATGAATTCAGCCTTTTCTATCAGTCTAGAGGAATTCTTAGAGAGTTTACAACTCCTTATACCCCACTACAAAATGGTGTAGGTGAAAGGATGAATAGAACTATTCAAGATAGATTAGCTTCTATGTTGCATCATGCAAACCTTTCGCAAGGCTTTTGGGCAAATCAGTATTAACTACAGTTCGTGTTATTAACCTTTCACCTAGTACTGCCAAAGGTTTGAAAGTGGCACACGAGTTACAGAAAGGGAAGCCACCTATTATGATCATCTTCAAGTTTTTGGGTGTGAAGCATATGTTCACAAAAACTGGACCATAAGTCAAAGAAATGCATTTTTCTTAGATATAGTTGAGAAGGCCAATTTGGATATCACGTATGCGATCCTGAAACATGGTCATTGATCAAAAGTAGTGATGTCATTTTCAATTAGTCTAAGATGCATAAACAACCCATTAAGGAGGTTGAAGTGAGAAGAGTGGTGTTTGA
Source organism: Ceratopteris richardii (assembly GCA_020310875.1). Classification (NCBI taxonomy): domain Eukaryota; kingdom Viridiplantae; phylum Streptophyta; class Polypodiopsida; order Polypodiales; family Pteridaceae; genus Ceratopteris; species Ceratopteris richardii. Next base: position 159,636,372 of record CM035407.1, read on the forward strand.
GGATACTAGTCCTCTAGTTAGCATGCATAAAGATGCTACACATAGGGATGTTCAAGAAAGTGCCTGATCATATCAGTCTACAAATGTTCTAGTTCAACAGCCATTGAGACGCTTTGCACGTGTCTCACATCCACCTGATAGATATGTTCCAAGTTTGAATTTTGTTATGCTAACAGATGTTGGTGAGCCTTCTTGCTACAAAGAGGCTATGCAGATAGAGGATCATGTCAAATGGGAACGTGCCATGAAGAGTGAGTTGGATTCTATTCACAAGAATGGTACTTGGGATTTAGTTTCTTTGCCAAAGGGCAAGAAAGTTTTACCATGTAAATGGGTATATAAGTTGAAATTCACATCAGATAGTGCTTCTCCAAAGTATAAAGCATGACTTGTTGCAAAGGTTTTTAAGCAACAACACGGTGTTGATCTCGAGGAAATCTTCTCTCCAATGGTCAAGATAACTACCTTATGAATGTTGCTTGGATTTGTTGCAATGGAGGATGTAGAGTTATTCCAAATGGATATGAAAACTTCTTTCTTACATGGAGATCTTATAGATAAGATCTATATGGAACGACCAGAGGGTTATGTAGTTCCTAGGCTATTCCAGAAGCAACAAGGATCATTTTCTCTACACAAAAAGCTGCTCAGATCACGACTTCATATGCTTGATACTTTATGGTGCTAATATGCTGATTGTTGGGAAGTCCTCTTATGACTTGTCAATTTTCAAAAAGAAGTTGAGTGATAGATTTGATATGAAGGATTTGGGGGATGTGAAACATATTCTTGGGATGTGCATTACTCGTGATAGGAGTAAAAGATGCATATACTTATCTCAAAGTGAGTACGTATCCAAAGTACTTCACAGGTTCTATATGCAGGATGGAAAGGCATTGAGTACACCTTTACCCACATATGTGAAATTGAGCAAGGATGATTGCCCCAAATAAGATGAGGAAAAGGAATTCATTACCAAAAGTCCTTATTAGTCTACTGTTGGTAGCCTCATGTATGTTATGGTAGCTACAAGACCAGACATGGCATTTGTAGCAAGATTTGTAAGCAGATATATATCCAATCATGGCAAGAAGCATTGGGAAGCGATCAAGATGATTTTGAGATATCTGAGTGGCACTACGGACAAGTATCTATGCTTGGGTAGAGGGAAGGCATCCATTATTGGTTACATAGATTCTGACTATGCTATTTGTGTAGACAATTGTAAGTCTACATCAAGGTACATTTTTCGTTTTGTTGGAGGTGTTATCTCTTGGAGATCTCGTCTTCAAGAATGTACAACTATTTTTGTTATAGAAGCAGAGTATGTTGCAGCAAGTGAGGCATGTAATACCTCACTTGCTCAACGATAGCCAGAGTGTCATTGCTTTGGCTAAGAATCTGGTCTATCATGCAAAGACCAAGCACATTGAGGTAAGATATCAATTCATTAGAGATTGTTTAGCCATTGCGTGCATTATTCTCGAGAAGGTTAATACTCAAGTCAATGTTTCAAATGCTTTGACTAAAGCTCTACCACATGATAGCTTTCGAAACTATTGTCGCTTGATGGGGATTACTTGATTCATGATCTTACACAGTTACTTGTATAGTTTCTATACTCACACTCAGGCATCTTACACAATGTAAAATGCCCATTAGGTGGGAGGTAGAATTTATATAATCACACTCAGGTATTCTTTATCATTCTTTATTTTTCTTCCATAGTCACTTTGGCCATATTGTCCTTTAGTGGGAGACTGTTGTCGTTGGTGTCCATGCGAAAGGCCAAATGGCCGCTTAAAACTTTTGTATTTGTTCTTTAATAAAACATATAGTGGCCTAGTGAGACATAGATTGTAAGTTCAATCGCATTTGTAACACTCAAGGAATCTGTGTTCGCACTCTCTGTGTACTATGTGTTTTCTACGTATTCTGTAGGACATTGCGGAGTATTATGTGCAGTGTTTGGAGCTCAATTTTCTATTGTGAGGATATTTCCATGGAACTCTTAAGAAGGAAAGTCCATTGTGGTGCATCACCAATGAAACATTTTAGAGATAGCCATTGCATAACAATCCGATGCAAAGGAAGCATTATGAGATCCAAGATGAGTATGATATGAAAAAGTTGCATCTGTTTCTTATCTCTCAAAGTTCACACCAACCATTTAGGCATATTTTTTGCCTCTTCTATGTCATCCCTCTCATCAATGTGTTTCATGTAAATCTGCATCTAAAATTGAATGATTTGCATCATAAGTCAAAGTCTCTAAAGGTTGAGAAATTGCCTCGCTTGGAACATCAGTTGACAATCATCAAAATGCATTTAGAATGTGCATGATACAGACAATTTCCTTTGCTTTCAAAATTATACCCAACAAAAATACATTTCATTATTTATAATCCAATTTTCTAGGTTGTTGTCCAAGCATTGATGCATATGTCAGGTAATCAAAAAAGATAGAGATGAGAAACAAATGGCTTGTGGCCATGTCAAGCCTCATAAGGAGTGACGGACTACAATGCTTTAGTGGGACATTTGTTGAGTGCATATGTTGCACACATAACATCCTTAATCCAAAAGCTATGTGGTAAATCCTCACTTTTGACCATACACCTTGCCATTTCCATGAGAAACCTATTTTTCCTTTCAAAAACTCCATTTTTTTTAGGTGTATATAGCACTGTAGAAATGTTTTATCTCATGCTCAGTCATAAATGCATTAAAATCAGAACACATAAATCCCCCCAATCACAATGGAGGGTGCCCATTTTACATGCTCACATATTTTCATCCATTACTAGGAACTATTTAAAGCACATAGAAACATTGGACTTGGATTTCAATGGATGAACCCATGCATGCCTCGAAAATTAATCAATGAAATTCACAAATTATAATTAATTCCCAAATGAAGGTCTATGCATAGGACCATGGATATCACTATGAAAAATTTGCAATTTGTGCGCAGCTCTAACTCAACCATCTTTTGGGAAGGAAGAACACTACATTTTACCTAAAATATAGGCTTCGCATACATTTTTTGAAGGAGCCTCAAGTTTGGGCAAAGATGACACATTTCATATTTTTATAAGCAAAGCAAACTAGCAAAATTCAAATGACCAAAGCATGCATGCCAAATATTTCATCTGAAATATTCTAAGAATCATGAACTACACATGTCAAATCATTCTCAAATTTCACATAGTCTATGAGTTTATACAACCAACGACATAAAATTCCACAATGAAAAAATCATCCTTCGAGAGATCATGAATCTACAGCTACCATAAACAAATTTGACAACCAAGCAAGTATTGGCTAGTGTTGAAATTGATAACAATTTTTTTCTTAATCTGTGGCCCATATAAAGCATCAGACAATGGGAAAGAACTACCCCCAATAGTAGTAAAAATGATCTTTCCAAATCTCATGATAGGATAAGAGTTGTTAGCACATGTTAAAATATTATTTGTAGTTGCAGGCCAAGTGAAGGAAAGAATTTGTGCTATGAGGTAATATTTTTAGTTGCACCATGATCAAAGTACCAAACATCTGAGTCTACTACATACATATACTGCTCATGAGAAGATGTTTCATAATTTCAATGAGGGTTAAATGCCCATTCTTCATTGTGAACAAGATCAATAACCTCTATTTTAGGTGTACATGCATCTGCGACAACCATTCAAGCCTCTTTCTTCTTTGTCTCCTTTACATCGAGTTTAGGACAACTCTTTATGACATGATCATTTGCCCTATAGTACTCGTAGAAAAAAAATTTCTTTTCTATTTTCTTATCATCTTTGTCTTCCTTGTTTGATTGTGTAGCATTTATAAATTTGTGCTTACTATTAGATGAGCTCTATTTACCTTTGACCTTTTGACTATCTAATGTTGGAGAACCAATCACAAATTGGACATAAATTTAAAAGTCGAAGTCTAAGAAGAAAAGCACATGCCTATGCAAAGGGACAATTTCACACATGTACAATATTTGTAAAGTTAGACCTAACTTTAGTTCTAGAGTTTTCAAAAGTCATGAGCTTTAAAAAAATATATATAAGTTAGTTTGTATCAATAGATGTGATGAGAGAGACAAAGAGAGAGAGAGAGAGATTTTGTATGACTAAGAAATAGTCCGGCTTCTCTGAGTGAGAAAGCATCTATAAACTTTTTAAGTTTCCATAGCTATCAGAAGGATATAGAAGTTCTATATATGAGACTCTCTCCTCCATCTACATGCTTTGTTTATTGTGGTATTGATTTCAAAAGTTCAAGTTTTCCAAGTAGCTTGATGCCTCGCATCGAGTTTGTGTTGATAAGTCCTTGTTTTATTCTCTGAGTTGTATATACTATTAAATCTTCTTGAAAACATGATATTTATGAAGCAACTCGAGGCTTGGCATTGAGTTTCAATGTAAAGTCTCACACAAAAGTGGTTTTCTTCATACCTACGGTTCATGAGGGTATTTGAAGTGCTGAAAAAGTGGCTAAAAAACACACCAATTTGATGGCCGGCATTGAATTCTTGATGCTAAGTTGAAAAGTTTTATTTTTAGATAGGCTCTTTTACTTAAAACACACAAAATTTCCTATTTTGACAGTTAGACATAGTCATCTTGTGAAGGCCATAACTTCGTGTGTAGTGTAGCACTTTTAGCAACTAATATCTTGTTCGAAAGCTCTTCTCTTCAACTTTCATTCATCAAAAATCTTGGCTGAATCGTATTTGTGCTAAGAGAAATAAGCAAAAGAGTGAAGGTATATCATTTTAGTGACTAAAAATTTCTGAAGAAGTAAAGTTCTCAGTTTAAGCAATCATTTCTCAAAGTTTGAAGAAGAGTTGAGTTAATGGTGACCATAGAGGTTGTCTAGTGTCACATTAAATCATTTCTTGTGATGTCTTATACATCAACAGCTAAGAAAGCTTGATCTGCAATATGCATAATGGAACTAATCTAGTTGGACTGATCTTCTTGCAGCAAAATAGAGACTAAATCCTCAAATATTAAGGCATTTGGATTGCCTTTCATCATCAATGGAAAAGTAGAATCCAAACTCTTATATGAATCTCGAAGACTATTAAGAACAGTGTCCTCAAGTGAACTATCTGACAAGATTTCATTAGCAGAAATCAATTTCTCTTAATCTTTAATCCTTGTCAAAAAAAATATCCATTGAATCTCATTCGTTCATTCATATGCTCACCCTCCAACTGTTATTGGAGATAAAGAAGATGAGCCTCATTTCTTCCCTGGTAAAATGTTGTAGTAGTATGCCAAGCATCTTTTGTTGTCTTGCAAGAGTGAATGTAAGGAATAATGGCATGCTTGATAGACAAACCTATCAATGCATGTGACTATGCACCTCTGCCATCCCAACAAAGTTGTTGTGTAAGAGGTGCAAAGAAAACTATAACACGACCCAAAAATCAAATATCATCATCTTCAACACCATCTACATCACCTTAAATCACTACATTTGCAAGTGTAGTGGGACGTTTTTCAACACATTCCACAATATTCCATCAGCATTTTGCTACCAATACATGGTGCATCATGTATGCCCAATATCACAATGAAGAGAAACTTTAGAAGAATACCTCACAATGGTTTAGTAAGTATGTAATTCAAATAATAATTAGTCCATTTTGGTTGGGTATACATACAAGTCGGGGTAGATTAAATCCTAAAAAGGGAAAAAATGATCTAGCTTAGTCAATGTGTTCACACACATCACAAGAAAAATATACTTACAATTTCCATGTCTTTATGGAATCCATGGTAGAGTATATGGTGAGATTAGACTTTTTTACCGTTAGTCTTCATGTGAAAGCCCAAACGGTTGTTAGGATTTTTTGTATATGTCCTTTAATAAAACATATAGTGGCTTGGTCAACCACAGACTCGATGTTTGACCGCATTTGTAAAATCTAGGAAATTTGTGTTTGTGTTCTTTCTGTGTTTTGTGGTATTTGCATATTATGTAGGTCCCGTGCAAAGTGCAATGTGTGGCATCCAAAGCTTGGTTTTCTACGAGGGCATCATCATGAATTTGACATGAAGGCGAATCCATTGTGGTGCATTGCCATCGCACCACTTATCCAGTATCATAGTTGTTCGAAGCAAAATGGTTTTTGTTGTTGTTCAAGTGAAGCAAGCACCAACCCACCCACCTGTGGCTTTTTCCAAGGCTTATGACTAAGGTGGCAACCAAGGCAGTGACAAAGGCATACCTTGTCATCCGAGGCACCAAATTCATATTGGGCTCCATTGACTCCATGCGAGGGAGTACCTCAACAATCAAGGAAGACAGAGGTTCTTGGTACTTCACTAGAGGTTACCCATCTGAGTATCATTCTCCCTAAAGCTTGATTAACTAGAATACTCTTATCACTAAATTACACTCTTGTCATGTTTGAGGCTGCGGAAAGACTAATGTTCATATTAACTTGAACACGTTTTGGGCCCTCAAAGCTTCATTCTTTGCTTTTGGAGCTTGTTTTGAAGCATTTTTGGGGTGATTCTTGGAGCCATCTTGGAGTATTTTCACACGTAGTTCTCTTTACATAGGTTCAAGAACATCAAGAAGGTGTTCTTTGTAATTATCATCAAGAAGGTGTTCTTTGTAATTATCCAAAAAAAATACCCAACCTTTGGGTTGTGTTTTCAGCCACACTCATGAATTTATAGCTTTTTTAAAGGTTTTCGATTGTGGTGGGAGCAGCTTATGGAAGTTTATGCAATTTTTTGAGAGTGAAGAATAGAGTTGATAGATAGTTACAGGTGTTCTTGGCTAGTGTTTGGGCTAAAACTTCATCTTTTTACTTCCATTTTACTACATGTACTGAGAAGATGCACAGTATGTATGCTTTTGTCCAAAGTTTGCTCTAAGGAAGAATCAGATTAAAGATGTTCTGATTCAAAGGAGTCAATGGATGCCTGTAAATGGAATCTTTACATGAAGGACACAAATAGTATTGTTGATCATTTTAAACAAGATTAATGCTATACTCTCTCAGTTACAAGCTCAAAAAATAGAGACAAGTAATGAAATGAAACTAGTCTTGTTGCTATGCACCTTGCTAATATCATGGAATATGTTTTGCACAGTTATTAGCAATAGTAAACCTCGTGGTAAAGTAGTCTATGATGATATATGTGTAGCACTCTTGATTGAGGAGATCTATAGAAAGTTTATGCTTGTCACACAAAGTGGAGATGCATATAATGTTTTTTATTCTTGTCAAGGAAAGAATCAGAAAAGTGATAGGAGCAAGAACAAGGAAAAGAATGTTCAATGGAATAAGAGTATAAGTAAATCAAGGAAGATTCATATGGAGTGCCATTATTGTCATAAGAAAGGATATATGAAGAATGATTTAAGGAAGCATTGTGGCTTTCTCGTCTTGCTTGTGATATGGGTTTATCTCAGCATGTACCTCGTTTTCTCAATGACAGTCAGAGTGCCATTGCTTTGGCTAAGAATCCGATCTATCATGCAAAGGCCAAGCACATTGAGGTGAGGTATCACTTTATAAAAGATTGTTTAGCCTTTGAGCGCATTATTCTTGAAAAGGTTCACACTCGAGATAATGTTGGAGATGCTTTGACTAAAGCTCTACCACATGATAGCTTTCGACACTGTTGTCACTTGATTGGGGTTACTTGATTCATGATCTGATAGCTTTCGACACTGTGTAACATGCCCATCAGGCGGGAGGTATAGTTTGTATACTTACACTCAGGTATTCTTTATCATTCTTTATTTTTTCTCCCATGATTACTTTGGCCATATTGGCCTTTAGTGGGAGATTGTTACTGTTAGTGTCCATGTGAAAGGCCAAATGGCCATCGGACACTTCTTTGTATATGTTCTTTAATAAAACATATAGTGGCTTGGTCAATCACAGATTGTAAGTTCGACCACATTTGCAAGACCTAAGAAGTCTGTCTTTGTGCTCCCTGTGTACTGTGTTTTTCTGTGTATTTTGCAGTCTAAGTGCAGAGTAGTGTGAGCGGCCTTAGGAGCTCCGTTTTCTACTCCGAAGATATTTTCATGGAGCTCTGGATAAGGAGAGTGCACCGTGGTGCATTGCCATCGAATCCCTTCACCTTTCATACTAAGTACTAATAATTAATTAATATATAGCTTATAAATTTGTTTTTTATAATCATGGAACTAAGGGATGGAAGTAGAAAGCGCTCACGATTAACTATTTCATCCCTTAATAGGATGCAATCAAAGTATCCTCCCTCTAATTTTTTCCAATATTTGAATTATCCAATTTGGGTGGTTTGCTCAAACTATCAATCCCAAATAAAAGAAGTAGATTCAAAGTTCTCTTGGACAAAGTTTAGAACATGAGCATTCATAAAAAAATTCTCCATGTGGGCATATTCCTTAAATGTGCAATTTCAAGACATAATAGAGGCTAAACAACACTTGTCCCTTTCATGTATTTTCTTTAGAAAGTGTTGCCATTAGTGTCCATGTGAAAGTCCCATTGATTGTTGGACACTTTTTTATATGTTCTTTAATAAAACATAGAGTGAGTGGCCTGCTCAGCCACAGACTCTAAGTTTGAATGCATTTGTAACACCTAAGAAGTCTGTGTTAATGCTCCCTATGTACTCTGTTTTTCTACATATTCTACAGCCTCTGTGTGAAGTATTGTGCGCACACTTCGAGCTCAAATTTCTACTCCGAGGATATGTTCATGGAGATATCTAGAAGGAGAGTGCACTCTGGTGCATCGCCATCAAAATACTTCATTGGTATCAAAGCATTGCAATGCAAAATCTTTGTTCCTATTGTGCGAGCGAAGCGAGCACCCGCCCACCCACCTAAGGCTTCCAACTAAGCCGCTGACCAAGGCATAGACCTTGGCATACCTTGTCATCCCAGTCACCATGGTGAACGTTGGCACCGTTGGCTATGCGTGAGGGAGGACCTCAATGATCAAGGAAGATATAGATTTTGCTACTTCTCGAGAGGTCACCCATCCCAATATTGTTCTCCTCGAAGCTCGCTTAACCAGCAATTGTTGGAGATAGACGTCTGCAGAAGCACGCGAACAGCACAAGGAAGAAGAAGAAGCTTGGAGCACAAACACACAATACTGAATGTATTACTAGAGAATGTACAAAGATAAGTAGCCCATTAGGGCAATAGGCGTATATACAAGCCGGGGGAAAAAAACCTCCTAAAGAGGGAAAAAAGTGCCCCGGCGGTCCTAGAGTGTTCTCACACATCACTACCTAAATATATCAACAAATCCCCCCTGGGAGTGATGCGGTGAACAAGGAGCTGGCACTCATGTATAAGGAAGTGCCAAGCTATGTGGAAATCACTCCACAAAAGGAAGTAAGCCCAAAGCTTTGCGGAAAGCTTCAAACTTCTCCCTAGGCAGAGCCTTCGTGAAAAGGTCTGCAATGTTCTCCTGCGTGGGCACATATGCCAAGTTGATCTCCCCAGCAGAGAACCTCTCCCTGACATAGTGATAATGCACCTCAATGTGCTTAGTGCGAGCATGGAACACAGGGTTCCTCGCGACTCCCAATGCACTCTGACTGATAGCCTTTACTTTCAGAACTCTACCCAACAAAAATACATTTTACTACCTTATCATCCAATTTTCTGTGATGTTGTTCAGGCACTAATGAATATGCCAAACAACCAAAAACACGTAGATGAGCAACAGATGGCTTGCGGTCATGCCAAGCCTCATATGGAGTGATAGACTACAACGCTTTAGTGAGACACCTGTTCAGTACATATGTTGTACACATGACAGCCTCAAGCCAGAAACTATGTGGTAAAGCCTGACTTTTGACCATGAACCTCGCCATTTCCATGAGTGACCTGTTCTTTCGTTCAGCAACTCCATTCTCTTGAGGTGTATACGGCACTGTACATTGGTGTTTTATCCCATGTTCAGCCAGAAATGCATTAAAATCTGAAGACATATATTCCCCCCCTCGATCAGAAGGGAGGGTGCCCATTTTACATGTTAACAGATTTTCAGCCAAAACCAAAAACTGTTTGAAGCACATGAACACTTCGGACTTTGCTTTGAGTGGATATACCCATGCATGCCTGGAAAAATCATCAATGAAAGTCACGAAGTAAAGGTAATTTCCAAAAGAGGGTGTCTGCATAGGACCACAGACATCACTATGTACAAGCTACAATTTTTGTGTAGCCCGAACTGAACCATCTTTTGGAAAGGAAGAACGCTGCATTTTGCCCAAAATACAGCCTTCACAAACATGTTTCCTAGGTGCCTCAAGTTTGGGCAAAGAGGACACCATTTTAGATTTGTGCAGGTGTAACAAACTAGCAAAATTTAGATGACCAAAGCGTGCATGCCAAAGCTTTGCATCTGACATAGCCTGAGAATCATGAACTGCACATGCCGAATCATTCACAGATCTTTCATAGTCTATGAGCTTATACAGCCCACGACATAAAATGCCAGAAGCAATAATCACATCGCCATTTGAGAGATCATGGACTGTACACCTATCATCAACGAATTTAACAACCAAGACAATCTTGGCTAATGCAGAAACTGATAACAGGTTCTTTTTGATCCCTGGCACAAATAAAGCATCTGACAAAGTGAAAGAACTACCATCAGCAGTAGTCAGAATGATCTTACCAACTCCCATAACAGGATAAGAGGAGTTATTGGCGCATGTGACAGTATTCCCTGTAGGGGCAGGCTCGAGTGAAGAGAAGAAACTACGCTGCGAGGTAATATGTTTGGGCGCCCCACTGTCAAAGTACCAAACATCTGAGTCTACTGCAGACATGCACTGATCATGAGAAGATGGGTCAAAACTGCAGACAGTAGTAGATGTCCATTCTTCTTCCTGCACAAGATTTGCAGACTCTGTTTTTGGTGTAGAGGCCTCTGCAACAACCATTCTAGCCTCTTTCTTCTTTGCCTCTTTAGCAGCCAGTTTTGGACAGATCTTTATAATATGATCATTTCCTTTACAGTACTTGCAGAACAATTTCTGCTTTTCTGATTTCTTCTCATCTTTATCCTGGTTCTTCGATTGTGTAGCATTTGCAGATTTCTGCTTACTAGTAGAAGAGCTCCATTTTCCTTTGCCCTTCTGACTAGCCAGGAAAGCTTGATCTGCAACATGCATAATGGACCTGTTTTGCCTGGATTGATCTTCCTGCAACAGAAGAGAGACTAATTCCTCAAATGACAAGGCATTCAAATTGCCTTTCATCATCAATCGAAGAGTAGAGGCAAAACTCTGATATGAATCAGGAAGACCATTCAGAACAGTCTGCACAAGTGAGCTATCTGGTATAACCTCATCAGCAGAAATCAATTGTTCCTTCAGGTCTTTGATCTTTGTAAGAAAACTGTCCATAGAATCACCTTCATTCATGTGCTCACTCTCCAACTGTTTTCGGAGGTAAGCAACACGAGCCTCATTCCTAGCCTGGTACAAAGTGGTAAGTGTATCCCAAGCATCCTTTGCTGTTCTGCAAGAGCGAATGTGAGGAATAATGGCACGTTTGACAGACAAAGCTATCAATGCATGTGCCTGGGCATCTCTGCCATCCCAACGAATCTGCTCTGCAGTAGGTGCAACAGAAACACCAGCACGAACAGGAATCTGTGGAATATCATCTTTGACACCATCTTCATCAGCTCCAGCACCTCCAGCACCTGTATTTGTAGTACCTGTAGTCGCAGGTGTAACAGGACGTCTTTCAACACCCTGCACAATGTTCCACAGTCCTTTTGCAACCAGTACATGTCGCATCATATAAGCCCATAATGGGTAGTTGGTACCATCCAACTTATCCTCAACAGCCGACATACGGAATACATCACTGCTTTCAGCCATGGCCGGTGACTAAAATACCTTGATGCAGAAAATTGACTGTATCTCAAAAAGTTGAATGGAACTGCCCAGACGAGTTCTGCTAGACCTGTAGCAGACTTTGAGACGCTTAAACTGGCGAACAGAAACTGGTATATACCTTTGGCACAAAAGGACGAAATAGCCTACACAAGCACTGCGATAGTGCGTTCGAAGGCTGAAACGAGCTCAGATTGCAATTTCGGCACCACACAGCGAAGCTGTTTTGATCTCAAAAACACCCTGAGTATGCTCACCAAATTTTGTGCGAATCTGAGACTAGAAACGGAGTGTCGACGGCGCCCTAGAATAAGCGACAACCTGCTCTGATACCAATTGTTGGAGATAGACGTCTACAGAAGCACGCGAACATCACAAGGAAGAAGAAGAAGCTTGGAGCACAAACACACAATACTGAATGTATTACTAGAGAATGTACAAAGATAAGTAGCCCATTAGGGCAATAGGCATATATACAAGCCGGGGGAAAAAACCTCCTAAAGAGGGAAAAAAGTGCCCCGGCCGTCCTAAAGTGTTCACACACATCACTACCTAAATATATCAACACCAATCTCTTGCCACTAAGCTACATGCTTGAAGTGTTTGAAGAAGGGGAAAGACTAAGGTTAACATCACCTTGAGCATGTTTTGGGCCCTCAAATCTTCTTTTTTTGCTTTCAAAGCCTGTTTTGAAGCATTTTTAGGGTGATTCTTGGAACTAGTTTAGAGTTCTTTCGTACGTAGTTCTCTTTATACAGGTTCGAGAACATCAAGAAGAGGACTCTTTGTACTTCTTTGACAATGAATGTTCACCTTTTGGGGTATTTCTTCACCCACATTAATAAATCAAAAAGTTTCTTAAAAGGTTTTAGTTGTGGTGGGAGTAGCCACCGCAAGTCTATGAAGGTTTTTGAGCCTAAAAAAAAGAGTTCACAGACAGTTCTGGGTATTTTTGACCAATGTTTTGTAGTGAATTCATCTTTTCACTGCCATTTTTCTACATATACAGAGCACATACATACTATGTATGCTTCGATGGATACCACTTATGTACGCCCATGTGGTCATTAATATAGCAGTTACGTTTTTGTATAAAGCCTTTTATGCTTGATAAAGAGAGTCGTGATGAGGTTTCCTTAACTGGGAAACACTCGGATGTCGAGTTTTCTTTGGTGATGTAGGTGGAGGAATCACAAACCTCACCATAGGAGATGTATGATAGTTGTTCCTAGGTGTTGGATAAGCCTAGTTGGCTTCTTTCAAGTAGCTAATTATATGCAATGGCGTCATTGATTCACTATGCACATTAACATGTCATTACTTGCAGTTTTATAAGATGTTGACATGTCATATGCTTATTTTTCAAAGGATACTCTGGAAATTTTTTTCCAATTTTTTGGTTTTGTCAACTATATAGTGGTCGATTTACTCCTTGATATGCTTACTCGTGAGAGCACATTTATTATCACATAGTCCTTTTGGTTCATTATTGTTCATTAATTCATTTTTTTGGGAAAACTGTCAAATTTTTTTCCCAAAATCTGACACTTGGTCATCCTTCTTTGAGCCTTACTGGTGATTGGACTCTTCTAGCTCCATTATCATTCTATTCAATTCTCTGCCATCATGGCATCAGAGGTCTCATGCACTTTCTAGTGAATCAGGGTCTAGTGCTGGTGTTTCGAGGAGGAGCGATAACTTGCAAGGCAAAGACCATTTGAGATCCAAAAATTTGATGGCACAAACTTGACTCTATGGAAGAATAATATTAAATATGTGTTGATTCAGAGGAGGAAATGGAAGCCAGTAAATGGAATCTCAAAGAAGCCTGCTAACATGGATGAAGATGATTGGGATGAGTTAGATGGAATGGCCATGTCTACCATTCGGTTGCACCTAGCAGATAGGAGCTTTGGAAGAAGTTATTCAATACATATGAAAAAGAGACGACATCAAATAAATTGTATTTGATGAAAAAGTTATATGACCTTCTCATGAAGGACACAGATAGTGTTGCTGCTCATTTAAATGATTTTGATGCTATATTCTCCTAGTCCTTTCGCATATCAAAGGGCAGTATGGTTATTGCAAAAGGAAGCAAAGTTGGCTCACTTTATCCTTTATTTGTATCACAAAAAGAACACTTGTTAGTTGTTACTAGACAGCATATGGATTCTATTTGGCAAGGGTGTTTGGGCCATATATCTCGTAGTGGAATGGAAAATCTTTCTCGTTCTGGCTACTTACCTGTGTTATCTTTCTCTGATTTTTCATTTTGTGAACATTTTCAATATAGAAAGCAAACTATGAATGTGCATAAAATGCACATTGACTCTTCAATTAAGCCTTTAGATCTCATTCATATAGATGTGTGTGGTCCTATGCCCACAAGGCCATTGGTGGTTCTCTTTACTTTATCATTTTCATAGATGATGCTACTAGAAAAGTATGGGTATATCCTATCAAATCAAAGGATGAGGTATTCCCAACCTTCAAAAAATGGATTGCTAGAATTGAGATTGAAAAAGGAACTAAGCTCAAGGCTTTACGTTTAGATAATAGGGTGAGTATACCTCACATGAATTCAACCTTTTCTTCCCATCTAGAGGAATCCATAGAGATTTTACAGCTCCTTATACCCCAGTACAGAATGGTGTAGCTGAAAGGGTGAATAGAACTATTCAGGATAGAGTACTTTCTATGTTGCATCATGCAAACCTTTCACAAGGCTTTTGGGCAGAAGCAATATTGACTACAATTCATGTGATTACCCTTTCACCTAGTATTGCCAAAGGTGGCACAAGATTTATGGACAAGGACGCCACCATATTATGATCATCTTCAAGTTTTTGGGTGTGAAGCATATGTTCATATACCCAACAGTTTTAGACAAAAGTTAGACCATAAGTCAAAGTAATGCCTTTTTCTTGGATATGGTCGAGAAGGACAATTTGGATATCGCTTATGGGATTCTACAACACGATCAGTGATCAGAAGTAGTGATATCATTTTCGATGAGTCTAAGATGCGTAAACATCCCAGTAAGGAAGTTGAAGTGAGAAGAGTGATGTTTGAGGATACTGGTCCTCCAATTAGCATGCATAAAAAAATTGTGCATAGGGATGTTTAAGAGAATGTCTGGTCAGATTAGTTTTCAAATGTTCATGTTTAGCAACCATTGAGATGCTCTACATGTGTCTCACATCCACCTGATATATATGTTACAAGTTTGGATTTTGTTGGTAATAGATGCTAGTGAGCCTTCTTGCTACAAAGAGGCCATGCAGACAAAGGATCATGTCGAGTGGGAGCATGCTATGAAGAGTGAGTTGAATTTTATTCACAAGAATGGTACTGGGGATTTAGTACCTTTGCCAAAGGGCACAAAAGCTTTACCATGTAAATGGGTGAATACGCTGAACTCACATCAGATAATGCTTCTCCAAAGTATAGAGCATGACTTGTTGCAAAGGGTTTTAACCAACAACATGGTGTTGATTTCAAGGAAATCTTCTCTCTAGTGGTCAAGATGACTACCCTTCCAATGTTGCTTGGATTCGTTGCAATGGAGGACTTAGAGCTAGTCCAAATAGATGTGACTTAGAGATATTAGTCCAAATGGATGTGAAAACTCCTTTCTTGCATGGAGATCTTACAGATGAGATCTATATGGAACAAGCAGAGGGTTATGTAGTTCCTAGCAAAGAAAGTCTAGTTTGTAAGCTGAAGAAGAGCTTATATGGAATTAAACAGTTCCCTAGACAATGGTACCAAAAGTTTGATGCTTTTATGAAGTCTCAAGGCTATTCTCGAAGCAATGAGGATCATTGTCTCTACACAAAGAGATGCTAAGATGGCAGCTTCATATGCTTGATACTTTATGTCGATGATATGTTGATTGCTAGGAGGTCCTATTATGACTTGTCAACTCTCAAAAAGAAGTTGAGTCTGACATTTGATATGAAGGATTAGGGGGATGCCAAACATATTATTGGCATGCGCAGTAGCCGTGATAGGAGTAAAAGATGCATGTACTTGTCTCAAAGTGAGTACTTATCCAAAGTACTTCATAGGTTCAATATGCAAGGTGGAAAGGCATTGAGTACACCTTTACCCACATATGTGAAATTGAGCAAGGATGATTGCCCCAAATCAGATGTGGAAAGGGAATTCATGAACAAAATTCCTTATCAATCTACTATTGGTAGTCTCATGTATGTTATGGTTGCTACAAGACCAGACATTGCATTTGCAATGGGAGTTGTGAACAGATATATATCTAATCTTGGCAAGCATCATTGGGAAGCGATCAAAATGATTTTAAGATATCTAAGTGGCACTATGGACAAGTGTCTATGCTTAGGTAGAGGGAAAGCATCTATTCTTGGTTACACAGATTTTGACTATGTTGGTTGTGTAGACAATCGTAAGTCTACATCAAGGTACATTTTGCATTTTGTTGGAGGTACTATCTCTTGGAGATCTTATCTTCAAGAATGTCCAATTGTTTCCACCACAAAAGGAGAGTATGTTGCAGCTAGTGACGCATGTAAGGAAGCATTCTGGCTTTCTCGTCTTGCTTATGATATGGGTTTACCTCAGTATGTACCTTGTTTGCTCAATGATAGTGAGAGTGCCATTCATTAGCTAACAATCGATTCTATTATGCAAAGACCAAGCACATTGAGGTGCAGTATCACTTCATTAGAGACTGCTTAGCCACTAAGCACATTATTCTTGAGAAGGTTCATTCTTGCAAATGCTTTGACTAAAGCTCTATCATAGGATAGCTTTTGACACTGTTGTCGCTTGATGGGGGCTACTTGATTCATGATCTTACACAGTTACTTGTATATTGTGTAATATGCCCATCATGTAGGAGGTATAGTTTGTATCCTTACAACTCAGGTATTCTTTATCACCCTTTATTTTTCTCCCATGGTCACTTTATCCATATTGGCCTTAAGTGGGAGATTGCTCCTGTTAGTGTCCATGTGAAAGGCCAAATGGCCACTAGACACTTTTGTATATGTTCTTTAATAAAACATAGAGTGGCCATGTCAGCCAAAGACTCTAAGTTTGATGGCATTTGTAACACCTAAGAAGTATGTGTCGTGCCCCTTGTGTACTGTGTTCTTCTACATATTCTGCAACCTCTGTGCAGAGTACCATGTGCGGCACCTGGAGCTCGGATTTCTACTCCACGGATATTGTCATGAAGCTCTCGAGGAGAGCACATTGTGGTGCATCACCATCAAAATACTTCAAAAATTCCCCACATGATGGAATATAATGAGACAAAGGATTTACACCACTTGCTTATTTTACAAGAATTTCAATATCAAAAAATTATGATAATGTTTGTTCCATAATATAGAAAATCGTCCTCCAAGTATAGTATGGAGGTATGCCTTGCACCTTATGGAATGGAGTGTCGGGGTTCAATACCCATTCACAAACATGTTCAACTTCCGAGCATGTGTGTGTGTAGTGTAGGCTTCAACTTTCTTGTATTCTCAAATATATATATATAGAAAACATGTAACAAGTAAGATTGAACATGGTTGTCAAACAAACTTATAGATACACAATGTAGATATGCTTTCAACTACTTCATGTGAATACATCCTATAAAACACAGAAGTTTGGAATGTAAAATGAACATTGCTTTATAATTCATACTTTAGCATATGGAGAACTCATAGAATTTCTTTCTTTCTTATGATCAACAAATTGGTAGTACAAATGAAGGTAATCAAACTAAATAGAGGTATTGCAATTTCCTTCTGTAGTGAGTTGCACATAAAAAACGCATCAATAATATTCAAACTTCGTGAATTTACTTTTAATTTGTGACTTAACTTATTATTTTGATATCAAAAGCCTGGTTGTGCTATCAGAAGTCCATAAATAACCAATAGGTGGCCAATATTCCTATACGAACATCCAAACGAATTCAAAAATTGGATTATGGTGGCCCTCACTTAAGTTATATCTCATTTCAATAGCCCAATGACTTTAGCATATGTACAATTTCCATTGCCAAGATCATATTTTTCACACATTTTTCTTTTGAACAAATACCCAATCAAAATCTATGGTTATCATACCAAAACCAATTTCCCATGGTAGCACATTCAGTACATTCTTAACCCTTGTGGCACACTAGAGTCGAACAATCTAGAGATGTTGAAGCTACAAAAGCTAGGATGAAGATGAAAATCAGAAAGAATGAAGCATAATATTTAGCTTCCATTTTTCTATTACAAAAAGGTCTTGGAATGTTAAAACTAATATGCCTTGCAATGTCTCTTCTTTAATTGGAGAAGAAGAGCTAGATGAATTTTGTATAAAATGTGCCATGGACTTGCTACATAAGGCCAATCTCAAGTCTTAAGTATTGGGTATTTATTGGATGAATATTCCCTATTGTAAAATTTGGTTATGGATCCTAAATACATTTGGATAGAAAAAATTAAAGCTTGATAAGAAATAAATTTTTCAATGGTATTCAATGAATTAAAAGAATCTCAATTCATTGGTACTACTAAAAAATTAGTAGAAAAAAATTAAAGCTTGATAAGAAATAATTTTTTCAATGGTATTCAATGAATTAAAAGATTCTGAATTCATTGGTACTACTAATAATTTATAGGTTTAGACCTATTGTGTGTGCCAAGGTTGTGCTATTGACATTATGACTAGGATTACAGATGAAGCATAAAAAGTCAACATGCGGAACCAACATAAGGTGAAGACCACATCCCCTTCATTCCATAGAAGTAATTTTGTACAATCACCACGTAATCTATTGACATTGACCTATTTGATGATCATCCCAAATGAACATGATGCATATGCTCAAGAAACTTCGTAGCATGATCTTCTTTCATATTCTTCACAACTAAGAGTTCCTCAAAAGGTTTGTGTTTGCAAAACGTACTTACTAGCATTAGTGCAACTTACTATTTGTACCGAATACGAGAAGCCTATTCATCTGTAATTGATCGATTTGGTTTTGATAATGATAGCCCGGATGGAACTAGAAAGTCCTCATGATTTGTCAATTGGATAGCATTGTTCCTCAACAGAGCTTTCTCAATATGTCCAAAACCCATATGCGAGTTGACTAGGCACTTACCTATTGAGACAGATGTTGTGTGTTCAATCCCTACGAGCTTTTGTGCATGCTTGGGCCAACGTGGCCAATGTATCTGTGTAATGTCTTCGAGCCATTGAAACTAGATGTCTTTGGGCAACCCTTTCCATGTAATGCTTCGGCAACCTAACCCTTGATTTGTGAGATATGGGGGGTCCCATGGGTACTATGCCCTTCACTTGTACAATTGTTTTTTCAATACATTCACGCTTGAAGAGATTAGGCTTCAGCCGAACTTTCTTCATAAAATAAACAGTTTTCTCAATATCTGCATTGCCGAATTCAGGAGGCTTACTCGAACTATCATCCTTTTTCAAAAGAATCTAGGAAGCTTACTTAAACTATCAACCTTTTTCAAAAGAATCAGATTCAAAATCCCCTTCAACAAGTTCAAGAAATCAATATTGCAAGCAAGTTACGGTAATCAAATTAGATAAAAGAATTGACACTAGCCTTCGTAATCTTAAAAACTTGTTGAATTTGATTTCCACTTGTGACTGTACTTGAGCTACCATGTAGTTTTGACATCCTACTCACATTCATTAAGCCATTAATTGAAAAAACTTGAATCTGCCTGCTCATATTGATACAAAAGGGGCTGACCTGAAAACTGGAGCTTCATGTGATTTTCACACGCACATAACTAGTAGTTTGAAGCTTAAATCTGCTCACATTGCTACGTGGTAAATTGCATCTTTCAAAGTTATCCGCTTTGTTTTTCAAAGTTATCCCTGAAAAGAGAGCTCGCCAGTCCCCATCTTTCAAAATGTTTCATCTTTTTTTCTTCCTCGCCATTTCGCCCTCGCAGAAAGCGCTTACCATCATCCTAGTTTTTCTCCACTTTCAATCATTCTAGTATATTCAAGTGTTTCGAAGCTTGCTAGGCTTGGAGAAACATGCAAAAGCACTGCAGTCAGCACAAGGAAACTACTATGGACAATGATCTATTAAACCAACGTGATTAGTAACTTAAGCTGCCAAAATGTCGAAGTGATAGATTTCCAATATGATTAACAACATGGGAATTATTTTATTTGTTTGCACAATTTATCCGGGGCGCATTTGATTGTGATTTTGTCTGGTCTAATGAAGTGGTCACATATGGTCAACATTGATGAAAAAATAATATACTGATTGGAAAACAGGAACAATGTTGTATAAATTTCTATAAGCTTTACTTCTCTCAGTTACTACGACTAAGATACTATATATGGTTGAAAATGAGCGGAAGAATGCTACATGGATGGATAAGTAAATAACATTTCCACATACAAAAAATAAGCACACAAATTCCTCAAATAGATTGGACGCTGGGAACACAATATATGCTTTTCCACTTCAGTGAAATGCCTTGATAACAGGCAACGTAAAAGTGAACATTCAAGTTTGGTGAGATGGGTACGCTTCCTCCTCTGCGACTGATGATGCCTTCAAGCTGGCTTCTTGTATCGCTTTCCGAGAGGCGTCCCACAACTGATTCTCAATGCCAAGCTTTCGCAACTCTGTCAATCCTCGATCCACTGCTTCCATTGTAGCAAAGAAACAGATGATCATATACTGATCGATTGAGAGAGAGAGAGAGAGAGAGAGAGAGAGAGAGAGAGAGATCCTTACCATCAACAGCATCTTGAAATGTGGGAGTCTGGCTACTGCGGCTGATCCAATATTGTAGCCGTTCATCTGCTATGTCCTCCTCAACACCACTGGTCTTTGCACGGCGCCAGAAATAGACGAGCCATGCCTGCATATTACGAACTAAATTAATATTATCACCAAAAAAGAAGGCAAGAACACAAGTAGGCAAGTTCCTCTTTCAATCGACCTGCTTGAACTGTGTATCCTCAATCTCTTCTGGGCTTAAATCTGTACAATCGTCATGGGTCACTATAATACTTGTAAGCAATAAATCAACCACAGGCACAAAATAGCATACCAAAAGATTCAGCAAGCCTTGCACTGTCGATCCCTTTTAAAGGAGTGTTTTCTGCACATAAAAGACTGAAGTAAGCATAGCTGTAAGGTTCACCCCAGAGAGAGAGAGAGAGAGCAGGCACGCATGTGGTTTTCTGCACCTACAGATTTTCGATCTCTTGGACAAAAAAAGAAATGAAAACAATATTCCCATGCATGAAACTGCATGGCTGTTGGCTGAATGGTGGCCAAAACACACAAAATGTTTATGAGAATTCATCTTCCAAAAACTCCCACTGCAAGGGCCAAGGAACTCTGACCTACATAGTTTCCACCATACTTACGCAAAACACATCTTGAGCTTTAAATAGGCGCTTGACCATTCGAAAAGTTCTGTAGGTATTTACCTCCAATTATTCGAAACTATGATCAAGTATGTCTAACAAAATTATGACACGGATCGATTTGTTTTGAGTGTAGAGTGTTAAAAGTTAAACAGGCTCAATGATCAACAGGCGAGGGCCAAAGGCCTGGTGCATGAAGAATACAACAAAATGATGATATACTTCAACAATGGGTACAGTCATGAAACAAATAAGAACCTCTTGCTATTAAAACTTAACTAGAAGGAAGAATGGATTTGTCATTGCTTGCCATCCCGTTCAAATGACTTCCATGAAAAGATTGATGATAATGCATGCATTCATCAAGACATTAGCAATTTAGCTTCAGAATATGCACATAATTTAGCCTCTAGAAAATGAATTTTGCAGAGCACTTCTTCTAATAAGTTACATGAAACAAACCTACAAATGCCTGACCCACTCGAACTGGGCTAGGACGCCTCTGCTGAGCCATAGCTAGTATGATTGCATCTTCAACCTTTAAGAGCACACACTTTCACTTCACAAAACTGTATATTAGGCATCAAGAGAAATGACAATCAGGAGACTGTCCACCTTTAAAGATGCTAGCTCACGCAATCCTTTTTCTACAGAAAGCATGGTTCCAATGTTTCCTTCTGTGCTTATGTCATGCATATCTCTTGCAGATCTTTTCTCCAGGGCAGATCCAGCATTACCTGAAAACAAGATACATCACACACAATTGCTCACTATAGATTAAGTCTGCTATCAAAGAGATAATGTACTTGAGATTGGAAACATAGACTTAACACAAAGAGGGAATATATATTCTTTGTGGAGATAAATTGACAGTTTGAAGGATCTAACATATCCTCACATGAAAAAGGAACTTTTTGGTGGTAAGTAAGAACTAAATCCAACACACAAGGACATTCAAGAACGTAGATGCGAGGATAACCATAAACAATCATTGAACTTTTGGACTTAAAATCCACCATGCTCAGTTTCATGTGTGTGAGTGCAAAACAGATTGGGATTCAACCGAGGTATATCCTAGCAAGAAAAATCTGAGGTACATTTCAACAGTTTTCTTGTGAGATGAAATATTCTATTAAAATACGAGATTCATATGCTGGGATGCATTGATCTCTGCCAAGATTTTTCCAAAGTAAGCTGCAGATCAAATCAGATTGCAGCATCTCTGATTTACACAATAACCGAAAAGTTGAGCTCTTTTGAGGGGATCTACCATTTTTCAATACCCTCAAGAAATGATCTTTATCCTTTGGGCCAAAACTCACGAATAAACCATAACAGCAGCTCCGAGGCCCTTGACCTCTACACATACTAATGAAAAATTATTATTAAAAAAAAAGGGACATTTCCACTCTAGAAATCAATTGATTGTTTGTATTATCTCTACACACAATAATTGGGACAAAAAAAAGAGAAATCTATATTTATGTAGACTGTATGGCATGTCAAATCCTTACGCCTAACATAGCAGATTCGGTGCATAGTACCGCAAAATTTTTCCACTCTTGCATTCTGTGCGTACGGTGCCGTTTGGTTCGATAAGTTTACCGTTACATGTACGAATCTTAAAGTTCGATTTTGAATGTAAAGTTTTGAGCAACAGGCATCACTTCAGCCTTCAGTTCGCGAACTTTTCCAATCAGCAGCCTTGAACCTTCCATAGCTCACTACTCAGCCCCATTGAAACCCTTTAACCTTCCATAGATCAAGCCTCAGCCCCATTGACTTGGCCTCAGCCTTGGCCTGCCACCCTTCAGCCATTCACCTCAGCCACACACACACACCTTCTCCGTCCGAGAGTCAATTAAAGATCGCCTACTCTTACTACATAGTGCCGCACGTGCGCGCGGGCGTGCTAGAGAGAGAGAGAAAAAGAGAGAGAGAGAGAGAGAGAGAGAGAGAGAGAGAGAGAGAGAGAGAGAGAGAGAGAGAGAAACGAAGCATGAAGATGTGGACGATGGTGGAGAAAGTGCGGCGGAAGCTTGCCTGGCCGGGTGCTCTGATCCGAGTTGCCTCACCGTGTGTACTGAGCTCTACCGCTAGTACTACCCCATAGATCTTGGCCAAGATATGGCCTATCATAATAGTCCTGTAGTTCCCTGGGTCCATCATATCGCTGGACTTATGGATAGGCATACTGGTATGCATAGTCCACGACACAGGTAATTTTTCAATCAAAGCACGGTTGAAGAGATGGGCGATCAGGTGGGAAACTACATCTACTACGTATATAAAGTGCCTTCCCTATAGCCCCGTGTGGTCTGCTGAACGGCCATGCTATAGCCTATGGATGGCCCGTCGTACCATGCCTGCCGTGAATAGGGTGGATATCACAGGACTCGATGTGGGAGGGATCTGCAATGGTGGCTGTCTTGGGACGTCATATAACCTCTCGGCGTAGGTGTGCCAAGTTTGAAGATCTGCTATGGGTGTAGGTGGGTGTGGCTCACGTAGGGCCCTCCACGCGGTGGCACAATCCCTACTCATGAGAAGGTCGAACAACTCTGCCTCCTGTCGCTCCTCGAAAGCTCGCCGCTTCCGGCGTGTGAGGGCTCGCATCTATCATCGTGCCTCCCTCTCTGTGATGGATCCCAAGATACTCTCTGCTCTGAGATGTCGGTATAGTCGCCTACACTCATCATACCATCTATTCTCGGGGTGTATGCCCCAACCGCGTCGAATGTGTGGTGCTGTGGGTGGTGTATGGGAAGCTGAGAGTAGCGAATGTGTGGAGGATCGAGGAGAAGTGGGCGGTGAAGGTGTCCAATGAGGCAGAGGGATCAAGGGAGTAGATGTGCTCTCGAACATGGGAGTTATAGATATGTGCTAGCTCATGTCTAAAGTGAATGGTGGTATGGGCATGTGGCTGTATGGTGACGGGGTGGCATATGCATGGTCAGCCACGTATGGATAGGGCAAGATATGCATGATGAGCTCCAATCGGTATGGGTGGGATAGTGAATGAGGTGATGAGATGTGTCGCCTCCAGGGGTCCGATGACATAGTCTACCACACTGCCCCCCTATGGTTCGTGGGTGGAATGCAGATGAGACCACTCGAGGTGGGCGAGGTCGCCATCCCATTATATATAATGAGACGGTGTGCTCCTCCTAAATAGAGCTAGAGAGCTCATTTTTGGGGTTAGCTTGTAATAAAAGTGAACTTGTATGCGCACTTTTGAAGTAATGGAGTAGGTGTCGGCCGTATGAGGTGGGTGTGGCGGTGTCGGCTGAGGCTCTAAGTGTAGACATATCCTCTATGGTACGAAGGATCTCAAGGTCGTCAAAGTCGTAGATATCACTCTCGTGGCTCTGATAAAGGGAGAGGCTCATCTGCGCGATATCCAAGTAGTGTGCACAAGCGACGCCCGTCCTACTCTGGTGATCCGTCTGTCTCTGCGAGGCCGGAG
>CM035407.1:159668651-159686151 GCA_020310875.1 Ceratopteris richardii
CATTTTCAAGACTCAAATATTGGTTCATCATCACAATCACCAACACAAAGGGATTCACAATCACATGCGAGGCAAAGCGGATTAGGGCAAGCTCCCGGGCATGTACGGTCTTCTCTCACATAGATCAAGGAGAAACAAAAGATAGCCGACATAGAGATTGCAAGAACGGTAATTATGGAAAATCTCTCATTTAATCTTCTTAATTCAAACCAATGGAAGACTATGGTGAAAGCAATTAGTGAAGTGGGTCCATGTCAAGGATGGAGTGGACCTAGCTACTCCGATATGAGGACAACCAAAATTAATGAGGAGAAGAAGAGGATAGATCTCTCACTTGCCCCTATGCGTGAGAAATGGTCTAGGTATGGATGCACTATCCTCTCCGATGGATGGAGAGAGAGAAAAAATAGAGGGATAATTAATATTCTTGTGTCATGCCCTATTGGTACTTTCTTCCTACGTGCCGTTGAGGTTGGAAAGAAAGGAAAGAAGACAACCGGAGTGTTCATCTATCGACATATCAAGAAGGCCATCGAAGAGGTAAGTTTTTAATTTTATTTTTATATGTTTTATAAATTTTCAGATTTTCCATTTATGTTAAATTCTGAATATTAATTTTTAAATTTTATGCATAGGTGGGTCCATCAAATGTAGTGCAAGTTGTCACCGACAATGCAAGCAATTGTAGGCATATGGGGCAGCTTTTGGAGGGTGAGTATCCACATATTGTGTGGACTCCATGTGCAACTCATTGTCTTGATTTGCTCATGGAGGATATTGGAAAGCTATCATGGGTAAAAACTTGCACACTACAAGCCTCAAGCATAGTTACATTTTTCACACAAAAAGTGAAAGTGTTAGCTATGTTTAGAGAGCATAGCAAGCTTGAAATAAAGAAGCCCGCCACCACACGTTTTGCATACATGTGGATTGTTCTTTCCAGGTTGCTTGAAGTCAAAGTGCCTCTACGACATACGGTGGTATCTACCTTTTGGAGCGAGTGGGATGAGAGCTCATTGGAGGAGTCAAAAAGCATACAAAGGCTATGTTTGGATGAGAGCTTTTGGGATAGTGTGAAGGCTATTTTGAGTGTCATCACACCTATCTACAAAGTTCTACGCATGACGGATTGTGAGGGTGCTACTCTAGGGCTTCTCATCCATATCATGAGAAGAGCTATGGAAGAGATAAGGGAATGCACTCTTGTCACCGAAGATCAAAGAGGTGAAGTACTTGAGGTAAGACACTTTCACAAATTATGATTTATCATTTATGATTCATCAATTATATCACACATCATAAATGTATTTATATTTGATATTTAATATCTATGTGCAAATTGCAATGTGCATGCAATGATGCATGCATGATGTAATCATGCATGTATCATGCATGCATGTATGATGTGCCATAAACCATGATGCAATGAGTATGTATGTAATATGTTTATCTTAATTTTTATTTCATTCTTCTTTTTAAATTTTAACTCTCTTTCTTTTTTTATGATTAGATAACAATGAGAAGATGGACATGGATGCATCGACCTATCCATGGGTTTGCGGGCTTATTGCATCCGGCATTCAAAAGCCCGCAATTATATGATGATGTGGAGGTATTATCGGATCGGCTTCAATATATGTCACGTGTAGTTCCCATACATCTACATAATGACATGTTGGAGCAAATAAATTGCTATATGGATGAGAGGGGAAATCCCGCTTTTCTTTCCCCTACATGTTGGGATAGAGAGTCAATGGTAAAACCACTTTTTTGGTGGCAAAATTTTGGTTTTACATTCACTACTTTGTGCACATATGCTCTCAAGGTGTTATCTCAAGATTGCTCATCCGGTGCATGTGAGAGGAATTGGAGTGCTTTTGCTCTCATCCATACAAAGGTGAGGAATAGACTTAGTCCTCAACAAATGGAGAAATTAATATATTGCCGCACCAATCTAAGGATGTTGCAAAATATACCTAACATGGAGACTCTAAAACAAGTAAGTAAATTTGCATAAATTTCAGATTTGCATAAATATGCATAAATTTGCATAAATTTCAGATTTGCAATAATTTACATAAATTTCAGATTTTGCATAAACAAGTAATTCATGTTTTGATTCTAATTTCTCTTTTTTATTTAGGTGAATGTGGACAGATTTTGGCCTTCTGTGAGAGACACTCCTCTTCCATCATATGATGTGCCTCAAGATGATGAGGAGCTTCTTTTTGCCGAGCTATATAGAGAGCTTTGCTCTATAGATGTGAGGCAAACAAGAAGCCGTAGCAGCAAAGGAAGGGTCGGAGGAGTCCGTGGTCGTGGGAAAGGGTTGATTATTCGGCGTGCATCGACCACTTCACATGGGGATGGAGCTAGCAGTAGTCGAGCACCAGCTACTACATATACGAGGAGGAAGGGGAGGAGGACATTACCATCGATGCCGCTATCCCCTCGTTTTGATGATGAGGGAAATCTTGTCAGTGATCCACCCAGTCCACCGTCATCTACTTATGAGATGACAACATCTGATTCTCTTGATGATGATTATGATGATAGTGATATTGATGAGATGGAGGATGCGGATGATGAGTGATCATTGTTCATCATGATTCATGATCCATGTGACATTTTGATTAGAGTTTTGGACTTATCACGACTTACTTTATTGACATTATGATGATTGATGATAGATGTATACATACTACATGATTGATGATGTTTTTCATTGGCTTTTAGTATTTACCACTGTGGACTTGTGACTTGTCATTTTGTTATTTATGATTTATCATTAATGTATGTATTCTTGCCACTTGGTGATGATTCATGAATCATGATGATCATGTTTGATGTGACTTGAAGTTTGATTTTATGTACTATGATGATTGAACATTAATGAGTCATGTATGATGTATGAAATTTGAACGAATGGTTTTACCGTTTTTGTAATGATGAATGATCATTGTAATTTGTAATGAATGAAATTTGATAGCATGGTTTTTGCTTTTAATGATGTTACAAAGTACAACATACATCATAGTACATACATGAATGATGATAGTAGATACTACATACATGATATCCAATTCCCCGATACCACGAGTCACGAGTCACGACGATATCCCACATGATTAAATATAGCTAAATAAAGCTTTTAACCTTTATTTTGATGCATTATATTCATAAGCATGATCTTTATCATGTTAAAGATGAGATATATAATTTTTAGCATTAAAAAAAAAAAAAAATCGTACCTTATGAAGGTACGAATCTCGTATGGGAAGCCCCAAATCATAGGGTACGTACGTAGTACCATACGAATACGTACCGTACGAATCGTACCTTACTAACTATGATATATATATATATATATATATATATATATATATATATATATATATATATATATATATATATATATATATATATATATATATATATATACACACACACACACACATATATATATATATATATATATATATATATATATATATATATATATATATATATATATATATATATATATATAAAGATACATATATGTATGTATGTATGTATGTATGTACGTACGTACGTACGTACGTATATATATATATATATATATATATATATATATATATATATATATATATATATATATATATATATATATATAGATATATATATAGATATATATATATATATATATATATATATATATATATATATATATATATATATATATATATATATATATATATTCAAAGAGGCCGCGGAGAGCTACGTCGTGGTTTGCTCGGTTGCTCCAAACGCAAAGAGAGTGGGCTGCTACGTGAGGAGAGAGAAAGTAGAGAGAGAAACCTGCGTAGAAATTTTGGAGAAGAAGATGGAGAAGCTGAAGTTGAAGAAGTCTGAATCAAGTTATGAGAGATTTGGGACCAAGTCTTATTGATACGTGATTTTTAGGTCATTTGGGCATGTTTACACATGGCCAATGACCAAAAGTCATAAACATAATGTAAATGCCTATAACTGCCCAATTTGGGGTCCAAAAAATATAACAAAAATATGTCTGGAAAGCTCTCGAAGAGAGCTTTCACATGGAAGGGTCAAAGTATAGAAAAGGAGACTCCTTGGGGCCTTTATCCCCAACAACCTCCCACTTAAAGGACCAAGAAAGCTCCTTTAAGCTAAGTAACTCCCACCATCTGTATACATAGCTGATGTTGTGCCTTGGTAGACACTTCGTGAGAGCGTCTGCAGGATTCTGTGAAGTATTGACCTTGATCAAAGTGATCAGGCCATCCTCTAACACCTCCCTCATGAAGTGGTATCTCACATCAAAATACTTTGTGCGAGCATGAAACATGGCATTTTGCCAAACAAATGGCACTCTGGCTACCACATCCAAGGACAGGTGCCTTTTCAGGCATCCTAAACTCACTGTAGAGGCGGGCTAACCAAATGGCTTCTTTGGAAGCCTCTATGTCTGAAATATATTCAGCCTTTGTAGTAGATAGTGCAACTATCCTCTGAAGTCTAGAGCACCATGAAATAGCTCCACCTGCAAGGATATATACATTGCCACTTGTGGACTTGCATGTGTCCACATCACCTGCCATGTCTGAATCACAAAATCCTTTTAACTCCAATGGACCCTTTCCATAACATAAGCATTTACTTTTGGTCCCTTTCAAATATCTCAAGATGGATTTGACTGCCTCACAATGAGCTCTACCAGGATTAGCCATGAACCTGCTAACAACTCCCACCGCATGAGCAATGTCTGGCCGAGTGGCAACCATAGCATACCAGGGTAGATTCGGTTCGTCGAATTTATAGATTTTCCGGTTCTTTCGGTTCGGTGCCATTCAGTTCTTCCGGTTCATCCGGTTCGGCGTTACACGGCCACTTTTTGTCAGGTTCGATTTGAATTATCCTAGGCCTACTAGAGTATGTTGAGCCCCCCGACTCCCCCTGCAAGGGGCTGCCTTGGTCCTTAATAGACTTACCTTCAGCCCATCATGGCCCATGACCCATCGCCCCCCCCCCTATAGAGAGAGAGAGAGAGAGAATATTGTGTTTTGGAAATTGATTCCTAAACAATGAACAATGGTTCCAACCATTTTCCGTAGCCACAACTTGTTGGTGCTTCTTTTTGTATCCCATTGTAGTGTGCAATTAATAGTCATACAGGAGAATCCTTAGATGCATAGGTGAGGAGCATGCGCAATAAACATTGAAATGAATACGTATGTTAATTTTGCATGCATGCTTTTGCTCTTATTGCACTTATTTCAAGAAAATAAATATGAGCTCAAAGTAATGGCACACATGAGTGCCCAATTTTTGGGTAATTCTTCTATTCAAAAAGAGCTAAACATTCATGCTCTAGACCTTTTCTTCATCTAAAAACCTATATTTATGTAGGCACACAGACAATCTAAGTGTCATGGAGGATTGAAAGTGTCATATTTTGGTAGAAAATGAGATATCTTGTTACCCTTTACACTCACATTCTGTAATTTATTATTTGTAAGTTTTAACATGCATAATATATAATATATATGTATATACTATATCTTAGATTCTTATAATTATATATGTATTTGTAACGACGCACCTTACGCACCTTACCTTCGGATACCATTCGGTCCTCGCAGCTTACACGTATCGTACTGAACGCACCGAACGCACAGGACTACCTTGTAGCATACATAAGTGAACGACAAGCTGATGCATATGGAACACTCTTCATGTAATTGGCTGCATCATCATTTTTGGGACAGTCATCCTTGGAAAGCTTAACATGTGGCTGCAATGGCACTCCAAGAGGCTTAGCATCAGCCACATTAGATCTGTCCAGCACTTTTTCAATGTACTTTTCTTGGGATACCTGCAAAGTATGCTGCTGCCTATCCCTTTTTATACGCATACCAAGAATATGCTCAGCTTCCCCAAGGTCTTTCATTGAGAATGCAGAGTTCAGCTGCTATTTTAGAGCATTCAGAGTGCTCTTTTTCTTCCCAGCCAGCAGCATATCATCTACATACAGTACAAGAATAATTGGGCTGCCATCTTCATCCTTTTTGGTGTACAAACAGTTATGGCTTCTTTTAAACCCATGTTTGAGCATAAATGCATCAAACTTCTTATACCATTGTGTTTCAGCCCATATAAGCTCCTTTTCAGTTTGCATACCAGATGCTCTTTTCCAGGAATGGCATATCCTTCTGGCTGTTTCATGTACAGCTCTTCATCTAAATCACCATGCAAAAAGGCTGTTTTAACATCCATTTGGAATAATTCCAAATCCAAGGCAGCTGTGAGAGCAAACAACACACGTAAAGTGGTCATTTTCACCACTGGAGAGAACACTTCTTGGAAATCAATGCCCTCTTTTTGGGCATATCCCTTAGCAACCAGCCTTGCCTTATACTTGGGTTTGCCATCAACATTTTTTATTTTGTACACCCACTTGTTGAGAATGGCTTTCCTTCCTTTGGGTAACTCAACCAAATCCCAAGTATCATTTGCACGCAAGGCCTTTATCTCTTCCTGCATGGCTAACTCCCACTTCTTCTCGTGCTCACATAGCTTTGCCTCTTTATAAGTAAGAGGCTCACCCTCATCTGATAACATAATATAATGTATAGAGGGATCATATCTATTCACTAGCCTCCTAGGACGTATAGATCTTCTTACCCAATGATCCACATTACCAGGCAATGGATCTACATCAAGAGGTACATTAACTTCTTCATTGTTAACGGGCTGCTGTACATCACCCTGTTTTCAGCATGAATAGCTGGCTGCATATGCCCTTTAGGAGCATCATTTTGCTGTCCAGCATCATCTGGCTCAGTAACCACAAGCTCATTGTCATTTCCAGCCATATGTGGTGCATCCCAAGGGTTCATATCAGATTTAACTGGTGGCTGTACATGCTGAAATTTGACTCTTTTATGGTGATCTTTAGAGGCACAATTGTTTTTGAGCAGCCCTGCCTCATTAAATACAACATCTCGGCTGCATATTACCTTCTTGAGTTGAGGTAGCCAAATCCTATAGTGCATTTCACCTTCATCTCCATAACCCATGAAGATTCCTTTCATGGACTTTGCATCTAGCTTGCTTCTCAACTCAAGCCTTATATGCACAAAAGCATCACAACCAAAGATGCATAGGTGGTCATATGAAGCTCGTTTGCCATACCAAACCTCTTCTGGAATGCCACCTTTTAAGGACATATGAGGGGATCGATTGCAAACATGAACTGCAGTTTTCAAAGCCTCTCCCCAAAATCCGTAAGGGAGATTAGCTGTGGACAACATGCATCTCACCCTCTCACATAAAGTCCTATTGTATCTTTCAGCCACACCATTGGAAGAGGGGCTGTATGGGATTGTTAGCTCCCTCTTAATACCAAGATTTCCACAAAATCTATTGAATTCAGCACTTGTAAACTCACATACCCAAAGCTTCCTAGAGTAGTCATCAACAAAAGAAACAAAGTAAAAAGCACCGGCATGCTACAAACATCAGAATGAACAAGATCAAGCACATTAGACTTACGAGAGACACCATAGTAGTAGGAATTCTTTACTTGCTTACCATATTGGCATTCATTACAAAAATCATGTTTTGAGCCTTTAGCATCAAACTTGTCCAAATTACATAGTTTATCAAGGCCTTTTTGGCTCATATGGCCAAGTCTTTTATGCCATAATTCCATATGTGAATGGATTTCAGCCAAAGCAATAAACTTGCCAAGCAATGCTTTACCATGCAAGCAATAAAGAGTCCCTTTCTTTGTACCTTTAACAATCAGCCTAGAGCCTTTGATAAGCTTCCATGACCCCTTCTCAAAGAGGGTACTATATCCATGCATATCCATTTGCCCAACAGACAATAAGCTTTTCTTCATACTTGGTACATACCTTACATCATGCAAAACCAGCTCATTAGTACCATCCACTGTGAGATGCATTGTGCCAATACCTTCAATAGAACAAGCATGGTTATTTCCAAGATATACATGTCCATGGCTGCCTGCATGAAAAGTAGTAAAACACTCCTTAATAGGAGTTACATGAAACGATGCACGTGAATCTACAATCCATGCTTGTGACAAAGCATCATTCATAGTAAGCAAGGCATCAATCAAATCCCTTTGTGATCTGCATATCTTGTGCATGAATATTAATAGAAGCATCAATAACTTCGGCATGCTCTGCTGCCATAGTAGCACAAAGTATTTCTTCTCCATCTGATAACTCCTCAATGATGACACTAGAGGCCACATTGGCCTTCTCTTTGTCTTTGTCCTTTGAGGTATCATGTGCTTCATTCTTGGTGTCCTTTTTCTTCCTGTCACCTTTGTTCTTCTTTCTTTCTAGTTCAACTTTGTAGTATCTGCAATCCGGCTTCTTGTGACCTTTCCTACCACATTGATAACAATTCACTTCAGCCTTGCCTTTGCTTTTGCTCCTCGTCTATACATTTCCACTTTTCTTTTCTGTTCTTCCTCTAGCCACATTGGTTGAACCACTGCCCTCTCCACTAGCTTTCCTCCTGATTTCCTCATTCAAAATAGAACCCCTTACACCATCAAAGGTAAGACTTGGGCTATTCGAAAGTGAAGCAACCAATGTTTCCCATGAATCAGGTAAGGTCATGAACAAAAAGATGGCCTTAAGCTTATGATCAAATGGAGGTAATCCAAAGTCCTGCAATTGTGAAAGAGTACCTGTAAACGAAGATAAGTGCTCAACCGCACTTTTTGACTCATCAAGCTTCATACACACTAGCTTACGCATAAGATGCACTTGATTTACAGGCGTGGTATTTTCATAAGTGGCTTTCAGCTTCTCCCATACCTCAAAAGAAGTTATAAGGCCTTTCATATCCACTAAGATTTCATATGATACAGCCATCTTGATGTAAGTGATGGCCCTCTTGTTTAGGTTCATCCATGCTTCATCTATCATATCTTCAAGCTTGACTTCCACATACCAAAAGACCTCACAATGTCTCTGTGAAAGCTGTCTACACTAGTGAATACGTCCCGAGTAAAAATGGAAGTCCTACAACATCAAAATGTCAATGGACCTTCCAACGATGCATTAACAAAGCTCCTTTCTTAGACGAGCCCTATACCGCAAGAAGTTCGTTCCCCAACCCTTGAACCTTCCATGAAAGAACCCTCATGGAGATTGGGCTAACCCAAGAGGCTTCAATAGCAGGAAAACTTCTAGGCAAGTTCCGATGGAGAATAATCTGAGTTCAGGCGTCCTCAATAATAAGCAAACTGCTCAGTGCGAACACGAAAGAGGCTGAACTGAGTAGACTCTCCCATCTTGAGAGCCTTCTCCTTGGAGTGAATCTCCTTGTAAATACAGATATAGCAAGGTGTAATACTCGTCTGCAACCACATACAAGATGAGCTGACTCTCCTAAGGACCATTCATGAAAAGGAACACTGTTGTATCCCATGCCCAAATAAATAAGTCTGTATGATCAAGCTCATCAAGGTGATGGGAGAACTCAATAACCTGGGCACGAACGTGAATCTCCTTGTAAATACAGATATAGCAAGGTGTAATACTCGTCTGCAACCACATACAAGATGAGCTGACTCTCCTAAGGACCATTCATGAAAAGGAACACTGTTGTATCCCATGCCCAAATAAATAAGTCTGTATGATCAAGCTCATCAAGGTGATGGGAGAACTCAATAACCTGGGCACGAACAAAGTACCACGCCTCCCCAAGTGACCAATCAGGCTCCAAGGTACCACACAAGGGGAAGGAGAAAGCAATTGCCAAATCAAGAGTGGTCTCGATACAAGAAGGAAGAGCCACTGCATGGACCCGAATGGTAGAAGAGACCCAATCCTCCTACATGCCAAAGAAGCAAGAGAACTCGTAGCCGAAGTGCTCACCCCGCAAGTGATGATCAAAATTCACCAGTCCTCATGGAATAGGAGTCAAGGCAGAGGTAGCAACTGACATAGGGGGTCTCGAAGTCGAGTCCCCCCCTATGATGCCCGACTCACCAAGAAGTCACTGTCGAGTGAGCCTCGAATGCTAGGCGGTGCAACATCAAGAGGGCGAGGGGGCGGGACTGGAGGAAGACACGAGGGAGGATGTCGAGGGAGAGGAATCAAGAATGGGGGGCTCCGGATCAGACCTAATGCAAAGTGATCCCCCAATCTGGGATAAGAGAGGAAGATACCCTCGACCAAGGCCAGGAAGGCCACGTGCTTCCCGGGGATAAATACTGAAGAAGTAGCTACCAATTTGGAGGAAGATACTAGGGAGGATGTCGAGGGAGAGGAATCAAGAATGGGGGGCTCCGGATCAGACCTAATGCAAAGTGATCCCCCAATCTGGGATAAGAGAGGAAGATACCCTCGACCAAGGCCAGGAAGGCCACGTGCTTCCCGGGGATAAATACTGAAGAAGTAGCTACCGAGGCATCAAAACCATGTACCCACCGACAAACATATGCTTGGGCAGCCCGCACCGCAATCAGAGACAAAGCGATCATCCGTGCGGCTGCCTCCGGAGTCTCTAACTCCACCCGGTAAAAACTGCAACCCAAGGTCTAAATATCAACCAACTTGCCAACTTCAGCAAGCAAGCTACTCTGAAGGCATGCAAGCCCTCAGCCTTTGAGACTAGACTCGTTCTTCCCTCATCGATAAGGGAGAGTGCGAAGAAAAAAGGGAGAGAGGGGGAGGGGGAAGGGGGGGAGGAGGGAGGAACACTAATGAGAAAAAAGGGAGGGGAGGAGGGAAAGTAGAGGGGACGGGAGGGGGGGAGAGATGCTTAGGCGAAGGTGGAGCAAGCCACCGGGGGGGAGGGAGACACAGCCTAGCAATTAAGAGAATTCATCCACAAATCTTAAGTATCAAAATTCATCCACAAATCTCGAAAAATTCAATGGAAAGCAATTAAGAGAATTTTCAGATATTTGGAAGGAATTAGGAATTATGTATGTTTTTCCCAATTGTAGGTGCATTCTTAGGTGGGTTTGTGGCCCAGTAGATCTAGAAGCTTCATCTTAATCTTTAGCTTAGAGTTTCATACCAATGTATGTATACAATTCAAGAGCAACACTTGCTATGTAAGCATGTGCACAAGATCTTCTTAGATACACTCCCAAGTACCAAAGTACATCCACAATCTAGTGGTTAAGATGAAGACCTAAATGCAATGCAAGTAGGAATAAATGTTCAACCTTGAGTTAAATCAAGTATTACGGAGAACCAATCTATCATTGAGAGAAGCAAAACTAGGTAAGGTCTGAAAACTGATGTGCACCTTCTAACATCAAGAACAAGCACAAGGAACACTAAGAACTCTAAAATCTGAAATTTATCAAAAATTTGAGTAAAACTCAGATTTTGTATCATTCTCCTTTTAACAAGACCACCTTCCTTTCATTGAGTTGACTCTGTTTTTGTAAATTTGGCCCTGCTGGACAGAGTTGACCAATTTCAACCAGAGGTTGATCAGGGTTGATCAACCTTTAAAGAGGTCAAATAATGTAAAAGGAAGTGGAAGAGAGAAAGAAAAGGGGTCAAAGAGCTTAAAGTATGGTTGCAAACTGAAAATCAAGCTCAATTCACCGAAGTCTAACAAAGTTGACCAGCCAATTGCCCAACTTGAAGTCTTGTTGTACCTACAAGAACTAGACAAACCAGCTCTGATACCAAATTATTAGCCCTGATAGGAAATAATAGCACACATGAGAGAACATACAAGCAGACCCACCCCCTTGCTCCATCGCGCATCGGGCGCGCTCCCGTCTTCATCGCAAGTCTTTAGGCTCAGTACTCTGAGCATTCTTTCATCTTCGAATGCAATGAGCGCTACGGCTAAGAAGGACGATTTGACAAAAATGGAGGACAAACTGACCATAGTTATCAAAGAAAACAAGAAGATGGTGGACTCCACTATCACGGCCATCATCAGCCGCCTCTCAAAGCTCGAGAAGGAAGTAGAAACATATCATAAGGAGAGGGAAGCATGGCAAAAAGAGAAAGAAGAATGGACTAAGGAGAGGGCAAACATGAAAGAGGAATTGGAGCTCCTCAAAGCTTCAATGGTCTCTCTTACACCCGAAGAGGGAGAGATTAATATGAACAAGACAGAAGCTCTCAAAGAAGAACTCACCAAATCCTTGACCGAGAGCATGGAAAACAAATTAGAAGCTACCAAAGAAGGGTGGATCGACATAGTGAAGAAGAACATCAAAAAAGAAGCCAAAGAGAAAGCACAAAAGGAAGAAGCCCTCATCGTGCACACCACTATTGAGGAAGAAAAGATGAGACATGCCCGCCGTCTCAATGTACGCATCACGGGCATTGAAGAAAAAGAAGGCTCTACCCCCGAGTCCGATGGGAAAACACTATGCAAGATACTCGGCTACAAAGAGGAGTCCCCCCCATTCATCAAGTCTTGGAGAACGGGACGAGACCCCACGAAGAAGAGAGCTCTCATTCTACACTTCCCTTCCGAAGATATAAGATCTACTTTCCTACGCAGGAGGGTGATTTTGAGAGCACTTGATGGCCCCCCCATCTACCTTGACGATGATCTCACACCCATGCAGGTAGCACACCGTCGTGCATGCATGCCGAGAGTACATCAAGCTCGCAAAGAAGGAAAGAAGGCTTCATACAGAGATGGTCGTGTCATCATTGATGGCAAGGCCATCCCATAGGGATTCGCGGCCTGTGAGACACTCGAGGAGATACACCTTGCAGTTTGGAACTGCAATGGAGATCTATGGACACACCCAGAGAGATTGGAAGAGGTGCGCAAAGACAAAGACATCATTATGCTCACAGAGACACATGAGAGCCCGAACCGGGGCCTACCTCGTGTCCACGGTTTTCAGTGGGAGTCCACATACAGAGAGTGTACACGTCAGCACACCACCCGAGGATCAGGAGGAGTAGCCATACTCTTTAGAGATGGACTTCAGAGCAGGATACAGATAGTCGCACGTGATTCACAGGCCAGATATCTTTGGATTCGACTCCAGCTCTCGCAGGAGCGGATCATCTTCATAGCATTATGCTACTTTGCTCCTTCTAGCTCGCGTTTCGCTATCATAGATCGAGAGGAGGACTCACCATACACTTGCTTGTCAGAAGAGATTACAGAGTACTCTGCATTAGGGGAAGTCTTCCTTATGGGAGACTTCAATGCCAGGACAGGCAATGATCAGTGTGAGATATTTGACCCAGAAGACCCGGAGATACTACATACCATAGAGGATGAGTCTACAGCTCGAGCTTGAGCTGACCCTACACACACTCACTATGGCACTCACCTACTCAGACTAGGCTCTCGACATAATCTCGTTATCTACAACGGGATGACTCAGTGGCCTACCTCAGGAGGATTGACATGCATACCACACTCAGTCACAGATGGCGGGGGAAGTACAGTAGATTACGTCATGGGGTCCAGAGAGGCCATCCACCTACTTACCTCATTCACCATCCCACCCATACCCATTGGGGCCGATCACACATACCTCGCACTCTCCCTGAAGGGAGACACCCCTACACGCATACCCGCAGCACGCATCCCACACACCACCATCCACTTCACACACGAGCTAGCTCACATATATGCGGCTCGAGTCGAGCAGGGTCTTCTCTTACTTCATCTTGACACTCCACTATCCCTACTCACCTCTCAGATAGCATCAGTTCTTCAGACATCAGCCATCAGCTCCTTCCCACACACCATCCATTCTCGTCACACACCTCCTCCCGGGACTATGCCACAACATCGTTGGTATGATGAGGATTGCAGAGATCTTTACCGCCGACTACGAGCTCA
Source organism: Ceratopteris richardii (assembly GCA_020310875.1). Lineage (NCBI taxonomy): Eukaryota > Viridiplantae > Streptophyta > Polypodiopsida > Polypodiales > Pteridaceae > Ceratopteris > Ceratopteris richardii. Next base: position 159,682,497 of record CM035407.1, read on the forward strand.
GTGAGCATTGGGAGAGATCACAGAGAGAGAGGCCAAGGGACAGATGAAGACTCTCACACGTCGAAAGAGGCGAGCCTTTGAGGAGGCACAGGAGCTTGAGCTATACCATCTCTTTATGAGTATGGACAGTGCTGCAGCATGGCGCAGCCTACGAGAGCCACGCCCGACCACACCTATTGGAGACCCACACACATGGCATGATTATGCTCAGAGGTTATATGAGGTACCTAGGCAGCCTCCCATTCCCCAGCCACTTGAGCCTCGCCCTACTAGTTCTTCTCTCTTCACAGCAAAGATGGTTGAGAGGGCCATACGACGACTTCGACATGGACGTTCGACAGACCACGCAGGATTGAAGAGCGAGCATCTCATATATGCAGCCTCCACTATAGCCCCGTTGATTGCACATGTCTTCAACCGGGCTATAGGAGAGGGCTTCCCAGAGGAGTGGACTAGGCACACCATTGTGCCTATCCACAAATCTGGCGACACCCTGGATCCAGGGAACTACAGGACCATCATGATTGGCCACACCATGGCCAAACTATACGGTGCCATACTTGAGGCAGAGCTCAGTTCATATGCAGAGACTGAGGGGCTACGAGCACGAGGCCAGGCAGGTTTTCGACGAGCTTTCTCTACTATTGATCACATCTTCATTCTGCGCTGCCTCATTGATGGGGCAAGGGTGCGGAAGAAGAGGCTATATTGCTGCTTTGTGGACTTCCGCAAAGCTTTTGATACAGTGCCGCGAGAGAGGCTCTTCCAACGCCTCCAGAGCTTGGGAGTACCATCAGGGATGATTTGGGCCATCTATGCACTCTATGAGTAGGTGACTGGGAGGGTACGGTGTCCAGGAGGTATGTCTGAGGCCATTGCTAGCACCATCGGTGTTAAGCAAGGCTGCCCACTCTCTCCCACTCTATTTGGTCTCTACATTGACGAGATTGAGGACTACATTCTCCGAGCTGGAGGAGAGGGTGCAGACCTCGCAGGTACACATGTCCACATTTTATTATATGCCGATGACATTGTCTTGATTTCAGAGTCACCCGAGGGATTACAGCGCCACCTTGAGGCCCTGGATGAGTTTTGTACACAGAGGGGCTTGACAGTAAACCTTGGCAAGACCAAGGTCATGATCTTCCACACCTCCCCCATGGTGAGGAATGGAGCAGGATTCAGAGCTGGTGGTGGACAGATTGAGGTGGTCACTTCCTATGTCTATCTCGGAGTCACATTCACGAGCTTGCCTGGCCCCTTCAGCATGAGACAGGCAGCCACCGATAGACTCACACGTGGATATGCAGCTTTAGCCATGTTAGAACGGAGATGTCACCAAGCACACTTCCAGGAGCCCCGCACGAAGGGCTGGCTATTTGACACACTGGTCAGACCAGCTATGATGTATGCTGCGACGGTTTGGGCCCCAGGTCTCACAGTCACCCAGTGGAGTGCGATCGAGAGGCCACAGGTACGTATGATCTCGCGATTATTTCGTGGGAAACAGTCGGTGCCACATGACATCATCAGGGCAGAGCTAGCTGCACCACCCATGGCAGTAGAGGCACTATTCCAGACTATCTGCTTTATTCAGAGGATTAGGGACCTCCCTACAGATAGACTCACACACAGAGCTCTTGAGGCATCTATACAGATATCAGAGTTAGGATATGAGAGAGCTTGGTACACTCAGGTTAGAGTCTGGTTTGATAGTCATGGACTTGATATGGACAGATTGCCGCCTTTTCAGTATGACCCAGACTCACCTCACATCCACCTCTCTCGTCGTGAGAGGAATGTTGTGCTCAGACAGGATCTCTGGCAGCTCTACATTAGTCAGACATGGCACACACCACACATGGGATCGAGACTATCGCACTATCGAGACCAGTTCATAGACATACTAGCTGACGGTTTCATCCAGCGACCACGCTACATGGATACTCACATGCCTCATAGCTTGAGGGTAGCGATTGGCCAGCTCAGAGTCTCATCACACCGACTCGAGATTGAGACGGGCAGAGCCGCAGACATTCCCAGAGAGGAGCGGATATGCAGAGTATGCAGAGTAGAGATGGAGGATGAGGAGCACTTTGTATGCAGATGTAGCGCATATGATGGCATCAGAGGCAGATACGAGACTCTGTTTGCAGGGCAGCCCACCCTCCGAGAGATCATGGACTCTAGAGACCAGCGACAGTTCGGGCGATTCTTACTAGAGATACAGAGTCACAGAGATTCCCTACTCCAGCCTACTGTAGCACTCCATACAGGAGGGAGACAGAGTCAGCTCACTGACTTCTTTATTCCACGACGTGCTGCAGCCCTCCCCCCCTCAGCCCACATACCGAGCGGGGTGACTCTTCAGCAGGCTCAGATATCTCGAGCTAGGAGACGACCCCGTGCTATAGGATATCGGGCCCCGAGACTTCACCGACACCAGATTGCGGAGATCCAGGCTTGTGACCATCGCGCCATGGAGGAGAGACGATCCCAGATGATGGCCGATCCCGTTGCAGCCATCAGGGTGGCCCTGACTCCACCTCCACCTATGTATCACATATTACATCCCACCCACTAGCACAGGATGGAGCTAGTTAGTCGTTTTAGATGCATTCTCATGGTTGTTGTACTACCCTTTTGCATATAGACTATCATAGATATCGCACTCCATACACCCCCCACCACTTTCATGGGTATCCCCACATGCATACTACGGAGATCTATATCAGCTTAACCAGTTTCTTTTCAGCACTTTTATCTTTTCTGATTGACAGAAGATACACCCATGTACATCGATTTGTCTCATAGGCCGAGTTCGGCCTCCTAATAGACGTAAAAACACTTTCTTTCTCTCTCTCTCTCTCTCTCTCTCTCTCTCTCTCTCTCTCTCTCTCTCTCTCTCTCTCTCTCTCTCTCTCTCTCTCTCTCTCTCTCTCTCTCTCTCTCTCTCTCTCTCTCTCTCTCTCTCTCTCTCTCTCTCTCTCTCTCTCTCTCTCTCTCTCTCTCTCTCTCTCTCTCTCTCTCTCTCTCTCTCTCTCTCTCTCTCTCTCTCTCTCTCTCTCTCTCTCTCTCTCCCCCCCCCCCCCTCCCCCACCAGCCGACTCACCAAGCTTGCATTTGAGAGCCCTAGACATTTGGCATCTTGTATATGTATTGTCCTGAATTGAAGCATATGGCTTTTGACCATACTTTGTGTATTGCGTGATTTATTCTCTTGTTTATGTGCGCATAATCTCTTATGCATGCTATTATTCCTCTATTTGGGCTAACACATTCTACTCCTAATTTAAGTTAAGCACAGAATTCATGGAGAGTTTCATGTGTTTACCTTCATTGGAAGTTCCTCTATTTGGGCTAACACATTCTACTCCTAATTTAAGTTAAGCACAGAATTCATGGAGAGTTTCATGTGTTTACCTTCATTGGAAGATATATAGGCAGCCTTAAGATTGTTACTTTTAGTTTCTATCATTACTTAAGATTGTTACAGGTTTTAAGATTAGGAATTTTAATAGAAAACAAAAATCAGCTTTTAAAATAATAAAATTAGCTTTGAAGCTTAAAGAAATTGTGTGTGATATCAAAAAGGTTGCTTTTCAAGCTTTACTCAACAAATAAAAATAACACCATGAAAAATCCTCGTCAAACC
>CM035407.1:159714475-159734475 GCA_020310875.1 Ceratopteris richardii
TATGTATGTATGTATGTATGTATGTATGTATGTATGTATGTATGTATGTATGTATGTATGTATATATATATATATATATATATATATATATATATATATATATATATATATGTGTGTGTGTGTGTGTGTGTATATGTATATGTATATACACACACACACACACACACACACACACATATATATATATATATATATATATATATATATATATATATATATATATATACATACATACATACATACATACATACATACATACATACATACATACATACATACATACATACATACATACATACATACATACATACATACATACATACATACATACATACATACATACATACATACATACATACATACATACATACATACATACATACATACATACATACATACATACATACATACATACATACATACATACATACATACATACATATATATATATATATATATATATATATATATATATATATATATGTATGTATGTATGTATGTATATATATATATATATATATATATATATATATATATATATATATATATATATATATATATATATATATGTGTGTGTGTGTGTATATGTATATGCATATATACATATATATATGTACATACACACACACACACATATATATATATATATATGTGTGTGTGTGTGTATGTATGTACATATATACATATACATATACATATACATATACATATACACACATACACACACACACACACACACATATATATATATATATATATATATATATATATATATATATATATATATATATATATATATATATATATATATATATATATATATGTATGTATGTATGTATGTATGTATGTATGTATGTATGTATGTATGTATGTATGTATGTATGTATGTATGTATGTATGTATGTATGTATACACACACACACACACACACATATATATATATATATATATATATATATATATATATATATATATATATATATATATATATATATATATATATATATATATATATATATATGTGTGTGTGTGTGTGTGTGTGTGTGTGTGTGTGTGTGTGTGTGTGTGTGTGTGTGTGTACATGTGTGTGTGTCTATGTATATAATTTGGGGCCTCATGATCTTCCAATACTAAAAACCTTTGAGCATACACATTTAATTACACAAGATGATAAGTGAGAGATAGAAAGAAACTTTGAGACGAGAGTAAGTAACGTAAGCAAATTGCTTACTCATTAATGTAGATGGCCGAATTACAAAATGGGAGTACTACTCAACCATATGATGGTGCACTCACTAGATGGAAGAATAGACAAGAAGATGATGAAGTACAGAATTCAGATTATGCTGTTATAATCTGAGTATGTGTGAAGCGAATGAGCAATGGAGTGAACCTAACCTCTCAAGATAGTGCAACAAAGCTGAAAATCAGCAAACCTTAATTCTGAAATTAGGGTTTTAGAAACCCTAAAACAGAATATAGGATTAACTTACAAAAGATAGCTGCCACAAACTTGTAGAATACTCCTTGCTCCAAGAGAATAGTCTCTCCTTCACCTCTCCTTAGCCTCCAAAGCTTCAGAACTCCAAAACTCACACTCTATCATCATCAACTCAAGATGTGTGTCTTCCTTGATTCTCCAAAAATGATCCCAAGTCCTCTCTTATATAGCTCTCCCTCCAACCAATAAAGCATGGCTTTTTTTTTTAGCAAAAAAACCTCATTGTAATCCGAAAAGCTGCCATCGCGTTTTTTTTTTAATTTAATCGACCAAAAAAACATCGACTCAAGATGTGTGTCTTCCTTGATTCTTCAAAAATGATCCCAAGTCCTCTCTTATATAGCTCTTCCTCAACCAATAAAGCATGGATTCTTTTTTTTAGCAAAAACACCTCATCGTAATCCGAAAAGCTTCCATCCTGTTTTTTTTTTTTATCGACCAAAAAAAAAAAATCGGTGGTTTTTAAAAAGCCAACCACTAATTTTATAGGTTGCTTTATTTTGATCGCTCCAATTTGTGCTTTTGCCATCCCTTAAATTATAACCTAGCTTTTTTGTGTTTTGTACATCAAGAATCTCATAAATATGCATCCATCATTTCAGGACAGGAATTAGGGTTTGAGTTTTCTCCTAACTCTGACCTCTGATGATAGAATGAAACATATCACTAGATAGCTTCCATGAAACTCTATCTATCTAGCCTAAAAAAGTTTTACCTAAAATGTACCAAAAAATGGCTAAGTCCTAACTAGGATTGCTGGAGATGGACTATATGTACATTGATTTTCAACAACCCCTCCTTCAATGTCATATTGGTACAAGCTTCAGTAACCTGCACATCTTCTCATGACTATCTCTAGTCAATGCTTTGGTAAATATATCTGCAACATTCTCACTAGAAGGAACATAAACCGGCTGAATGTGCTTCTTTGCTATCTGTTCTCGAATATAGTGGTAGTGAACCTCTATATGTTTTGTCCTTGCATGATGCACTGGATTCTTTGCTATAGCTATTGCACTTTGGCTATCTGAAAATATCTGAATGGGTTCATGTACTCTTACATTTAGATAACTGAAAATCTTCTACAACCAAACTGACTCCAAAGTAGCCGTAAATGTTGCACAATATTCAGCTTCACATGATGAAGTTGCAATAGTGGGTTGTCTCTTCGAAAGCCATGAGATAAGACAATGTCCAAGATAAAAACAAAATCCACTAGTACTTCTTCTAGTGTCTCTATCTCCTTCCCAATCAGAATCTGAAAATCCCTTTAGTAATAAGTGCGTAGATTTTGTGAATACCATAGCATAATTTGAAGTTCCCTTCAAATATCTGAAGATCCTCTCTATCGCTTTCCAATGTACATTTGTCGAATTATGCATAAACCTTGATACTTGAGAAACTGCAAACTGTATATCTGGACATGTATTACAAAGATATATCAAGCATCCAAGAGCTTGACAATATAAAGTAGTATCAAATGACTCTTCATCTGCTACTATTTGTAAAGACGCGTTCTGATCCATAGGTGTTTGCATAGGTTTAGCTTCAGCCATCTGAAACCTTTCTAATAGTTTCTCAATGTACTTCTACTGTGTCATATAGATACACTCATCCTTAAACAGAAACTGAATACCAAGATAATAATGCAAAATTCCTAAGTCATTTATATCAAATGTCTGCTTCAACTGTTCTTTGAACATCTGCAAATCTTCATCTCTGGGACTTGTGACTATAATATCATCCACATAAATGATTGCTATAATCATCATACCTGTTTCAGCTTTGACATAAAGAGTCGGAGCTGCATCTGAGTTATGGAAACCAATGGATAAAAGATATGTGTGTATCTTTTCATACCATGCTCTAGGTGCATGTTTTAATCCATACAAAGCTTTTATAAGCTTACACACTAAGTGTTCTTTACCTATTTCTTCAAAACCTTCTGGTCGCTGAACATATACATCTTCATGTAAATCGCCATTCAGAAGAGGAGTCTTTATTCAAGTTGATATACATTCCAACCAAAATATGCTTCTAAGGCAAGTATTGACCAAATAACTGTTATCCTAGACATAAGAGCAAATGTCTCATCATAATCAATACCTTTTTGTTGTGCATATCCATTGACAACTAATCTCGCTTTGTACTTGTCAATAGTACCATCTGCTTTCTATTTCATTTTGAAGATCCACTTTACACCTATAGCTTTCTTTCCCTCTGGTAACTCACATAGCTACCATGATGGAGAGTGTTAATCTCCAAAAGAACAACCTACTCTTGTGATTAGAGCACCTCTATACCAAGAGTAAGTCAAAACCTTCACTAATTAGAGGTCCAATCTCCAAATTATCAAAATTGAGAAAATCTGTGAAGAAGATAAAACACAAAAAGGTATGCTGCACTATTTCCTCACATTGACCTATCAAATGTGTAAAGTTTTTTATGAAACTTTGTACGAATCATCTCCTAGAGATTGCGCATCTCCTCCAAGTTGAATTACTTCAAAAGCTTTAGTAAAATTTGAGAAATTTACTTCACAAGTTACCTATGTTCAAATCTGTACTTCTGAGAAGTCGATTTGACACCCCTAACTTCTTAACTTTGGTTCTCACAATGTCGAACCCGTTTTACAAAATGCTTCTAGCCATAAGTAGCTTATCTTTCAACTTAAAGATTAAGCCATCACTCATGCAAAACTTTAAACTGTGCTGGGAGAAATGATCAAAACATTAACTTCAAAATCTGCGCCTGTTTTAGGAACCTGTGAACACACTTCACATATGAATGTTCCTACACTTAATTCTCTAAGCCTGATTGCAATTAGAAGCTAAAACTTTGTACAGAGGTCAAGCACCTTCCAACTTAGACTTGTACAAAAGCATTTCATGATTGATCTACTGTAGAAGGAGAACACGCAGACACATCGGGCGCAAGATTTTCAATTACTCAGAAAAGTTTACAACTGAGTGATGAGAGCTAACTCAACTAACTTTTCTTCTATCTCATAACTTCTAACTTTCTCAATCTTGGCTTCTAACTCTTGTCACATATGCTCTCATACATGCCCCGACCTTTCTCAAAGTATTTATAGATAATTTGTACAAGATTCTTACTCAAACAAAGATCTAAGTCACCTATGACTATACTAATGTACATATGTGTACACTTCTCTTATGCTCTGAATATGTCTTTCTTCCAAGCTTCAATAGTTGATCCTTCCTTCACTCTTTAACCTTCCAATCCTTCAATTGGTGATTGGTCTGCACCAACAGCTCCCCCTCAATCATCAATTGAGGTCTTCACTATCTTCTTTATACCTGCCATGTCTTTGAACCTTTGTAACTTTGATCCATCCAAGCCTTTTGTAAGCATATCAGCTATCTGATCTTTTGTTGAAGTATGGATTACTTCAATCTCTTTATCCATCACCTTCTCTCTTAGAAAGTGATACTGAATCTCAATGTGTTTGGTCCTGGCATGAAAAACAGGATTAGCAGCTAAATACAATGAACTCATGTTATCTCCATATATAATTGGTACCCCATGCATAATGTCAAGACTCTTCATCAAGGTCTTGAGCCAAATCACTTCCTTTGCAACTTCAACCATGCCTTTATACTCAGCTTCTGTAGAAGACAAAGCAACTGTATGTTGCTTCTTAGAACACCATGAGATTAACTTATCTCCCACATAACACATGTATCCATAGGTTGATCTTCTATCATCTGGATTACCTGCCCAATCTGCATCACTATAAACTTTGATATTTGTATCTGAGGTAAACCCATAATACAAACCTTCATTGAGTGTACCCTTAATGTACCTCAACACCCTTTGTCCTGCAATCCAATGTTCTTTCCTTGGGCAATGCATAAATTGAGACAAAACCCCTACTGCATATGATAAATCAGGTCTAGTTAGAGTAGCATAGATAAGACTACCAACCAAACTCTGATATTGTCTCATGTCCTTGAATTCTTCACCTCCATACTTACTCAATTTGTGATTCACCTCCATTGGTGTAGGTGCTACCCTGCAATCATCCATTTTAAACTTGATTAACAAGTTCTTCAAATACCTTTCTTGAGTCACAAATACTCCATGTTGAGTATATGTAATCTCCATGCCCAAGAAATATGACAAGTCTCCCAAGTCACTAATCTTGAACTCCTTTTCCATTTGCCTCTTGAGTCTTTGTATTCCTTCTTTATCTGTACCTGTGAGAATTATATCATCAACATATATGCACATGTATATGAAACCATTATCACTTGCTTTGACAAGCAAGCTACTATCTGCTTTAGACACCTGAAAACCAAGTTCTTTTAGGAACTTCACAAGTCTATAGTTCCATGCCCTTGGGGCCTGTTTCAAGCCATACAAAGCTCTCTTGAGCTTGCACACATGATCTGGATACCTTTTATCTCTGAACCCTTGAGGTTGCTCCATGAATACATCATCTGAAATATAACCATTCAAAAAAGCATTCTTCACATCAAGTTGACATAGCTTCCAACCTTTACATGCAGCAATAGCAATAAGTGTCCTTATGGTTGTCATCTTTGCCACAGGACTATAAGTCTCATCATAGTCAACACCATAAGTCTGAGCAAACCCTTTGACAACAAGTCTAGCTTTGTATCTAGACACACTTCCATCTGCAAATCTCTTGGTCTTGTAGACCCACTTGCATCCAATGATTTTCTGACTATTTGGTTTAGGAACCAAATCCCAAGTTTGATTCTCCAATAGTGCATCATATTCTTCCTGCATAGCATTCTCCCATTTTTCCTTACCTTTTGCCTCTTCATATGTAGAAGGGTCTTCATCTGTATTCACCATATAAGCATAATCTTTTGTGGCTAGAAATGAAGTATCATAACTATACCTTGTAGGTTGCCACCTATTTCTTGTTGACCTTCTGAGTTCTCCACTCCTTGAGGTTTCTGGCTCTTCACATTCAGGATCAAATCTTGGTGTCTCTTCCACTTCAACCTGCACTTCATTATTCTCTTGCTCATCAAATATCTGAACTTTTGATTTACCTTTTCTTTGACTCACTTCTTCTTCATCATCTGTATTGATTTTGATTGTACCTGCATACCAAGTACTTTGTTCATCAAATGTAACATCTTTAGAAACCATAAATTGCTTTGTAGATGGACTCCACAATCTATAGCCCATCTGCTTGTCATCATAGCCAATGAAAACATACTTTTCAGCTTTGGGTTCCAATTTGTGTCTTAATTGTGATGGCACATATGCATATGCCACACACCCAAAAACTCTGCAATGATCTAAGGTAGGTCTCTTACCCCACCAAGCCTCATATGGTGTCATACCCTGCAAGGCTTTACATGGTAGCCTATTAACCAAGTAAGTGGCTGTATTTACAGCCTCAGCCCACAAGTAATTAGGGCAATTTTTCTCCTTCATCATAGATCTTGCAAACTCAACAAGTGTTCTATTTCTCCTTTCTGCAACACCATTTTGTTGAGGAGAGTATCTGCAAGTAACTTCCCTTTTTATACCTGCATTCCATAAGTAATCACTGAACTCATTAGAGAAATACTCTCCCCCTCCATCTGACCTTAGTCTTTTCAACTTATGACCTGTAATTCTTTCTGCATATGCATGATAGTGTTTAAATGTATTAAACACTTCTGACTTATCTTTGATCACATAGATAGTGATCCATCTAGTAGCATCATCAACATAAATCACATAATACCTTGATCCATTTATACTGAAATCCTTTGATGGTCCCCACACATCTGTGTGTACCAACTCAAGCTTCTCTGAGTGCATAAAACCATGCTTGGAGTAAGAGTTCTTATGAGCCTTACCTAATTGACATGCCTCACATTTGTATGTCATATGTTGACCTGCAACATTAGGCAATCCAAGCACTGAACCATTGTTAACCATATCTTTAATACCTCTTTCATTGAAATGTCCAAGCCTCTTGTGCCAAAGATCTAACTCAGAGATCTTATGTCCTCCATATGTGAACATAGCATGTCCAATGTTGCCTTGAATCTTCAATGTAAATAATCTTCCTTCCTTTTTCCCTGAAACAATCTGTTTATACCCTTGGCTAGGGTCTTCCACATATACTCCATCATTAGTGAACCTTACTTCATATCCCTTTTCAACAATTTGTCCTACACTTATCAAGTTCTTAGGGATTGTAGGAACATACAAGACCTTACTCAATAAGGTGCTTCCATCCTTGGCCTTCACTGATCCAATTGACTTCACATTGTGCTTTGTGTTGTCACCTGTCTGAACAACATGATTAAAAACATTATTCTCCAAGTTAGTCATCAAGGATATATTACCACTCAGGTGATTGCTACACCCTGAGTCAATGTAGAATACTCTTTGATCTTCACTCTGCCTTTCACAAGTTGCATTCATTATCAATGTTGAATCCTCTTTTTTATCTGAAGCATAATTGTAGTAGGTGTTGTTATATTGTTGACTTTGGAATCCTCTACCTGCATTTCTTCCAAAGTAATTCCTTCCACCTCTACCTCTGAAATTACCTCTTTGATTTCTGCCACCTCTTCCTCTTGCATTATAATTTTGATTGTATCCACCATTATTCTGATTATTATGCCAACAATCATTAGCTAAGTGATTTGTCTTACCACAAATCCAGCAAGCTTTGCTTCCATCTTTATTGTTCCTGCCTCTTCCTCTACCTTTGCCACCTCCTCTTCCTCTTAGGAAGTTGGCTTGAGTAGTTGTTCCTTCATCTTCACCTGCTTGTTGTTTTCCTTTGCTATTCTTCTTCTTGTCCTTTGAGTACATTGCATGACCTGCACTCTTGTCACCATCTCCTTTAACATCCTGCTCAAATGTTAGCATATGACCTAGCAATTGATTTAAATCAGGAGTGAAATGGTCAAGTGATAATTCTGTAGACAAAATGAATGGCTTCCATTTGTCATCACCTCTCAAACCTGTAAGGATTTGCCTTACCAACTTATCTTCCTCAATGTCTTCATCAACAGCTCCTAAAGCATCTGCAATATCTTTCATCCTTGTTACATAGTCTGAGATGGATTGAGAGGCCTTCTTCTTGAAGGTAGTAAACTCTGCCCATAAGGATGCCTTCCTTGACTTTGTAGTGTTCTGGAAATGCTCCTCCAAAGCATTCCATATGTCAGTTGCACTTTCAAGACCTCTAATATGAGGTAACAAGTAATCATTGACTCCCATATAGATAATGCTCCTAGCTTGAGCATCTTTCTTCATCCAATTTTTCAAATCTGCTAACTCTTCCCTAGTTGGAACACTAGGATCTCTGAACTCTGGCTTCTCTTCTTCTCCTGTGATGTAACCAATTAAATCTTTGCTCATAAGATGAGCTTCCATCCTCATTGACCATGCAGGATAGTTTTCCCTATCCAATTTCTCTATCTGTAGAGAATCTCCCATCTTGTGTCCACCTGTGTATTGAAATCTTCAAGCTTTACAAACAATGTATGTACCTTTACTTCGAATTAGACTCCTTTTGCCTTTCTTGATGTCGAGTAGTCTTCTCCTCAGGCTTTTGACTCCAAGCTTTCACTTCTTAGTTCTTCAAATGTTGAACTTCTTGAATCTGCAGCAGTCGGGACCTTCCTTTCCTTGATTTTGATGTCTCCTGCTCTGATACCACTGATGGAGAGTGTTAATCTCCAAAAGAACAACCTACTCTTGTGATTAGAGCACCTCTATACCAAGAGTAAGTCAAAACCTTCACTAATTAGAGGTCCAATCTCCAAATTATCAAAATTGAGAAAATCTGTGAAGAAGATAAAACACAAAAAGGTCTGCTGCACTATTTCCTCACATTGACCTATCAAATGTGTAAAGTTTTTTATGAAACTTTGTACGAATCATCTCCTAGAGATTGCGCATCTCCTCCAAGTTGAATTACTTCAAAAGCTTTAGTAAAATTTGAGAAATTTACTTCACAAGTTACCTATGTTCAAATCTGTACTTCTGAGAAGTCGATTTGACACCCCTAACTTCTTAACTTTGGTTCTCACAATGTCGAACCCGTTTTACAAAATGCTTCTAGCCATAAGTAGCTTATCTTTCAACTTAAAGATTAAGCCCTCACTCATGCAAAACTTTAAACTGTGCTGGGAGAAATGATCAAAACATTAACTTCAAAATCTGCGCCTGTTTTAGGAACCTGTGAACACACTTCACATATGAATGTTCCTACACTTAATTCTCTAAGCCTGATTGCAATTAGAAGCTAAAACTTTGTACAGAGGTCAAGCACCTTCCAACTTAGACTTGTACAAAAGCATTTCATGATTGATCTACTGTAGAAGGAGAACACGCAGAAACATCGGGCGCAAGATTTTCAATTACTCAGAAAAGTTTACAACTGAGTGATGAGAGCTAACTCAACTAACTTTTCTTCTATCTCATAACTTCTAACTTTCTCAATCTTGGCTTCTAACTCTTGTCACATATGCTCTCATACATGCCCCGACTTTTCTCAAAGTATTTATAGATAATTCGTACAAGATTCTTACTCAAACAAAGATCTAAGTCACCTATGACTATACTAATGTACATATGTGTACACTTCTCTTATGCTCTGAATATGTCTTTCTTCCAAGCTTCAATAGTTGATCCTTCCTTCACTCTTTAACCTTCCAATCCTTCAATTGGTGATTGGTCTGCACCAACATACCAAGTTTGATTCTTATGAATAGAATCAATCTCTTCTTGCATAGCTTATCTCCAAATAGGAATGTTAAGTGCATCTTTAACACATGCAGGTTCATCTTCAACTGTTGTGAGTGCTAAAATATCATGAATCTCAAAGTCTTCAGCAAAACTTACATGATCTTTTTGTTGTTGTTGTCTAGTCTGACTCGTTCTTCCTGTTAAAGTCTTTAGACCACTATCTTTCCATGTCTGATATAACCAAGTAGGTGTATCTTAAAAAAGTGGTGAAACTCTTTTTGACTCTTCAGTTTCCACTGGTTCTGGAACTTGTTCCTCTTAGGTACTAGGACTTTCTGGAACTCTAGTACTTTCTTCCATTTCTGGAACTAAGGTCTCACGTGGAACTGACTCTGTAGAAGGTTGTGAAATTCCTCTTTCTTCAATCCTAGGAATTTTAGCTCCCTCCTGATACAGCTGAACATGTACATCCAAATTCCGTCTAAAAAATCCATAGTCATTTTCACTAATGAACTCTGGAATTTCTACTTCTTTATCATATAGCTTATTTTCAGCAATATATGCATTGCGTGAAAGGATAACTTCACCTATCTCTAGAACATAAAACTTGTATCCTTTGCTTTCAACAAGATATCCAATAAAAACAGATTTCCTTGCCTTTACATCTAGTTTGCCGCGATCCTTTTTCTCAACATGAACAGGATAACTTCACTTGTCTCTAGAACATAAAACCTGTATCCTTTGCTTTCAACAAGATATCCAATAAAAACAGCTTTCCTTGTCTGTACATCTAGTTTGCCACGATCCGAATACTCTGAAATAGCTCACATTGGGTTTTCTACCATAATATGCTTCATAAGGTGTGATTACCTTTAATGATTTGTAGAAGACCTTTTCAAAATGTGATTAGTTGTATGTATTGCATCAAACCAGAATTTTGGTGAAAGCTTCTTGGACTCCATCATGCTCCACATCATCTCAACAAGTGATCTATTCTTTCTTTCTGCAACACCATTTTGCTGAGTATAAGCAATAGTAAGGTGTCGAGTAATACCTTTTTCTTCAAGAAATGAAACTCATTTGACAAGTATTCTACACCTCTATCACTTCTGAGAATGTGGATAGTTGACTGACTTTCATTTTCAACCATAGCTACAAATTTCTTGAACGTTGGAAAGACTTCTGACTTCAACTTAAGACCATAGATCTATGAATATCTCGTAAAATCATCAACATAAAGAAAAAAATACCTAAAACCTTGAATAGAGCATGCTCTCATAGGTCCATTCACATCTGAATGTATTATCTACAATTTCCTGGTAGCTGTTATATGACCATGCTTCTTGAAAGGTAGTTTATGCATTTTACCTTCAAGACATCCTTCACATATACCTTCACATATATCTAAATCATCTAGTAGCTCAAATGAGGGTAAACTCTCAACCATACCCCTATCTTTGATACTCTTGAGAGCTCCAAAACTAATATGTCCAAATCTTTCATGGCATAACTTCATATCTTCCAACGGTGACGAAGATTTGACAGCATATGCTTGACTTATTTTTGACAAAATAAAAACCCCTCCTTTGTGCTCACCTTGCAAAATACACTTCTCTTCTTGTGACAAAATCTTACAAAGATCTCTCTTAAATACAATTTTGTAACCATCACCTAAAAATGCAGATATAGATAGCAGATTCTTCTTGAATTAGGTACATATAAGACATCCGAAATCTTAAGATTACCACCTTCTGTTGACTTTAGGGTTACTGTACCTATTCCTACAACATCCAAATCATTGCCATCTGCAATAGTAACTCTTCTACCTGAAGAATAGGAAACAGAAGAAAATACTTCTCTGCATCCTGTCATATGCTTTGTAGCATCTGAATCAAATATCCAAGGATCTACTGAAAGAACTTGTAAAGTTGTCTTATCAAAAGAGACTTCCTCAATGACGATACAGGCATAAGAATCACCTTGAGATTTCCCTTTTTTATCATCTTCTGCAACATTATCCGATGCCTTTTTCTTTTCTGCTGCAATCCTTTTCTGACAAACTGCTATGAAATGTCCAGGTTTCTTGCAACAGTGACATAATGCTTCCTTCTTCTTTGAAGACTTCTCTTTAGATGTAGTAGAAACAGAATCTGAAGTACAA
This sequence comes from Ceratopteris richardii, assembly GCA_020310875.1. Taxonomy (NCBI): domain Eukaryota; kingdom Viridiplantae; phylum Streptophyta; class Polypodiopsida; order Polypodiales; family Pteridaceae; genus Ceratopteris; species Ceratopteris richardii. The sequence continues at coordinate 159,726,841 of CM035407.1, forward strand.
GGTGAAAGGGACTTACTTTCCTTCTTGGATTGTTTTTCCTTCTTATCCTTCTTCTTCTTCTTCTTACCTTTTGATGAAGACAAAAGTGCTTCTTCATTCTCTTCCATTCCCTTCAACTGATCTTCATCTTGAAGTAGCAAGAATTCTAACTCTTCAAATGTAATCTCTCTATCTCTTGTTGTAAGAGCAAGAGTGGTAATAAAAAACCGATATGAGATAAGAAGTGAATTAATCAGCGTATTTACCATTTCTCCATCAGATATCTCAACTCCTACATTTAGAAGTTGATCTCTCAAGTCAATGAGCTTTGTACTGTGGGTTTGAATTGACTCACCAGCCTTCATCCTTGTATTTGCTAGTTGTCTCCTCAAGTGAGCTTTCCTAGCAAGATTTCTCCTCTGAAAAAGATTCTCAAGCTTTAACCAAGCTTGTCTAGAACTTCTACAAGACCTTATTTCTGGTAGAATATGCTTTTTAACACTCATTTCTTTGAATGAGAGAGCTAAAGCATCTCTAGCATCCCATCTTGCTTGTTCTTCAGTAGGAGGAACTTTGGGTAAGGATCTACCTGTGACTCTGGATGTAGAAGTGGTTACCTCTTCTTCAGTTGGTTCTTGATGAGATGGGCTGTGATTACAGCACCAGTTCCTCTTGAAGTTGTTGTATCCTCTTCTTCGCCTTCTCGTCTTTGTCTTGATAAGGATCCATTGACAATACTCCATAAATCCTTTGTCACTAACAAATTCATCATCATGAAACTCCACATAGGATAATTTGACCATCCTTCGAACTTTTCCTCAATCTCAATTCTATACTCACTCATCTTAACTAAGTGTGTATGTCAATTATGCTCTGATACCAAGTGTTGGAATTTGGGGCCCCAGGATCTTCCAATACTAAAAACCTTTGAGCATACACATTTAATTACACAAGATGATAAGTGAGAGATAGAAAGAAACTTTGAGACAAGAGTAAGTAACGTAAGCAAATTGTTTACTCAATAATATAGGTGGCCGAATTACAAAATGGGAGTACTACTCAACCATATGATGGTGCACTCACTAGATGGAAGACTAGACAAGAAGATGACGAAGTACAGAATTCAGATTATGTTGTTATAATCTGAGTATGTGTGAAGCCAATGAGCAACGGAGTGAACCTAACCTCTCAAGATAGTGCAACAAATCTGAAAATCAGCAAACTCTAATTCTGAAATTAGGGTTTCAGAAACCCTAAAACATAATATAGGATTAACTTACAAAAGAAAGCTACCACAAACTTGTAGAAGACTCCTTGCTCCAAGAGAATAGTCTCTCCTTCACCTCTCCTTAGCCTCAAAAGCTTCAGAACTCCAAAACTCACTCTATCAGCGTCAACTCAAGATGTGTGTCTTTCTTGATTCTCCAAAAGTGATCCCAAGTCCTCTCTTATATAGCTTTGCCTCCAACCAATTGTTGGAAAACAATGTCACATCAGTCCAAAATCCTTTTAAGGCAGAAACCTTAATTTTGGTACTTAGTCATTTTTGGCACAAAAATTGGGTAAACTTTTATGAGCCGATCTTGTAGAGCTTGAAGAGAGATTTCCAATGGTATATGACATTCAGTCATCAGAGATCAGGTTTGGAAGAAAACCCTAACCCTAATTTTCTGTTGATTTAGGGTTTTTAGCTCATTTGGTAGCTCTGAGCTTGGAGGTCATAAAAATGTTTTCAGATCATTCATCATGTGGTCAGATGTGTGAAAAAGCAAGCCAGAAGCACTTTTTAACGATTAAATTAGAATAAAGCAAAAACAATTTAAAAAGCGATGAGATTAAAATAAAGGGATTTTTAGTGAGTTTTTCGCATGGAGCTTTAAAACTTATATAAGAGAGTCTTGGGTCACTTTGTTAGACATCCTACACAAAGGCAACGCCAGCTTTGGTCCCTCTTTGAGGTGGTGGTGCTCTAGCACTCATGGGGCAGCCATGGTGCACTCTAGGAGCGTATTGAGGTGCAGCTATGGAGTTCTTCTTGGAGAAGAGTATGCTCACACTCTTGTTTATGGAGAAGACTTACCTATCAGCAGGTTGGGGGTGTGGATCGTCCATCTACATGATGTATTTGAAGATTGTCTTCTACATGAAGATTGTGGAGTACTTCAAAGACATTGGATGGAACTTAACATAAGATTGCATCTTATGTTAACTATTCAGGTACATATTCTCTTTATGCACACAGGTACTACTTGGAGCTTATGGAGGCAGTGGCATCCATATCTAGAAGAGTCCTATTCAGCATACATGGAGGCAGTGGCATCCATAAGGGAGAATCAATACATGCATTCAGATGAGATGTTAGAGAAGGTGTTTCCACATATCTCATACATATTCAGATTTCTGTCACTACATCTAAATATTCTTGTAAATATTGTACATACGCTCTTCCATCTATTTTTGTTCACATAGAGTGGTTGAGATTTTGAAAATTTGGGCATAAAGAGCGAGCTTATTGTTCCATACAGCCCCTCTTCTAATGGTGTGGCTGAAAGGTATAATCGGACTCTTTGAGAGAAGGTGAGATGCATGCTGTCCACATCTAATCTCCCTCATGGTTTTTGGGGAAAGGCTCTTAAAACTGCAGTATATATATGCAATCGATCCCCTCACATGTCCTTTAAAGGTGACGTCCCTGAAGAGGTTTGGTCTGGCAAACTTGCTTCATACGATCACTTACGTGTCTTTGGCTGTGAAGCTTTTGTACACATAAGAGCTGAGTTGAAGAGTAAACTTGATGCCAAATCCATTAAAAGCCTCTTCATGGGATATGGTAAAGAAGGTGAAATGGGTTATAGGATATGGTTACCTCAGCTGAAAAAAGGTCATACGCAGCCAAGACGTTGTTTTTAATGAGGCAACGCTGCTACAAAATAATGTTGCCTCAAAACATGACCATAAAAAAGTCACATTTCAGCAAGACCAGCCACATGTTAGGCCTATTTCAGACCCTTGGGATGCACCACATATGGCTGAAAATATAAAAAATCCAGTGGTTTTTGAGCCAGATGATGTTGGGCAGCAAGAAGAGGCTCCTGATAGACATATGCAGCCACCTATTCATGCTGAAAACAGGGCTGGAAATGATGTACAACAGCCCATTAAAAATGAAAAAGTCGATGTACCTCATGATGTAGATCCATTACCACGAGATGTTGGGTAAGAAGATCTACACGCCCTAGGAGGTTAGTGAATAGATATGACCCCTCTATACATTATATTATGTTATGAGATGAGGGTGAGCCTCTTACTTATAAAGAGGCAAAGCTATCTGAGCACAAGAAGAAGTGGGAGTTAGCCATGCAGGAAGAGATAAAAGCCTTGCATGCAAATGATACTTGGGATTTGGTTGAGTTGTCCAAAGGAAGGAAAGCCATTCCCAACAAGTGGGAGTACAAAATCAAAACTGTTGATGGCAAACCCAAGTATAAGGCAAGCCTGGTTGCTAAGGGATTTCCAAGAGATATTCTCTCTAGTGGTTAAAATGACCACATTACATGTGTTGTTTGCTCTCACAGCTGCCTTGGATTTGGAACTATTCCAAATGGATGTTAAAACAGCCTTTTTGCATCGTGATTGCGAGGAAGAGTCGTACATGAAACAGCCAAAAGGATATGCCATTCCTAGAAAAGAGCATCTGGTATGCAAGCTGAAAAGGAGCTTATATGGGCTGAAACAGCCCCCAAACAATGGTATAAGAAGTTTGATGCATTTATGCTCAAACATGGGTTTAAAAGAAACCATGCAGATCACTGTTTGTACACCAAAAAGGATGAAGATGGCAGCCCAATCATTCTGGTACTGTATGTAGATGATATGCTGCTGGCTCGAAAGAAAAAGAGCACACTGAATGCTCTAAAACAGCAGCTGAACTCTGCATTCTCAATGAAAGACCTTGGGGAAGCTGAGCACATTCTTGGTATGCGAATAAAAATGGATCTACAGCAGCATACTTTGCATGTATCCCAAGAAAAGTACATTGAAAAAGTGCTGGACAGATTTAATGTCGCTGATGCTAAGCCTCTTGGAGTGCCGTTGCAGCCACATGTTAAGCTTTCGAAGGATGATTGTCCCAAAGATGATGATGCAGCCAATTATTACATGAAGAGTGTTCCATATGCATCAGCTTGTGGTTCACTTATGTATGCTATGATTGCCACTCGGCCAGACATTTCTCATGCAGTGGGAGTTGTTAGCACATTCATGGCTAATCTTGGTAGAGCTCATTGGTAGGCAGTCAAATCTATCTTGAGATATTTAAAAGGAACTAACAACAAATGCCTCAGTTATCGGAAGGACCCATTAGAGCTGACAGGATTCTGTGATTCCGACTCAATACCTTCAATGCAACATGCATGATTATTCCCTAGGTATACATGGCCATGGCTTCCCGCATGAAAAGTAACAAAACACTCCTTGACAAGAGTCACATGAAACGAAGCACCAGAATAAACAATCCACATCTAGAATAATGCATCATTTATAGTCAATAACGCATCAATTAGATCACTTTTAGTGATCAACACGTCTTGTACATAAACGTTGCAAGAGACATCATGTGCATGAGCATCATCAGCTCATATAGTAGCACATAGAATATCTTCCAGACATAGTACAAAGTGAGTTTTAAAAACGAGTTTTAAAAACGAGTTTTAAAAACGGGTTTTAAAACGTTTAGTACGTAGGGTACTAAAAAAATGGAAATAAAAAACGAGTATTATATTTTGTCGCAACATTAATTTTTTTTTTTTCAAAAAAACCATGAATAATGCATGTCTAGCATTCATTTACATATCTAGTGGTGAAAACACATAAAAAACTTAATCTACAACCTTATAGAACTTAGAAGACAATACTAGAGTAGAATGTACTATGTAGATATCAATGATAAACCGTGAATGTCAGAACTGATGAGTCATAAGTTACTCAAATCTTATACAAGAATGGTAAAACCATATCATAAGCCTAAATCCAACAAGATACATCCATGATCCATCATCCAACTGATCACTATCACACTATGTCCAAAATATATGAAGCATGCTATACAAACTAAAGTCTAAGATGACTCTGCAATGTCCTCGGTAGAGACATCATCTATGGGCTCATCATCAAATGTGCTAGCCCATGACGATGTACTATCTGAGTCTGTATGTCCAAATGTAGCTGCAATCTGAGCCATCTCTCGTCCCAAGTCATCATCTCCACTAGAAGATGCGGCTGAATCCTGCTCCCAATCCTCTCGAACAACTGGATGATCTCTCTGAGTGGTAGAGGATCCACCACCCCTTCCACGACGTGATCTACCCCTTCTTGAAACATACTTCTGTGGATTCCGGCTAGTGGATGGTAATGATGGATCACCTACATAAACAATGCATATATATGAGAGAAAATCATAGCAATGGGCATACTTGTGTAACATGTTACGTAATACTAAATAGTATTACAAATTTACAATTTACCTACCCCTTCGAGTGCGGCTACGAGTTTGTCGTACAAATCTCTGAGACTCCTCTGCAAGCATAGCAAAGATATCCCTCTCTTCCTGAGGGATTTGAGGAATATCTTTGACTTTACCGATATCAACTAGATCAACATTTACCTGCAAAATTCAGTTTTTTAATCAAAATTCAGTCTAGACTCTAGTCAATAGCTTTAAGCTTTCATGAAACTTCAAATTTAGAACTTACCTGTAGTGGGGCTATGTTGATCCCTTTAGTCTCTAACAACTTGAGGTTACAATGGCAATAAACCAATCTCTCAAGTTGTTGAGGACTCAATCTATTCCTTTTTTTCGTATGGAATAGAGCCCATGTACTCCAGTTCCTCTCTGCAGGACCTGTGCTACAATCTTGCGAAAGAATTCGCAAGGCTAATCTTCGCTATGAATCATGATTCATGAAAAAAAATAATAGATCATCATTCATAAAAAATAGATTCAAATGGATTTTGAAAGACTAAATGGTAAAAATACTTACCAATAGTGGAGTACTCACTCCATATTTCTCCCACCATGTGACTGGAGCAACCTGGTTCTCGCGTAGCCGTGCAGTGGGCTGTCCAAAGTAGCGTTCCATGCTCCGGAACTGCAATCTCTCAGTCTCTAACTGTGACAAAATACCAACATCACCGCCGGTCCATCGCATGATGTAGTCAATCCAACTATCCTCTAGCTCAATGTCTGTAAATTGTTCCTCACTTCTCCATAGTGGATGAAGAATATGAGCAACGGCATGGATTGGTTTATGAAACCAATCCCATCTTTTTCTCACAGCATCACATAAAGTGGTCTTCCTATATAAATTATAATAAACAATGAAGTTATAAACATCATACATGTGAATCATGATAAATTACTCTATCATATCAATATGATGATTGATCAATTGACAAAACTTACTCAATGTCCGAGAGTCCGACAACTTTCTGGATGCTTTCTTGTATACGATCAATGTACTCGTATACAAGACCAAGTGTGCTGCCCTCCATATCTGTGATGCGAAGAACACTGTACACTGGCTGAATGGCAGCTACCAACGTATCTCCCTTCGTCCAAAACTCATCATCTCCCATAATGAGCGCTGAGAACTGTGTGAAGAGAGTGTCTCCTCCTCTGACCTCCTGAATGTTGTACCAATCCTCAGCCACCACCGTACGTAGAAGCCCTTTTCTTACTCTAAGGACTCTATCAAGTACTATATACATGTAACAAAACCGTGTCATAGAGGGTTTCTGGAAATCCAAGGTAGAGTGGGCACGAAAGATGTTCAATACTTTGGGCTTAGTAGTGACAAATTTCACAATGAATTTTGCTTTATCAAGGATTGACTTCACCCATGGAAGTGCCCCAATGTCTTCCATAAGCAAATCTAAACTGTGGGATGCACATGGTGTCCATGTAATCTTGGGGTATGCCTCTTCAATCATACGCCCCATCGACACGCAATTGGACCCATTGTCGGTCACAACTTGCACTACATTCTCACTTCCCACATCCTCAATGGCTTTCTTAACATGTGAGAATATGAATTCACCTGTCACTACTGTGCCTGGTGCATGGGCTGGTATAGCACGTAAAAACATTGTGCCTTTGCAAGAGGACACAAGGATGTTATAAACATTCCTTTTACGAATGTCGGACCAGCCATCGCATAGAATAGAGCATCCATATTTCTCCCATACAGATCGTAGGGATAACATTTCAGTCTCTACCAGCTTTGTTTGCCTTGAGAGCTCAGTAGTGCGCAAGGTTTGTCCTGAAGGACCCTCCCAAGCAACACCTATTCTACTAATGGCTTTCATTGCCCTCTTCCATGGAAGAGTATTAGCAACATTAAATGGAATGCCACACTGAATGAAGAGTTTGGTCAACTCTCTAGTGGCCTCTTCCATATGTTGCTTTTGCACTCCAGCCCTTATATTGCCTCTCATGAATATATTACTATCAGGGACCTTAGAATGTGATGGATGACGTGAAAAAGAGGGAGAGGCATCTGTGCGTGGCATTTTACTTGCACTGTGATCATGAACTTGAGGAGACAAGATTTCATCATGAAGAGGCTCATTTCCCGCACCCACAGTGCTCTCAGACGATGG
>CM035407.1:159751975-159754475 GCA_020310875.1 Ceratopteris richardii
TAATATGAACAAGACAGAAGCTCTCAAAGAAGAACTCACCAAATCCTTGACCGAGAGCATGGAAAACAAATTAGAAGCTACCAAAGAAGGGTGGATCGACATAGTGAAGAAGAACATCAAAAAAGAAGCCAAAGAGAAAGCACAAAAGGAAGAAGCCCTCATCGTGCACACCACTATTGAGGAAGAAAAGATGAGACATGCCCGCCGTCTCAATGTACGCATCACGGGCATTGAAGAAAAAGAAGGCTCTACCCCCGAGTCCGATGGGAAAACACTATGCAAGATACTCGGCTACAAAGAGGAGTCCCCCCCATTCATCAAGTCTTGGAGAACGGGACGAGACCCCACGAAGAAGAGAGCTCTCATTCTACACTTCCCTTCCGAAGATATAAGATCTACTTTCCTACGCAGGAGGGTGATTTTGAGAGCACTTGATGGCCCCCCCATCTACCTTGACGATGATCTCACACCCATGCAGGTAGCACACCGTCGTGCATGCATGCCGAGAGTACATCAAGCTCGCAAAGAAGGAAAGAAGGCTTCATACAGAGATGGTCGTGTCATCATTGATGGCAAGGCCATCCCATAGGGATTCGCGGCCTGTGAGACACTCGAGGAGATACACCTTGCAGTTTGGAACTGCAATGGAGATCTATGGACACACCCAGAGAGATTGGAAGAGGTGCGCAAAGACAAAGACATCATTATGCTCACAGAGACACATGAGAGCCCGAACCGGGGCCTACCTCGTGTCCACGGTTTTCAGTGGGAGTCCACATACAGAGAGTGTACACGTCAGCACACCACCCGAGGATCAGGAGGAGTAGCCATACTCTTTAGAGATGGACTTCAGAGCAGGATACAGATAGTCGCACGTGATTCACAGGCCAGATATCTTTGGATTCGACTCCATCTCTCGCAGGAGCGGATCATCTTCATAGCATTATGCTACTTTGCTCCTTCTAGCTCGCGTTTCGCTATCATAGATCGAGAGGAGGACTCACCATACACTTGCTTGTCAGAAGAGATTACAGAGTACTCTGCATTAGGGGAAGTCTTCCTTATGGGAGACTTCAATGCCAGGACAGGCAATGATCAGTGTGAGATATTTGACCCAGAAGACCCGGAGATACTACATACCATAGAGGATGAGTCTACAGCTCGAGCTTCAGCTGACCCTACACACACTCACTATGGCACTCACCTACTCAGACTAGGCTCTCGACATAATCTCGTTATCTACAACGGGATGACTCAGTGGCCTACCTCAGAAGGATTGACATGCATACCACACTCAGTCACAGATGGCGGGGGAAGTACAGTAGATTACGTCATGGGGTCCAGAGAGGCCATCCACCTACTTACCTCATTCACCATCCCACCCATACCCATTGGGGCCGATCACACATACCTCGCACTCTCCCTGAAGGGAGACACCCCTACACGCATACCCGCAGCACGCATCCCACACACCACCATCCACTTCACACACGAGCTAGCTCACATATATGCGGCTCGAGTCGAGCAGGGTCTTCTCTTACTTCATCCTGACACTCCACTATCCCTACTCACCTCTCAGATAGCATCAGTTCTTCAGACATCAGCCATCAGCTCCTTCCCACACACCATCCATTCTCGTCACACACCTCCTCCCGGGACTATGCCACAACATCGTTGGTATGATGAGGATTGCAGAGATCTTTACCGCCGACTACGAGCTCAGCGAGCATTGGGAGAGATCACAGAGAGAGAGGCCAAGGGACAGATGAAGACTCTCACACGTCGAAAGAGGCGAGCCTTTGAGGAGGCACAGGAGCTTGAGCTATACCATCTCTTTATGAGTATGGACAGTGCTGCAGCATGGCGCAGCCTACGAGAGCCACGCCCGACCACACCTATTGGAGACCCACACACATGGCATGATTATGCTCAGAGGTTATATGAGGTACCTAGGCAGCCTCCCATTCCCCAGCCACTTGAGCCTCGCCCTACTAGTTCTTCTCTCTTCACAGCAAAGATGGTTGAGAGGGCCATACGACGACTTCGACATGGACGTTCGACAGACCACGCAGGATTGAAGAGCGAGCATCTCATATATGCAGCCTCCACTATAGCCCCGTTGATTGCACATGTCTTCAACCGGGCTATAGGAGAGGGCTTCCCAGAGGAGTGGACTAGGCACACCATTGTGCCTATCCACAAATCTGGCGACACCCTGGATCCAGGGAACTACAGGACCATCATGATTGGCCACACCATGGCCAAACTATACGGTGCCATACTTGAGGCAGAGCTCAGTTCATATGCAGAGACTGAGGGGCTACGAGCACGAGGCCAGGCAGGTTTTCGACGAGCTTTCTCTACTATTGATCACATCTTCATTCTGCGCTGCCTCATTGATGGGGCAAGGGTGCGGAAGAAGAGGCTATATTGCTGCTTTGTGGACTTCCGCAAAGCTTTTGATACAGTGCCGCGAGAGAGGCTCTTCCAACGCCTCCAG